>CM060116.1:23640269-23967769 GCA_030522415.1 Channallabes apus
GCCTTTGCAGAGCAACTGGTGGGATTACCGAACATACAATAAGTATGTACACTCAAACCTATGTGAAGGATTATTTTATATGGAGTGAATAAAGAATCAATTCATTAAAAAACAAAAAAAGCTGTAAAATTAAATAAGAACTCTCCAAAACGTGAGATTACATTCTCATTTGACCCCTTAATAGTATCTTTTTAGGACAGGTAACTGGTCTATTAGCATTTTTACTGTTGGTTACAAAGTCCCAGACCTGAGGGAATTGAATTTCTTCCAGCTCATCACTGAAAGAAGATTTTGTGTGAGTGCAGTAATGAAGAATAAAGAAGCAAAAATCCATCTGCTATTGAATTTGTATTTCATTGTTTATCCTCTGGCACTTTCCTCACTTGCAGAAAACTTACCAGAATAAACACTAGAGAGAGAGAGAGAGAGAGAGAGAGAGAGAGAGTTTACTATGGCGTCTGTTTAAAAACGGGGGTCATGTGTACTGTTGATAAGACTTTGGCTTAATTTTATATGAAACACTTCTCTTTTAATGAATGTAACTTCCTTTTAGAGGAGGTCTGGACAATGTGATGAGGAAAAGATGTCACAACGTCTGTAGAGTCCTAAGTTTATTTCATACTGAGAATAAACACACAGCGTTCTCTGTTTAGCAGCAGCTGAATTTTACCATGTGAGTGAGTGATGTGGACTAGTGTTCATAGTGTGAATAAACTATAAGCTGACTAATTTTTTAACATTTGGCTTTGTGGATCAAAAAGAGCATTCAGCTTTTTCTTCCATCTGCATGTTACCTTTCTGATGCAGCGGAATTAAGCCTCACCTCCTTCTGAGCATGTGTCTCTTTTTTAAACCAAGGAGGTTTATATTACTGTAAGGTTTCATGGTGTTTATTCTGTGTGTGATTATGGCATTCGTATTTCTAGAGACACAAGAACTGTCTGCTTTTAATTTTGTAAAATAAATGAAAATTAAATGATAAATTAGGTGGGTTGAATTGTTCAATCTGGTGCCTGTATACAAGGAGGAAAATCAGTAGTCCTTATATAGGAGCATTTAAATAAAGGAATATCTAAGTAAAGTGATGAATATTAATATTGATTCTGCATCAGCAAAAGTTGAAAAGTAGAGATGTATTAGCATTCCTACTATCTTCTCTTATATTACAGAAAATTTTGAGATAATTGCAAATTTGTACTGGTTGGAAATCTGCCAGTACATGACATGTCTGCTGCTTTTAAACATTAATTTAATATGGAAATATGGTGGCTTCATGAAGGAAAACATACAATAAAATTCAGTTTGACTACAATATAAATAGAATTTAAACTGGGTATATTATTTTTATTTTATTTTAAGGAAGTTACGTACTGTACAAGCTGGGTTGAAAGGTTGGATCCAAACATTAACATATTTCCTTGTATAAATTTGAAATCTTTCTTTTTATTTCAGACTTATCAAGGTTTCACAACTAGTTTTAAGTAAAATAAAACCAGATCTAACACCACTGTGTTTTCATTGGGATCATCTGATTTCAGTAGTCTATCGGAATTGGGCCAGACATTTCATTACACTAAAGGAGGAAATCATCTGTGTGTAACAAATAGATTTCTTATATATTAATAAATGTTTAATTTTAAATGTTCTTGTATTGAGTATACACAAGTGCCTCACCAGTCTGAGGCCATCATTTTAAGCATTTTCTGTAATTTATACTTTTAAATACATTTTCCCTATGAATCCAGACTTTTGGGTCACCTGTATATCTACTGTATGCTGTACTGCAGTGTTTTAGATGACAAATGACCTTCAATGTTGACCTTCATTGTTATGAAAAAGGCAATGCCCAGTCTCTCATTTTAGCTTGTTACAGTCAATATTATAATAATAAAAAGAATTACAGTGTAACTGTCTCTACTTTAGATTTATGATCATCCAAAATCTGGGAGTTTGATGGAAAAATTGAGCACTGACTACAAATTAGGCTTTTAGTAGGAAATGTAAGAAATCTTACATTTTATAAGTTCATATATAAGTTCATAAGTTCATAAGTTTACAATTTATAAGTTCATATACATTGTTAGATCTTTGTTACCCTCCAGGGAATATAATGTCCTGGAATACTCGCGCTATATATATATATATAATATATATATATATATATATATATATATATATATATATATATATATATATATATATATATATATATATATATATATATAAAAGTATTTTTTTTAATCATTTCGATCTATAATAGAAAGGATGCCATATACTATAGCCATCATGTTGTAAGAAAACATTAGGTTGTGTTATAGATTTGAATCGTCCACACATTTATATAAGGGTGTGGTTGGAGAAAGATATAAATACTATGAGCACTGCAGATTCGAAACTGAGATTCAGAAAGGTATGAAATCCAATTTTAAATTGAGTTCCTCTACTACTTTAGTCCTACAGCTTTTTTCTGGTGTTTATGTACCTGGATAATGTAAAAACATGAAGAATACATTTGAAAAAATCTTTTGATTGTGATTGTGTGTATATTTTAATATCACTTTAGGTGTTATTAATTTCAGTCATTTGTGAATGTCATGAGCACAATTTGGTCTCTTAGTTTAAATGCAGAAAAGTAGGGTATCAAGATTGCTCTATACGGTAAATGTAGAATGGATATTGCCGCAATCTTACCACACACAGACACAGAGAGGAAGGGAACGGAGAGAGAGAGAAAAAGAGGGGTAGGTAGGGGGGCAGGGAGAGGAAGGAGGTAGAGAGAGGGAGGGGAAAAGAGACATATTCAGCTATTTAGGTATTTTCACATTCAGCAGGGAAGGTTTTTTATTAAAGCTTTTTTTTTCTTTTGGATTGCATACACAATCACAATGTGCTCAGTTCAGTGACATCTCAGTTTAAAGTTGTGTGGGCTTTCACGACAGTTTATCAGTAAAGTCTTTGTGTTTCTCACTGATTCAAAATGAATGCAGTCTTGGAATGTTGGTCATAGGACAGAAAGGGGAGGAGAGGAAAAGGCTGAGTGTTGCATTGCACTGTCCGGCCGACCAGGCACATTGCACTTCTTCCCTGTAGCACTGTTTGAGTTAATTATTGAGCTTTGGAAACATGAAACATCTCTTCTCAGTTGAAGATTGATGTAAGAGTTACCAGATTCCTCTTCAGGCTTGCATTGCAGGGTCATTATGGCAGATGCTGCAGTGAGCGAGTCCCCAGATCATCCTTGATGCTCAGTCCCCACACTGCGGTCAACTTTTATCTTAACTTAATGTTTCTATTTTCTCCTGACCTTCAGGAAAATCGAATATCTGTATACACTACATTGCAATATTTCTTGTGCAACAAATAAAGACAGGAACAGAAAAAGGGGAACAGACCAACTCCCAAGCAAAAGCAGCCGAGACTCTGCAATTCCTCGACAACATCTTAATGCTCTCTAATATGCTTTCTTAAACATGCAGCTCTTTACTTGACCCTAGAATTCAACCAGTATAAAATGTCCTGATAACTGGAAAATACTGAGTGTGAAATTTCGGACAGACTCAATCAAAATATTTCTCAGGTCACAGCTATGAAGCGCATTCGGAATAGATGGAAACAAATATTATTTAAATATATGAAATCCCTCAAGTTAACGACAAGGATGAGATTTCAATCAAAAGAGTTTTCATACCTCATACTGACACTTAATGCAGCACATTTCTTTCTAAGTGCCCGAGATAGACGCATGCCAGGTCTCAGAGAGATGCAGAGAAAGCCTCAGGGCTCCAGACGACTGTGATGTTTATTTATTTCACTTATTTGCTTTGATCATTTTTTTTTATTATTATTATTTTCCTGGGGTACACGGACAGCTTAAAGGTGGAAAAATGTAGCACCAGAGGAAATTCTCCATCATTGTCCATAGTTTGATTTTCCGTTATATAATATATAATTTGTTATAAAATATCTGTGCTATCTTTTTTTGTGATCACTTGTTATGGCGAATAAAGAGATTACTGTGTAGAAAAAAAAAGACCAGCACTTGTGTTTATTTTCGGCCATTGTTCGTTTTCGAGTTAAAAGAGACAAATGCTGAATAATTTTCTTTTTTCTTTTTTTTCTTTCTCTTCATTTAAATCACAACGAATAGAGTTCAAGCAATTCTGGGCGGTGTTTAGCAATCCGAGCAAGGAATCCGCTTTTATAATGTCTATAATAATAACTATTATTTAGAGATTTATATAAATGTTTGTATACATATGCATCTTATATACAAGTATGGCACTTAATTACACGAAAGAAATCAAAAAAACACTTGACAAATGAAAGCCGTGGGCGCTTTGGTGGGTTTAAAATTAAGTTAAGCGTTTGCAGCAAATCCACTAAAGCTCTGGAATGGTTACATACATTAAGGTCAGCGGTGCAACACAGGCAACAAAAATAACAGAAAATATTTATCATTTTATATGAAGATTTTTTTTCTTTAAAAAAAAAATTCTAATTCGTCCCACAGACTTTTCGATCTCATTGTATATGAGGAGTCAGCTGCTGTGCGTTGTATAGCTAAAATGTAATCATGAGAGGAGGAAAGCCGGTGGAAAATCGCTTAAAAACACCGCTAACGGCACAATGAGAGATGTGCGTGGCCTGGGTGTTCCCTTTATTTAGTGCAAAACGCATTTACTCTTTTCAGGTACAACTCGGAGCCCAGGTGAGAGTAAATGCGCGGTGTACTTTGTCCTTGTGCTCCAGGCGACACGGAGAAAAGTCGCATCAGCGCAAACGTGTCAGCCGTCCTCCACGCCGTCCTTAAAGGACTTGAAAACAAGAGAGAGAGAAAAAAACACATTAACCATTCCTTGGACTGATGACACGTTATAGCGGCGAGCAGACTCGCCCACCTCGTCCATGTGTGTTGGATAATCGGAGAGCTGTACAGAAGAACTACACGTAGGCAGAGTCACTGGACTGAGTGCGGCCGAAATTCGGTACACTCAGCCGAGGCAGGTCCTTGTTTCTGATCTCGTAGATGGACTTTCTTCGGGCCTGAACTCCCCTTACGGCCGTTTTGATTTTCCTCCAGCCCAGATGATTGAGCTCGGCCAGGTTGAGAATCACACAGAAGCCGCTGACAGCAAACATGAACACGAGGAAGACGGTTTTCTCTGTGGGCCTGGACACGTAGCACTCAACCTCCTTAATGCACGGGTACCGGTCGCACTCGTACACGGGTGGCACATTGAATCCGTAAAGGAAGTACTGGCCCACTAGGAAGCCGATTTCTAGGGCGTTTCTAAAAACCACCTGGATGATGTAAAACCTGGAGATGCCCTCCTGGCGCCTCATTTTGGACTTACCAGGCCGCAAACTTGCATTGGGCATTTCTTTCACCTCCAAGCAGTCAGGTTCGGCCTCTTTAGTGGAGTTCTCAGCGTTCTGCAGAACTCCGTTCCCGATCGTGTTCTTGATCTTTTTGCTGTCCTCCCGCTTCAGCGAGTCCTGCTCCTTATCCACTGTGAGATACACGGTGGAGTAGCGGCGGTCCTTCTGTTTTGCAGACTGATGAACCGAATAAGTGATGAAGCAAAGGCTCGGGGTGCAGACCATGATGATTTGAAACACCCAGTATCTTATATGAGAGATTGGGAAGGCCTTGTCGTAGCATGCTTGGTTACAGCCCGGCTGTAAAGCGTTACAGACAAACATTGTTTGCTCATCGTCGTAAACAGTCTCTCCAACTATGGCTACGATTAGAATCCGGAAGATCACCACCACTGTTAGTAGGATCCTAAGAGCATAAAAGCAAATAAAGAAATAGAAAATATTTAAGCGTCTGGCTTTTATGATTCATTTAATATAGAGTGATTATTATTTACTTAAATCAAAGTGATGTGAAAAAGCAGACAGAGCTTCAGGAGGGTTGGGAGCTGTCCAGTGCTGAAACACAAGCGCTCTGCCTGCTGTGCGCCTGAAACTCAGCGCTCTGGTGGCAAGGAGGCATTTATTCTTTTAATTCACCAAAAATACCGTCTGGTGTAGATTTGCATTGACGAAAATGTTACAAAGTGTAACATTTCTATTGACATTTGTTATTGAAAAATAATTCAAATGGCTTATTTGCGCACGTCCAGTAAATGCCAGTAAGTGTTTTACGCCTATTATTCCAGCTCCAAAATGCAATGATAGTCTCACCGACAAATGTAAACGACTTTTTGTCTTACCTTCCTATCATAGTAGAGTGCTGCTGGACAGCAGCCTCTAGGAGCCTCTCGAGTATGGTCCATTCCCCCATTTCTGTTCATTCGGAGATGAGAGCGCACAGCACTTCTCACTCAATCCACGGGAAAAAATAATAAATAACACTAGACTATTTCCTTTTCTACTGTCCACTGGGCCCGATTTTATCTTCTGAAAACATCGATCACGGTCCTTCCCAGCACAGTGGCCAGTTGCTATGCCAGGGGGATCACCGGGCGATCCTACTTTTGCTTGTCTTCCAGTCCGAAGTGCTGATTAATATATGAGCCCTCCTATTTTCGATCCTCAGATCAACTTGATAGGTCGCACGGTGTGTGTGACTGGTGGGAGGTTGGATTTAATGCCTCACCACTGCTAATCTCCGTTAAGTAGTTCTTCCTGCGTCACGGAGCACAAAAGGTTTGCGAAAAGCTGTCCAAATACAAAACAATTCTCGTGTGCAATAATTCTGTAGATGATGAAGCGCAGGAATGGTGACGCGCGCTGAGCTCTGCAGAAGCTCTGGTGGAAAAGCAGTTTTGCACAGAAGTGCTGAAACTAAATAGACTGAACGATGCAGAGGGGGTGGCCAGTCAACTGAGCACAGGATGTGTCATACTTGTTGCTATCACGGCCACGAGCGCCTTCCTTGAGGAATTCCCCGTCCTCTTGGATTGCACTTCTCTAAGCTGTTATTTTTGTTTGCACTGCGACCATTTCTAATGCTTTTTAAGCAGCTACCGCGAGCGGCTCAACGTGAGGAGCACTAAGACTCTAATCGCTTTATCGCTGTGCTGTGGATAAAAATAGGCACGTCATCTCCGGCCCCGCCCTTTGTTTCACCCTCAAACCCAGCACGATCACACCCAAAATGTATTTCCAGCCGACTATTCTAAGGCGCAGATAAACGCATGTGGGAAAATCCTTTAATGATTGGTGTGAAGGTTTGCTGGGTCAGATGTGCACATGCATTTTTTTAATACCATACTGTAAGAAAAAAAACAGGCTATCAAACTGCACACACTGTTTGCGCAGGAGGAGTGTCCTCCAAAGTACATATTTGGGTTGTTTTGAGGTGTACCTTTTACCTATAAAAATGCATGCAGTGTACATCTCAAGCTGATTATAGTGCTTTTGTGAACCTAATTTTTAAGGCACGCGTTTTTATATGAAAGGAACAAAAGGTCTGCGTTTAAAGGGACCACCACAAATGGCTACACTTAAGTTCACCTTTTTGTAGAAAAATGGAAGGTCGATCCCATGTTCCCTTATATAGTATTAATCTGTGGTTTCGTTTTAGGATTCTTTACTTACATACAAACAACACTGACTACACTCAGATAATAATCAAATGGAAAGTACCTCTGCGTGAATCTGATATTCAGGACAGTAAGACTGTGAATGAAGACATCTGTTTACTGGATTTCTTTATTGGTTCATCTAAAAAAATAAAGTAAATATTTTATTAGATGACTTTCTGCCTGATTTTATATTTAGGTTTTTATAACCTTCCACTGATTTGTTTTCTCCACAAGATATTTTTTTGCTTCATTTTTAATACATGAAGAAATACACTTGATAAATATTATCATGTGCCCCTTGTTGGAGTAACCTATAAAGTCCCACAGGCTACTCCAAATCCCTGTGGATTTAATTTCAAACAAATAATAAATCCAGATAATTGTTTAATAGCTAAATCCAATACAACATAAAATGGCACTTTTAAAATGGCGTCTATAAATAATGCATACTTGAGTAATTGTGAAGATGGCTGGGAGTAGCAGTGGAGACAGCCAATACTGTGATTTTTTTTTAAAAGCACTTTTGGTGGACAGTGGAGGGTCCAGTATAATCAAAGTCTTTTCTACTGTACAACATATGATGGAAGGTGGAAATGATGGTGTTTCCAATCAAAACAGAAAAATTAAACTTTTACACAGCAGTTATCTCATAACAAATAGTTGAATGTATAACACGGTCCATAGAATAGAATAGAATAGAATAGAATAGAATAGAATGGAATAGAATATACTTTATTTTTACTGTGCTGGAGTTGAGGGCTGTGCATTCTTTGAGAATGCAAACAGAAATAACAGGATACATGGTGGCCAACAGAAAGCACACTATTGAAATTCAAATCCTTATAAATGTCAATATCACATTTCATAATGCTGTTGTATGTTGTTTCATGAATTCTTGCAGACTATTGCTTACAAATATCACATATTTTGCACAGGCATAAAGAGAAACATCAGTGCTGCATGACCAGTGGGTTTTATTCATACCTTTGGTTGCTTCTCGTGGTGCTACACAAAGCTTATGTAGATGTATAATGCTAGATCTTTTACTGCGTACATCATACCAGTTGGTGATGATGCCATGCTCAGTAGGGTATTTTAGGGTCAGGATGCTCCTCTTACTCCTCTTACTATAAGTGATTCAGTTCATGCTTATTTATATAACCCTAAGCTGTCAGTTAGCATAACAATGAAATCTAGACAGAAAAGTAAACAAATACAAAAACAACAGCAATACACTAAAAGACTCAAGACTTAAGTCATCCACTCACTCTCACACTCTCATCGTCTGTACTGCTTTATCCTTTATACATTTAAAATTTAAAGTTTATATTTTGATTAAAAAATATAAAATAACCTGTCTTCTTTGCTGGGTTCTGCTTTGTTCTTAGCAAGCACAGTGGAAAATTCCAGAAAATGAAGCTAGAAGCAAGGCACCAATTCCCTCTCCAGTCTGCTATAATTACTCCCTATCAACCTGACAAGCTTAACTCAGCTGAGCTGTAAATATTACCCAGCATTTGTTTAAAGATATGAGGTACATATTTTAGATTGATCAGCTATAATCAAGTCTAGCGAATGTGAAGAAGAATAGTGAAGGAAATCTTTACCTGATGACATGGCTGACTGACTATGGATAGTGGTACTGCTCTTGGTGCATCCATTATGACACACTAGTGCTGCTCTCCTCATCATTTAACATTCTTGACAGTCTAACAGTCAGAAACACTCACTGAAACTACAGCTATTAATGGATCCATGAATTAAAAACTTTTCAAACAAACACAGGAGTACAAAACATAATACAAGGCAGTAACTTGATTTTTTTTGTATTACTTTTTCAATCCAGTTACTGTGACTGAGTGATTTAGGCTAAGAATTCCATTTTGAATGATTAGTGTTGTGTGTAAGGCTTGTGCGTACTGCATATATACACTTACCAGATGAGTTCAGGTGGAAGGATGTAAAGAAGTGTGAATCTTCTTTTTTTAATACCAGTCAGTAGGTTATTACTTGTGGTTCATTGTGGTTGTCCTTATTTGGTGGAAGCTTGTGTTATTAGATGGTGTGTGATACAGTGAATGGGATGGGGATGGCAAGTTGTGTTAAATCCATCTATATGTGCAGTTCAAAACAACAAAAGGAGCCCAGCCTATTGCCTCGCCATATCCAAATTACACTTGCTGTGGCTTGTGTTGTCTTAGACTTTTATAATTAAAATAAATTATTGAGAGTATACTGTAAAACTTCATTTGCTTTCAATAGATTTGTTCATTGTTGTATAACATATTTATTTAAGGGATCTGCAGAATTGTAACTGTTCATTCCAGTTACCCTGCGTATTCCAGTTACCCTGCTTGAAACTGTACTGTATGTCTATACTATAGTCATGTTGGCATGATTTGTTTAAAATGTGTGTACTGTATGTATTTTGGTAAACAAAAATTAGTTTATACATAAAAAAAATAAAATAAAGAAAATCCTTAGAAAAAGGAATACTAATATTGTTGTATAAATGGATGAAGACAGGGTTTTGTCATACATTGTGCTTTAACTTGTATTAGTAACATTGTGTAGAAGCCAGCGTGAAATTTTGTGATCAACTTTAAGAGCATAAGAACAACAAACATATACTCTCACTTCAATTCTGGGGTTCAATATTGTCTCCCTCTGGGGCAGCCCTTTAAAGAAAGACCAAAAAAACATTAATAATCCAAAGGACCCTTGGGAAATCAGTTTTAAAATATTGTATTGTTTTTTGCTCTAATCTTTTGTTTCCCTTTCTTCATATTGGTACAAATATTAAGGATATATATTATAGATAAATGCTGTGAATGTCCTTTAGACCATATATTTATGCAGTCCCATCAATATGAAACGTTGCTAGGGCATGCACGACTGTCTTCTGGGCACAGCAGTTTGACTGTAAATATAATACGCAAGTGCACAGCTCCACTATGTTAGCATACATACTGACCTATGAGTTTATATCAAGGCTCCTGAAGAAAATAATATGTCAAAACAGCATGTAATTTAAATAGATACTGCATATACTGTACACCCATGAGCCATACCATTATGACCAATGACAGGTAAACAGACCAACACTGATCGCCAACTATATACTAGTAAACTGGTGACAGGATCATGGGCACACAGGCACACCCATGACCAAAGGTCTGCTCATTCGTGGGTCTGAATACCACAGAAAAGCCAAATCCTGGACCACAATAAAAATACACAGAGCACCCAGTGCTCCATAGTCCACCATGCATGGGCCCAGCAGGCAAAGACCTGACCTCTAAACTCCTCAGATCCCAATCTAATTGAACACCCATGTGCTTGACAAACCACAGTCCCATGCGCTTAAATCCACAGTCACCAGCCCACAACTCGTAGCACCCAACGATCTGCTGCTAAAAATCCTGGTGCCAGACACCACTGCTCACTCCAGAGGCCCGGCTGAGCCACGCCCTGAGGGAACAGAGCGGCACAGTGGGAACCCAAAACCTAAATGTTTTTAATATTATGGCTGATTGGTGTACATTATGCAAATACTGTACGTATTATTGTAGGCTTGTCATATTCAATGGACCATTTACTACACTGATACATTTACATGTATTTGACACATTTAAAGTTGTAAGGGATTCTGGCGATACAATAAATAAGAAAATACCTCTGTTATTTAAACACATGTACTGTACACAGGGGGTAAACCTCATTTGAAGTGAGTGTGTTGACTCATCTATGTACTTACACCACTGTCTAGCGCAGCAGTCAGCCTGAGATTCCCTGAGGCAGCAGTACAAGAGAGTCCACTCCCTGTCCGGTGTGTGTGAGAGCCAAATTAGAAAAGCGGTATGGGGTTAATTTGATGCTTGGCATTCCATATCCTCTCTGCACATCACCCCACATATCAGCTCAGCAAGACAGTCGGGCCTGTTTCCTCTCTTCATCTCACACTGAAATAGAATATTCTCAGCCTGGGCCCAATCTCAGCCCAGGTCACACGTGCATTCTCTACGTCCCACTGTGCTCTCTCTACCCTGCCTCCCATCTGCATGCTCTGCTTTACAGTCAGGGAGTTGGGGGGAAAAAAAACAACAAACACAAGCCTGAAACTAGATTTTATTTGATTAAGTCTCACCAAGTCTCATTTTGTTGTTTCATACATATTGCATTTAAAGTTTTGTGAAGAAACTATATTTATATTTCCTAGAAGATTAGGGTTTAGCTTTCCACTTGGGAGAATTATTGTCACTGAGCACATCAGTCAGCAGTGAGAAAATTAGGTTAAACAGCACTTTGGAATGATCATGAAATATGCATGAATCAAAATGAATGGTTTAATCTACAAATGTCAAGTGGGGCCATATTTGTTGCTTCATATTCAGGGATTTGCTGGATAAGTCACAATGTGGATTTGGAAGCTAGAAACATGCTATACATGCAAACATCATGTGGTATGCAATACATGCAAACATGCAACATACATACTGTACATGCAAACATTTGCAGTGCATACAGTACACTTTTCTGAAGTAATTCTGGAGAATTTAGAAATGGGTTTATTTCAAAACTGATGATAAATACTATTTTATGTCTATACAGAGAGCAAACCTTGATAAAATGTATAGGTAGGTTGATCAAGATCTAGCTGTTTATCCTGAAGAGTATGTTTTTCCATTCATAACTTCTTGTAAGAAAGTTGTAGAGATAAACACAGTATACACTCACTCACTCATCGTCTATACCGCTTTATCCTGTGTTCAGGGTCGCGGGGATCCTGGAGCCTATCCCAGGAGACACGGGGCGGAGTAGACCCTGGACAGGGTGCCAATCCATCGCAGGGCACACACTCACTCACACACTAAGGACAATTTGGGAATGCCAATTAGCCTTATCCGCAGGTCTTTGGACTGGGGGAGGAACCCGGAGTACCCAGAGAGAACCCACCAAGCACGGGGAGAACATGCAATTTCCATGCACATGAGATGGACCCTGGAGGTGCAAGGCATCATTGCTAACCACTACAGCACCGTGCCACCCACTGTATACACAATGTTCCATATCAGTGTTATAAATGTTAATTTGATTACTTTTGATGATGTCCATTGAAGGCTTTTTTGTGTAATGAAACTTTATGCAGATTTTGATATAAACCGTACATAAACAATCCAGTATTGCTGAAAGAGAACATTTATGCAATCCATGTATATCGTATGAAGGCTCAAATTTAGTATGAATTAGAGGTTGAAATAGTGATGCCTCACTTTCTACCCTTCTGCATACACTAAGTAAGACACACACTCATTCCTCTTGCATCCAATAAGTGTAAAATAATTAAAAAAGAGAATACTAAAACGTTCACAGAATGTCTCTTAGCCTGGGACCAGATCTAAAAAGCCAACTTTTCATCATCTACGCTTCCCAGCTGTGCTAGATTTGAAAGAGAGATAAGATTCCACCTTCCCTACTAGTTTTTGAAAATTTACTTCTTTAAAAAGTTTCAGATTTTACCTTTCGGAGAAGTGTTTGTCAAAAATGTTAGAGAGAGAAATATTTCAACCCTTCTCAATTTGAGAGAAATGTTATATCAGTTTTTATATCAGTTATGGGTAACAAGAAACCTCAGCAAATCCTGAGATACAGTGGTGTGAAAAACTATTTGCCCCCCTCCTGATTTCTTATTCTTTTGCATGTTTGTCACACAAAATGTTTCTGATCATCAAACACATTTAACTATTAGTCAAAGATAACACAAGTAAACACAAAATGCAGTTTTTAAATGAGGGGTTTTATTATTTAGGGAGAAAAAAATTCCAAACCTACATGGCCCTGTGTGAAAAAGTAATTGCCCCCTGAACCTAATAACTGCTTGGGCCACCCTTAGCAGCAATAACTGCAATCAAGCGTTTGCGATAACTTGCAACGAGTCTTTTACAGCGCTCTGGAGGAATTTTGGCCCACTCATCTTTGCAGAATTGTTGTAATTCAGCTTTATTTGAGGGTTTTCTAGCATGAACCGCCTTTTTAAGGTCATGCCACAACATCTCAATAGGATTTAGGTCAGGACTTTGACTAGGCCACTCCAAAGTCTTCATTTTGTTTTTCTTCAGCCATTCAGAGGTGGATTTGCTGGTGTGTTTTGGGTCATTGTCCTGCTGCAGCACCCAAGATCGCTTCAGCTTGAGTTGACGAACAGATGGCCGGACATTCTCCTTCAGGATTTTTTGGTAGACAGTAGAATTCATGGTTCCATCTATCACAGCAAGCCTTCCAGGTCCTGAAGCAGCAAAACAACCCCAGACCATCACACTACCACCACCATATTTTACTGTTGGTATGATGTTCTTTTTCTGAAATGCTGTTACTTTTACGCCAGATGTAACGGGACACGCACCTTCCAAAAGTTAAACTTTTGTCTCGTCGGTCCACAAGGTATTTTCCCAAAAGTCTTGGCAATCATTGAGATGTTTTTTAGCAAAATTGAGATGAGCCTTAATGTTCTTTTTGTTTAAAAGTGGTTTGCGCCTTGGAAATCTGCCATGCAGGGCGTTTTTGCCCAGTCTCTTTCTTATGGTGGAGTCGTGAACACTGACCTTAATTGAGGCAAGTGAGGCCTGCAGTTCTTTAGATGTTGTCCTGGGGTCTTTTGTGGCCTCTCGGATGAGTTGTCTCTGCCCTCTTGGGGTAATTTTGGTCGGCCGGCCACTCCTGGGAAGGTTCACCACTGTTCCATGTTTTTGCCATTTGTGGATAATGGCTCTCACTGTGGTTCGCTGGAGTCCCAAAGCTTTAGAAATGGCTTTATAACCTTTACCAGACTGATAGATCTCAATTACTTTTGTTCTCATTTGTTCCTGAATTTCTTTGGATCTTGGCATGATGTCTAGCTTTTGAGGTGCTTTTGGTCTACTTCTCTGTGTCAGGTAGCTCCTATTTAAGGGATTTCTTGATTGAAACAGGTGTGGCAGTAATCAGGCCTGGGGGTGACTACAGAAATTGAACTCAGGTGTGATAAACCACAGTTAAGTTATTTTTTAACAAGGGGGGCAATCACTTTTTCACACAGGGCCATGTAGATTTGGAGTTTTTTTTCTCCCTTAATAACGTAAACCTTCATTTAAAAACTGCATTTTGTGTTCAATTATGTTATCTTTGACTAATAGTTAACGGTTTTTGATGAGCAGAAACATTTAAGTGTGACAAACATGCAAAAGAATAAGAAATCAGTCAGGGGGCAAATAGTTTTTCACACCACTGTATATATAAAAAGTGACATGGCTAAAAAGTTATGCTTTCCTATATTCTGAGAAGAAAAATTTGGTAGTAGAACTTCAACTCTGTGTGTGTGTGTGTAGGAGGAGAAAATATATAGTTTATATTTATTTAGTTATTTGGATTAAAAACCCCATAACTTGTAATAATGCTTCTACTAGAAATCTCTCAATATACTGTGGTTTTACATCCAGTTCAGGATCTACTCATTGTGTTGAGCAATACAAATAACTTAAAATTACATTTACCTTAATCACAAGAGATGTTTATTTTATTTTAGATTTTCACATGAAATTAGTTCATAATGAACCTTTAAACATTTTTTAAATCTTAATTTAAAAAGTTTAAATCAGGAGTGGTGTTTCTCGTTCAAAAAAAAAAATATATATGTATATTAAAGGTGAGTGAGAAAGCTGTCCTCAGCACATGGGTGTGCCATGTCTCATATTCAGGGCACATGTCCTGCCCAGGTTGGCTCCTGCCATCAGGAGGTCAGTCAGATGGTCAAATCCGAGGCAGGCTGTCAAGGGGGCGAAGAGTCCATACAGCCCTCCAAGGAAGATGCTGAGAGGCCACCCGATCACTAACAGCACGATCAGCCACACTATTGTCCAAAAACATGAGCCTGCCATCCTATACAGTAGAGAGGACAAAGGTTATTACACATACTGTATATGTGCTGAATTATAAGTTAAAATTTTACTTCGGCGACACTGTGCACTTATACGATATTGTATGTTTCATTTAAGGTTAGGACTACACAGCAAAATGATTACTTTGTTAAAAAAGTACTCTCATTAAGACTCCCATTATTCAAAGTGTATTTTGGTGGTGGTAGTGTGGCTGATTGGTTGATTTTGTCAAGTGATGACTAACAAATCAGACGTCAACCAGTAGACTACCAAATGCTCGTGTGACAGGCCATAGTTGCCTGTATAACAAAATAAATGTATAACAAACAATTGATGGGTATCTGGACAAATTAAGAAAAATATAATCCCAATTTTCCTTCTTAACTATGGAGGTGATTAAAATGATTAGATTAAAAAGAGCTCATAAATCTTTGTAACCTGTTAATACACTTACAGGACCCACTGTTCATCCATTCTCAGGTTAAGAATGTTTTATGGCTCCAGTGAAACCCACCTGAACATTCATTCATTCATTTTCTCTACCGCTTAATCCTGTGTTCAGGGTCGCGGGGGGCCTGGAGCCTATCCCAGGAGACTTCGGGCACTAGGCAGGGTACACCCTGGACAGGGTGCCAATCCATCGCAGGGCACACACACATACACACACTCACACACCCAATCACACACTACGGGCAATTTGGGAACGCCAATTAGCCTAACCTGCATATCTTTGGACTGTGGGAGGAAACCGGAGTACCCGGAGGAAACCCACCAAGCACGGGGAGAACATGCAAACTCCATGCACACAGAGACGGGAATCGAGCCTGGCCGGGGAATCGAACCCAGACTCTGGAGGTGCAAGGCGACAGTGCTAACCACTACACCACCGTGCCGCCCCACCTGAACAAAGGCCTTTAAAATCTTCAATGGTATTCTAGATCACAAGCACAAGAATTAGAATTGCACAGCCTGGCTGGGTTATTAATATTACAGTCACTCCTGCTATTGCCTATAAGCCCTGTGTGTGGGGGAAACAGTGCATGCAGTGCTCGTAATCAAAGTGTGCGCCAACGTTGCCAGAGGGTGGTGAGGCCTTTGTTTGTTTTTGTCCCCCAAATCCCCAATTCATTTTCTTTCCATCATTATTTCTAGCACGGATGCAGTGGCAACAGGCTGAGACTGTCAATTAACTTTTTTTTTAATCCCTAGTTCCTCCTAAATATTACCAGTCATGATGTGTGAAATATTCTCTCTAGAAGGTTCTGGGTCTGCATCCAGCATGATAGTCTGATACTGTCCGACTAGTGTCCAAACCATCTAAATCAACAGCGCCTGTCAAATTCAGAGTACACCGAATCAGAGCAACCCTGCAGAGGAGCCCAATTGCATTTTTTTTTCAGTCACCACTTTCATGACCATAGTTGAAAATGTGGAACAGACGGCATCATCCACAACCTGACTTCCTGCTTTGCCACCACACAAACACAATAGTACAGCAAATGTCAAACTGCATGAGGTATGTTGGCCAATCTTGCAGTCTTGTTTCAATTGTGGATTCAAAAGCATAACACCACCAATCTGCTCAATGCACACGATTTGGCAAGTTGCACTGCTTGAATAATAAAAAGCATGTGCTCATCAGCTGACATCTTGTGACAGTCCTGTTTTGTCAGCAGTCAAGTGATGCAAGAGCTCATAATCTTGAGGTACGTGAATCTCAGTCATGTGCACTGGTTTAGAAAACCCTCCACCTTCACAAAAATAAAAGTTTTTTTTTTTAATCATACATCATAAAACCAGTGAATTATTAAAACACATGCCACTGTATTCATGGAGGCATATAACATTAACATTCTAGGTAATAAATTGACAGGATTACTTTCAAATACTTTACTTATTAACCAGGTATGGTATATGTAAATGTACATTATAGAGAGAAACAAAAGCAATCGAGAAAAAAAAAATACCAACCTTTTTAAATGTTTTTCTTGAGGTGACTGATTCCCCACTAGTAGGATTCCTTACTGTAAATCCTTGTATGTGGTGGAAAAATAATTCCTGCTCGTTAAAGAGTGATCCCTGTGTCACAGTCTCTGCTTATAAATGGACAACTGGCTCTGTGAACAAATTCCTACTGCTTAACACTAATTTCTATGAAGCAGTAGATGAGCACTTACGATAGGGTGGAGTGAAGAGAAAAACGTAGTACATTATAAAGGAGGAAGACTTTTAGAGGAAGTTCCACATTGCCTGCCTAACAACCATACTAACAGAGAAACGATAAATAAGTAGGACGTTTAGAAAGAGAAGTAGCCTGTATGTACGAGAATAAGAATTTAAATACACTTGAAATAACCTTTAGCCTCAGTTACTTACACACACATACACACACCCAAAGAAATACCACAAGAATGAACTGCAGATTTAACTACATTAATTTTTATTACAAAATGTTCATTTTTTTTTTTAGAAAAATGTTCTCTTACAAAAGGCAATTATTTTCAAGAACCCAAATCAATGTGAAGTAAAAAGGAAAAAGAAAAACTAAATCATAATAGAACCTAATGGATAGAGCCGTGGACCCTGGACAGAAGCATGGATTGTGGGTGGATTTGCTTTAGCGCTCGTCCTCCTCACTGTCCCCGCTGTCACTGTCTCTACCTGGGTGTTCAGGCATTTTAGCATGTTCCTCTGTGTGCTCCTCTTCCACACCAGACCCCTGCTCCATCTTCATCTCAGACTCTTCCTCCTCAGATTTATCTTCAGTACCACCTTCCTTGTTCTCTCCTTCAGGCTGACTGTCTTTTTGCTCTTCTTCTTCTTCTGCTTCTTCTTCCCTCATATTTACGTCAGACCCCTCCTCTGTCGTCACCTGCCGTGGCGGTGGGAGAATCTGCTGCTGCTGCTGCTTCAGCACAAAGAGAAACAAATACATCACTATTTAGAAGTTCATTGAATATGGATGAAGATCTTGTATGCTGCAAATAAATCTAGTCCTACAAAAAGCCCTCAGCTCTGCATAGATAAATAAGTTTTTCAGCCATCTGTAGTTTACCTGTTTGGCTTATAAGTAGTGGGTATGCCACAGCTAAAAATAGTCATATATTGTATTACACTTTTCTATATGAGGACATTTTATAGTTTAAATACTATTTTAGGGTTGGGCAAATGCTATGCTAAGATATACGATAGTTCCAACCGAGTTTCATTTCATTTCTATTTCATTTCCAACTAAAGTTTTCTATATTTGTACAGCTAAGTTTTTCTTATATTTTGTTCTTATCGTCTATAGCAGTATTTTCCATAGTTAAAGTTTAAAAAAAAATTTTTTTTCTTATTGATAATCTTTTTTTAAGGTCACGGGCAGTTGTATAAGCATTTCACTGTGCATGACTGTGTACGTGACAAATAAAATTTGAATTTGAGTCAACTGATTGGATGAGAGACATTCCTCGAGTGGTGATAATACACAGTAAAACCACTGGGATGTTTAACTACATGTCTCACTCTAGTATGCTAAAAATGTGAGAAAATGTGAGCAATTTCAGGAAGAAAACACATCTGATAATGTACGTCATATTAAACAACACTTTGTCTCCATAATAATTACTCATTAGTTGTTCAGAATGTGTCTAATCCTTTTTAAATAAATGTAATGCCGAAGATGAGTTAATAAACTAACTGGCTTCTAAAACAAGGCTGAATCCCAAATTCAGCCTTGAAACTGTAAGCCCTAATCAAGGGAACTATTTAGGGTGTGGAACAAGTGATAGTGCATTAGGGTGTACAATCTTTACATTTAACACTATCTGGGTTTTAAACCTGGAACCTTAAAATTAACAAAGTTCCATGTTTGTAGAACTGTTGTAGTTAGTCGTGAAGCGGTCGCAGGCACAAGGGCACTACCATGACAAGCTGGAGCATTTCCCTATAATGTGGCAAGGCACTATCAAAAAATCTCTGGGGAAAAAGTTCAGGAGATGGATACAAAAACATTTCAAAAGGCTGCATCACTGTCCATAAGCACAGTGAAGTCTATTATTAAGAAGTAAATGGTATTTAGTAAAACAAAGCCCCTCTCTGGATCAGGACATCGCTTTAAACTGGATAAAAGAGATAGGAGAGTCAGAGAGGTTTCCAAGAGGCCTACAGCAACTCTGAAGCAGTTGTAGGAATTTACGAGTAGTTATTGTATGCATGTGACAACTTCACAAATTCTCCACAAATGTGGATTGTATGCGAGGGTTATAAAACGGGCCACTCGTCAAGGAAGGCCACATGCAGTCATGACTGAGACGCATTTTTTGGCCACACCAAATTATATGTCTAGTAGAAATTCAATACAGCTCACCATCCAAATAATACCATTCCTACAGTTAAGCAGTCAAGTGGTAATATCTTATCATAGTGGTGTTTCTCTGTGGCAGGGACGGCAAAACTGGCCACACAGTGGGTGAAGGAGAAAAAGGTGAATGTCCTTGCATGGCCGAGTCAGAGCGCAGATTTAACCCTATTGAAAATCTGAGAAATTGTGGACTTCAAGCAAACAGCCACTACTAAATTAGACTCCCCAAAAACATATTTTGATGTTTAAGAAATGCAACTGTTGACTGATGTATGAAAAAGCCAATGTTTAATGTTCTGAAGATCAGTAGAGCCATTTTATATTATATTTATATTATCACACCACAGTCTGCCTACACTGATACACATGTATTACTAACAGGCCACACTGACGAACAGCAGTGTTCTGGTGTGGGAGTTTGAGAGCAAAGGGGTGACAGGAGCCTGAGCTTTCTCCACAATTTACACCAGCAGGTCTTCATTAGCAGCAATTTATTCTTTGTTGAAACACTGCATTTAAGCTCATTGCTTACGTTTTAGCATGTAGAACTAAAATGACTATTACAGCAGCTTTAACTGGGTTTTTCAACTAAAAACAAAAGGAGATGGCTTTGTGATGAATAATACATAAATGTGTTTGGAAAAGGAAAGCAGATAGTAAAGTGCTCACCTGTTGATACTGCTGGGTTCTTTGCATCATATGCATATACATATTGTAGACTAGGTTGGCCATCTCAGGCATGTTCTTTACTACCTGATCAGGCTTGTTCGAGCGCTCCTCAGTCTGCAAGGAAAGGCGGAGACACAGGAAGCAGTTACTTATTTGATGTGAAATCATTTTCCACGTATTTACTGCACTGTATGAATACTCTAACCATGAGCGGCGTTCAAATCAAACTGGGACATGGCATAAAATGAATGAATGAAGGCATAAAACCAAATTATATTTACAGAAGACATGAAGCACAGTACAGTGATGCGACTCTTAGCCACAGTAAAAATTTGCAAACATATTAAAGAAGGCCATATGACGTATGATCCCGGCCGAGGTGGCTTAGTACCCACTGCGGTCAGTCATGTGAACTTTCAGTGTTTGGCCTGATCCTTAAAAATCGACAAATAACTTGTTGCCAACTTGTGGAGGAGTCACATCTGTCTTTGGGAACTGTACACACCACTTGCACATTACAGAAATGCAGCTGTGAGTTATCGCCACCTCCCCCATACCGTACTGAACTCACTCTAAGTCATTTCTACATGTTTGGGACATTAAAAGAGTTCCTGGGAGGCCAGTGTTTCAGACGTGAAGCAGACAGTCCAACGATGGCTCTGAGGTACTGAGAAAACTTTCTAACTTTATGGGGTGCAAGCACTAGTGACATGCTAGGATAAGTGCATTAGTGTAGCAGGGAATTATATAGAGAAATAAAGGGATTTTTTTTTACATGCATATCTGTGTTCTGTTATTCTACACGATCAATAGTCACAATTTGACTTGAACACCCCTTGTACGTTGTCTTTCTACATGCAGACAGGCACATATGTCTAGTGCATTCATTAACTCTGGGGCCAGGAGTAGGTCAGTGGTTAAGGCATTGGACTACGGTTCGGAAGATCCCAGGTTCAAATCCCACAGCCACCAAGTTGCCACTGTTGGGTCCTTGAGCAAGGCCCTTAACCCTCAATTGCTCAGATGTGTAATGAGATAAAAATGGATAAAAGCGTCTGCCAAATGCCTAAATGTAAATGTAAATGTAATTCTCACAGTATATTTCAAAACAGAAAACGGAGCCCATGATTACAGAATTTGACAATAAATATTCAGTTATATTTTGCTAATACTGACTAATTGGCCTCAAACAGCATGACTACCACTGTTAATATTTCTACATGTACAGACGTGTGTACTCACGGAGGTGTAGTACTCTTGAGGCCGAATGTGAAGTTGAACTGGCTGCGCAGTTAGCTGATTGAAGGCAGGCGTCAACTCGAAGCAGTTCTGGAAAAGGGAAACCCGAGCAAAGACGTAGAGGCCCAGTCTGGCTCTGGACATTGCTACCACTAAACGCCGGACATCCCTACACACAAGGAAAATATGAAAGAAATAAAAGAAAAAGCCAATGTCAATGAGAAGGAAAGAGAGAAAAGACAGACAATTACATGATCTATCAACTTTCACAGTTAAGGGTAGTTAGCTTATCCTAATGATAAGATCATGCTCAATTAAAGACGTTTTACACACTGGAGTGCGAGTCCTCATTAATGAAATCAATCTGGATGGATTGGAAAAGAGCTGATAAGGCACTTGGTCCTGCAATCAGTTCAGATTGCAACCCTTTTATCATCATACATTACTCTTTTCTTCAGTTTCAGTTATGCATCAGCGACAATACACACAGTGTACCACAGTGCTAAAGACACAAACAGGAAAGAGTGCAATACTATCTGTGAGATTTGTCTTTGTATCGGAGAATATGAGGAGAGGAGACAGTCACAAGCAGGGATCGACTACGGAAATAGTGTCCATTAAAAAAAAAAAATCAATCGGACTGTAATCAAATCTCATGCTGTCCACTAATCAGCATCACAGCAGCAACATTTATTAATAGAAGGACTTTTATTACCTAGGGAAGAATCTGATATAGATGTAAAAAAAAAAAAAAAAAATTGTTATTCACTAAGCTCAGTTGTTGAAAGTGGCATGCATGTGTGTAGAGGGTCCACTTTTGGCAGGCATCTTTATACCAGTATTAGTACAGAGCAAAAATCTTGAGACACCCTCATATTTTGCTTATTTTCCCTGTACCTGTTTCAGAGGAATTATTATTTAATGTTTTTTAACCAAGTGACCTATAAATAAGGCAAACCTAAAAAAAATCTAACTTAAAGCATGACCCAGTGAGATATAGGTGCAGATAAGGACAGATGATCAGGCTGGTGATTAGTACACTGGTGATACTGGATGCTGAGTGGTTGGAACAGATGAACGAGAGGCGAAATGAGCGGTACATAAGTGGTAGCCTGACTTAAATAAGTGCTTTGGAGTCTCGATCATTAAATGCTTTCCTATACTGATTAAATAGGTTGTTGACCATCAGTACTATAAATCTTCAGCACTTTTTTTTTTTACTTTTGGTAATTTAAGTACTTAATAAAAAGAGAAGAAGTCTTTAGACATTGCTTTAGACATCTAGATGAAGTTCATTCTGAACAAACCCACAAACAAGCAAACAGGTTTGCTCCTTATCATGTTTGCAGGCATATCACTCCAAACGACAAATATCAGAGATCGTAAATGGAAACCCAAAAGATGGATTGAATTAGGCCAACATGTATCAGAAGCAGAAAACATTGGTCAAAGGACTGGCAGTAAACGGTTTTACTTCAACCTGGCATGTTTCTGAAGACAATTATAGTATTCTTGTGCTTTTAGGGACATTAAGCTAGCAGGGCACAGATACAAAGCCATAACTTATTCATTAGCCTAAAACTCCATTTGCAGGCTGCAGGTTCAGCATGCTGTGCTGAGACGCTCTTGGTGCTCACAGTAAACACACCAGAAGACAGCATTGATTCTTCAACTAGAAAAAAACTCTAGACTCCAGATGTTGATTAAACATGCAACACAATAAAATAGGAGTCATGGGTATTGCATAGCTAAATATAAATCAAAAGGCCATTCTCTCTCATACACACGCGCACAGTAAAGAATGCACTTTATAAATAAGCAGCATTTAGAATCAAGGCTTTGATCAAACTGCACGATATTTTTTCTCACAGCCATTCTGTTCATATCAGCCGTTTTCCAGATCACCCCTGACTGCATGGGGTAACAAGTGTAAGGAGAATCAACATCTTTCTCTTCCTGATGGATTGTGTGTGTTTGTGTGTGTGTGTTGGGGGGGGAATCAGATGACAGCATTAAAACTCAGCAATTGAGTGCAAAAAAAAAACCCAAAATGCTTACCTCAAATGTCCTACAGCTTTGGTGCGCACCAGTGAGAGGATGATGTAGTCATTCTGCTGACCCTGAAACCTGTCCACTGTTGTTACCTATGAAAAAAAAAAAACATTTTTTTTTCCAAAAGAGGATACACAAAAATGGCTGGGGTTTGCAGTTGTGTGTGTATTTAAGACACAATGAGTCAGAATGAGGTAAGGCAAGAACTTGAGACAGTTATTATGAAAATGTGATTATGGAAATTAAAGAAATAGATCAATCCCTATTTTAATATAACCAGAAAAAGAAGCACGTTTAAAACACAATTCTCATCTCTGTATCGTAGCGCTGCAAGCTGCTGTACTGCACAGACTCTATTACATTCATACTCATTCAAGCACACAGACGCACGCACACACACACACTAAGCGAAGACAGAAAAGCTGCTGCAGACTGATAAAATCACTGTAGGTTATCAGAGCGCGGTACTGCTACCCGCTTCTGTCTGATCAGGGCATGATAAACAGAGAAATGAGACCCAGCTAAAGTGCTCCCTGACAAACGGGCAGCACCTTTAAATAAATCTCTGCCTTGAACTATTTCCAGACACCCGGTCCACTGAGACAATCTAATGCTGAGCCCTTTTGGTGGACAAAGGAAGAGGAAAAAAATAAAATAAAGCGGAGGGAAAAAAAAAAAGAGGGCCATCTATTTACAGCTCTCTGTTGCTATACAGAACAGGTGCAGCACCGCGAGCAACAATATGCCACTTTACAATAGCAGTAAGATCTGTAGGTTTAGACAGGCCATTTCGGCACTCTGTGGTTACGTCTCCAAACAATGTCTCAGATGCCCTGATTTCTGAACCATCCACTACTGAGCTTGGCTCAGGCAGCAATGCCCTACCCCTAAGGACAAGCCTTCAGAAATATGATGGACTAGATATGCCATGTGGTTATGTCCAAAATGCTTTGCGCCCTGCTTTTTCTCCAGCTGGTGCAGCATGGCAGGATATTTTAATTCTCCTTCAGTGGGTTCACTTACACTAAATACTGTATTGTATTTTTGCTTGAGGGCTTGGGGATTCCATGACTGACCCAGAATGTGCACGCTTAAGTTTGAGGTTAAGTCTTAGCCTAAAATGAATTCCGCCAATGAGTAAAGATGCTCCTGAGGAGTCCATGATCACAGAACACATTGATGATACAGACTGCTTCCTCTCATTAGCACCCTCAGCCAGGGACTGGACTGTGTGATGCCTCCCAGCAGATGGTCAGTGAAGTGAAGCATTTATTGACTGGTCTCCAGCAGCGACAGAGTCTGCTTTGGCCTGTCAGATTTTTGATGTGCAAACTTAAATGAGAGTCAGTGAATGTCCTAGTTAACACAACAGTATCTGTAAAAGGTGTCATTTCTCCAGAAAAGGTGTCTTCTGTTCTTCACTATATACGTTTCCTGCCTTCTTGTTGCGTTCACACACAGATACACATTATAAATATCTGCATCCACTTAATTCTGGTGTGTAAAAACTTAATAAAATCATCTTATTGTTGTGAGCCAGACCTCTATAAAAGCAGAAGTTTTGGCAGTTTGATCAGAGAAAGACAAAATAAAAATAAATAAAAAAACACACAAACCCAAGTCTCACTGAGCATGTTAATGTTAAAATCCTTGACGGCACAATTAAACGAAGACTGAACAAGTAGGCTTTGCTTGGAAGAGTTCCAGGAGAAACTCGGAAGCACGACTGAGGTTCGGTAAACCGCATCTGGACAAATCCTTAATTTAAAATAGATTTAATAAAAACTTCTGGAGCAATGTTCTACAGAGACATGAAACCAAAGTGGAATTGTTTGGCCTTAATGCCTTGCACCATGTTTGTCAAAAAAAACACACAGAATTTCAGCAGAAACAATTTATACGCACTGTTAAGCACGGCAGTGGAAGGGTGATGATTTGGTAAATACAGGACCTGGGGACCTTGTAGTCATTGAATCGACCATGAATTCCTCTGTATACCAGAGTATTTTAAAAGCAAATTTGAGATCATATGTCCAACAGCTTGGTCGAAATTTAGTCAAGCAACAGGACAAAGCAGACCAGTAAATGTACATCAGAATGGCTGAAAAGATGTTAGACTAATGATGTCATACAGGTAAAATCATTGCTGCTAAAAGCTATTGAATCATGGGGGAAATCATACTTCTTGCTTTTTGGCTTAATAAGGGCATGGTTAAAAAACAACATGTATAACAATATTGTTAGTTTGAGGTTGTATTTGCCCAATACTGAGACCTGCTACAATCAGATGATGTTTTTAAATTATATTTTTATCCAAAATCACTAAAAGAGAGAACACCAACTTTTGAGCATGACTGTATGTAAATGTGTTTTCATTTGGAGTTGCTCGGGGCTCTCTTCTCTAGAGCTTGTCTAGAGGCTAATAATATATTTTTTGTTTGTTTCTTACTCCCTTTCTTCTCATCTCTAATTAGAGTGCTTGCAGCAGACTCTTGAAATGACATTTGTTTTGTTTTAATAATCCTGACAAACTGTCAGCAGTGTTCTGGCCAGACGCAGGCTGAGTGACCTTTCAATGGATAAGCACATTCTCGTCGCTGCTCTATTTCTCTCCCTGTCACCTAAATGAGTAAACCTTCAACTCCAGGCACTAGAAAGGGGGACAATTTTCGATGAGCTGATTTTCATCTTCACAGAGTTCCCGTTAAATACAAAACTGATCTTAGGGATTAAGCACTGTATGTTTTTACCAGATAATTATAACCTCTGCAATCCTCATTCTTTGATTCTTAAACTAAATGTTCATTCTATGTGAATATCCCCCGAGTAAGGGTATAATTAAGAACATGGGGTAATGCGATTTAGGATTGAGCCACATGACATGCCTCTTTGTCAGTCGCACACATCCATCTAATCTAATTCAGAAAGCCATTTAGACAAATGCTGAACTCTGGATTCTGTGCAGCTCAGTTAGAAGGAAACAAATTTAGACCTATATGGGAAATATATTAAGGAGATATGCTGTTGCTCTGTTTTCAGAATATACATTTTGATGATATCATATATCATTTTAACGGAGACAAACTTATTTTGTGAGTTTGTGATTACTTTGCTGGGCTGGCCGAAGAAAGGGTTGTTGGCACACCGCTGGTTGATGACATCTCGGATTAAGTGCTTCTGGCCATTATAGGTAGTGAGGATGCTGATGCGCTCTGCAGGGTATCCCAACAGTCTCATGTACATGTACAGGGCCACAGAGTATTCCGCCTCAGCAAGGTTCTACACAGAAAACACACAGACATAATAAGCACTGTAACAAACCGCATGAAAAAGGTTTAAATATAGACATTAGGCAATAGTCATAGTATTAGTTACTAGCGATGCTCCGATTGATTGGCCACCGATCATGATCTACCGATTTTGGAAAAAATACCTTGATCGGCGAACCCCAAAAGTGTCGATCAAAAAAGCCGATCACTTGACGGAAATTACTTGCGCAACTTTTTCACACGTGCATGCACGGCGCACAGGTAAACAACAGCAGAGGTAACTATCTGCTTGGCCTCCTCGTTTCTCTGCCTTGTTATATAGGAAGGATGGCATTGGCTTACAGTAGATTGCATTATTTTATTTTTTGGATCTGATGTAGTTGGTTCCTCAACTACATCAGACGTTCATAATAATAACAGAAAAAAACCACTTGCCATAGTTTTGTCCTTTGTGGCAGGAGCAAGTTTTGGTGTAACAAGTTTTACATTTTGCTGCCAAAATGTATCAGTGTATTAAGAGGCTACATCCCATTAAGCTGATCTGATGTGTGTTGGTCTGCCTGACGACCTCTTTGTTTGGAATAATTAAGTTACTCTGCCTTATTTGGGAAAGATGGCCTACAGTAGCCTTAAGTTCTCATTTTCTAAAATAAACACTTGGTGGTTCTTCAAGATCTTGACTGTATTTCTAAAGGTTTTTTTTTCAATATAGTTAATTTAGAGTTAGTTTCATTTCTACAAATGGTGAAAACTCTGCTAGATTATAGATAAAAGATTCCTATTCCCCTGCCATTCTGTGATCGACAATCGGCAGATCATGATCTTGGCGATCAGTAATCGGCCCCAAAAATGCTGATCGGAGCATCTCTATTAGTTACAGTGTGTTAATGTGACACTAAACTATCAATTTCTGAAAATTTTTTAACTTCATAAACTGAACAAACAACAAAGAATCAAGTGATTAGAAAGAATGAGTGAGCCTTGTAAAGATCACTGGCCTGCTGCTAAACCATGCACTGAAATATACCCATACATTTCACACTGGCAAAGCAAACAAGTCTCAATTATCACTCTTGCGCTTTCTCTAAGAACAATCGTCTGGTCAATCAATTCATCAGACATGAACAGCTGCAAGCAATGCAACAAATCCTCAACATTTGAATAAGGTAAGCTGCAATGCTATTTTTGGAAGGCTGAAATCCTTCATTAAAAATAAATTCAATAAAGGACCACAAGGCAGCTATTGAAAATTCAGGCAATTAGAAAAGAAATTAGTTGTGGAATCTTGCCACAGCCTCTGCTAAACCCTTAAGCCATGTCAATATCGGCTTCAATCACCAATGTATCCTTTATAAATGTGTTCCAGTTAAAAACATACTGTAGATATACCTTTAGATAGTAACCCTCACTCTCACCAACAGATGGCTTATATAGATATTCTTCGACACAACTGATAAGTGAAAATAGACAGAAATACCATCTTTCATTAACTGCTTCAAGGCTTAAACATCGTTTCTGTACACTTCATATGAGTCACCAAATTACAGTCCAATTTTGCATTTTAAAACAGAATGTACAGTGACTACTGGGGTTAAGATCAAATATTTTTGACTAAGCAAGAAGATTTTTTTTTTTGTCACAGATGTTTCTCTAAATCTATTCACCTCCAGGATATTCATAAGCCCAAATGTACAAAAGAACCACACTGTAACCACAATTAAAGACAAAAACACTTGCGATCTAATGTGCTGCAAATGAAGTGGCCCCAGTTACCATGGCAACAATATAGCTTCAAACCAAAGGCTCAGTGTGAGTGCAGCTTCAGGATCAATACATCACTGAGATAAAATCTTATAACCCGAATTCAATCCGTTGCATCATCAATTCACCAAAGCATTCGGTAGACAAAAACCAGAGTAAACCAACAAAGACCACGTATACAGTGTCTACGTACTCACTCTGGACAACAGGCCCTACACTAATAATATTAACCTTTAACAACCCTGTAACTAAGTAGTCTGACCAATTAGCTGGCCACAGGAAGAAAATCTATATATCACATTAGGGCTGGTTAAGTGGAGTCATACGACATGTGTAAAATGTGACATTTACAAGCATACGGGCCTCATACTGCATCTGATGTGCTGAATCTAGCACCATTGAGGGTGAGTAAGATGGAGCATTGGTGTAAAAATACTTTGACTAATGAGGTGTAACTAATGTACATTAGAATAACGTCTGGCTCGTTGGCACAGCGCTGATGTGGCTGGAGCTCCGTGGAGGCCTAATGGCCATTCGTTCAACTGCTGCAGGGACTGACTGTGCAAACAATAGCTTGTTATAGCTTCTCGAGTGATCACTCTCTTCCCATAGAAAGCAGTTCATAAAATGCAGTGTGTGATGGACTCAGTGACCACTACTGACCTGGTAGAAGTAAGGATTGGGTTCAGACTCTCCGATTCCATTGAAATCCTCCACGTTGACGAGCTGAAAGTCGTAGGTGAAACCTGGGTTGGGAGCCTGAAACTCGGGCTGACTCTGAACATGAGGCAGATTTCCAAGCTTCTTATAGCGCCAGTTATAGAGATTACACAGACTGCAAACAGAAGAGTTGTGTAATCATTAATAGACAACAGAAATTATGACAAATATATACAACTGTACTAAAAGCTTTATCAGGAAGAAGACACTGAAACACATGGCAATTGCACAGGTAATAATAAATAAAAAAAAGTAGTAAGCAGACCTGGCACGAGCTCGGCCCTGAGCATCTAAGTCAACTGTGGGAACTCCTAATCGCACAAAGCGTGTAAACAAAGACTGCTCCATGTTGGAGTATTTCTGGAAAGCCATATTTTTAATGACAGGTGGAAGCTGGTGATGATCACCGATCATGATCCAGCGCTTCAGACGACTGTAGCCATCCTCGGGATTCTGTCACAAAAAGAGAAACACGAACATCTGCTCTTAACCTGATCATAAAGCAATTAATATAATTGGATTGAACGGTATATCAAGATCAAGTGTTTAAGACCACTGTTCTTAAACCATTAATCCTGAACACACACTTTGCAGTAGACTTGTGATCTGATGTCTGATTTAATAACAGAGTAGAGTAGAGCTTTTCTATATTTCTTTATACCGGCCATCTGCACCAGCCAATTCTGTCTCAACATTATCCCGAATCTTGTGGACTCAGGAGCATTCAGTCAGTGTGAGGACAGGTGGCAGAGTGGAGAGCAGCAGACTCTCCTTAGCCACACAATCCAAATCTACACACTTACTGAGCAGCAATGATATTAAAGACTGACTCACATTTCAGATCCCCGTCAATGGCACATCTGTGTTTACTCTACTGTGGGCTGATCCAGTAAACTTAAAATAAACTGTCTGCCCTTTATGGGACATGCAAAAGTAGAGTACAGAGGTCCTTTCTTACAGGGATTACAAAAGTAACAGAGGATGTAGTGCAGAAGCTCTTAACTGGGAGGTACACTCAGAGGTCAAGCATTATCCAATTAACAATCAAGAGGCAATGCAGGGAAAATTAGCAGAGAGCACATTCATCAAGACCATGCAAGAGATGTAACAGGAAATCAGATTCCCAGCTATTTGAGTTATGGCTATTGGGGGGGGGGGGGGGGGGGGGGTTGATGCAGACTATGAGTGATAGTCGTACCTGCAGTAGAAGTGGAATGAAGGTTTCAATCTCCAGGATCTGAGCTGCTTCTTCCATCAGGATGTTGTCATACTGAAATAAAGGACAATGTCGTCAAAATCTGTGTATGCAATTCTCCAAAAACCATGATATGGCACAAGACAAATTTCGATATAGACTTTATCTGTGAATGTGAGCTCTTGTGGATGTTTTGATGTTCTTCAAAAAGATGGCTCTTAATATCTCTATTGCTATTGTTTTAAGAAAAAAAAACTCATTTTAAAACTATGTATTGCGTTTGGTCACCATTTCTCCATCCTTTAATATTTTGCATAATTATATAATTAATCTCTTGTATATTCAGGGAACTGATCATTTTTTTCCTGTGATATTTCATTTTTTTATGGGGACAGATTTTTTTTTTCTCTTACATTAATCAAAAAAAATGACTGAACAAAATTACTGAATTAAAACTGAATGAAATAAAAGGTGGTGAATTGTCCATAAACTAGGTGGAGACTTCTTTTACATCAAATCACGCTTTAGTCCAGAAAACTATCATCAATCTAAATACAAGATCAATATGTGTGAAGTCGACATGGTGAGGAAGACATTTAATCTATGTGTGATTTGATAATCATTGAAGTGTAAGGAAATATCAGTGTTTTTATCTTGTATGAAGAATTACCTTGAAGCCGAGCTCCACGAGGTCATGGCGTTTGAGAGCAGCGTGCGTGCAGGTCATAGCAATGATTTTAGCCTCTTTCACCAGAAGGTATTTTGATCTGTCCAGTCCACTGCGCAGAAGCTCAAAGGCCCTGAACTCCTTCACATTAAAACAAAACAAAAAATAAAATACAACTGACACAGTTAGTGCCCACTGGACGTCATTTACTGCGACCAACAGAATCAACTGGGCTGTTTTCACATATACACAAAAACATGAGCTACAGTATAGCCAGACGCCATGACCGAGACCAGTGGGATCATAAATGCTTGATGTTACTATTTTAAGTTTAATATTGAACAGATAAAATCATGCAAAATTAAAGAGGATATTTTTAACCCTGACCCATTACTAGAGGACAAACAGCAGCCTAGGTGTACTTCTGGACTAGCCCTGCTTCAACACACACATTTTATATTAAAGTTTTTTTTTTTTTTAAATACAAAAGCGAGACATCTATTACAGCCTCGTTGTCAGCAGTCGCCTTATCAGAGAAACCGGAGGTAAAAGGGAGTGTTGGTCTATTTGATTCTGCTTTGATAGAAAAGCAAACCTAGAAGAAGAAAAAAAAAACTTCACAAAGGAAGCATGTCAGTGCAGTGATCTGGTAGAAGCTCTGGGAAATGAACATGTGCACAAGCAGAGATATTACTTCAAACCAATAAGTTGGATATTGCTTTTTGAGGCCAGTTCTTCCATAAGAGGGCAATGCTATTGTTATCTCTGTATAAAATCAGGCCGGTCCCTGATGGCTGGAATTGGAAAGAACAACATATAGAAATGGATACACAGAGTCTCCCATCAGGAGATAAGAACACTGTGAAACATACGGTTGGGTATCACATTAAAGGCATAGCGAAAGTCATGAAGGGTTTGTTGGGGTAAAATTATATACGCCTTAAATTCTCATTGTTCATGTCCTAATTTAGTGTCAGCTGTCTGAATTGACTATGCAAGAATGTTATGAGGATGGTCTTAGTGTGCAACTCTCTCACACACTTACTTCCAGTTGAGTGAAGATCTTGCGGATGTGGCGGTAACAGCCTTCTGCTATGTCCATGTCCTCCTGGTAGCTCTGTCCCTTAAAGACAGGCTGGGGTGCATTTGAGAAGTATTTATGGAAAGGAAAGTGTGCAGCCACGTCCTGTACGCTCACCTCGCGGCCCGGTTTGGGCCTGACCTTGCTTATGTATTCCTCCCAACGTGACATAACCTGCAGGAGAGAGAAAGAGTGTTTGCATGTACGCTTCATCACTGGCTGTAACATTCACATACACTATATTACTGCTACACATGCAGCCATCACCCAAATAGCCATGATGGCCAGATTAATTAGCAGCGTGCATGTCTGACTGCAGGGTTTAGCACAGTTTAGGTCATAAGATCATCGTCACTGATACAAGAATATGTATCTCATATCAGCTGATGTAAGCAGCAAGATGTGTAAGACTGGAAAATACAGATTCAGTGAAAACTGAGGAGGAAATGATCAAAAATAAATAAGTAAATAAAGGCTCTGTTTAAAGGACACAAGCATGCTGACAGTGACTTCTTGGATGTGTGAAATCTGATCAGACATGGCTACTGGGTTCTATCGAGAACGGCAGTCAATATTTTTCTGCTCTCATTCTCTCAGAACAGCAGGCCTGTTTGTGCATCTCACAATGTCACTCCCTTCTAAATTAGTTTCTTTTCTGTATTCGTCTATTTGGAGTCTGATTTTTACCAGCCTCGTTATATGACTGTTTATTGACTTTTTTTCTTCCCAGTGAGGAGTGATTATTTTGGGGTGTGCTGCTGATTCAAACTCAAAACAAAGCCCGTCATGTCTGGCATTTTCTTTTCATGTGTGCACTTGAAACAAGCAGTAAACTGATGGCTTTTTTTTTCTTTAGTGGACATGGAGCAGAGAAGAATGCAGAGACCTTTAGAAGTAGACGTACCTGATAAAGGTAAAAATGGCCGGCTGTTTCACAGGTGTAGGATACATCACCCGGGACGCCGAGACTCTCTTGCAAGCGAGCCACCTCTCTGAGTAGCTCCAGCCTTCGAGCCAGGACATAGTTCACTCTTCCATATCTGGGGAGGAAACCAGTATGATATATTACATCTCTGATGAACAAATTTCTTTATCAGTTGCACTGATAAACAGAAGGAGGTGAAACTACCTACAACATGGAGCTGATGGGGGGGAAAAACTAATTAAATCAAACAATAGCTAGGAATAATCTTGACAGATTTTCATGCACCTAATATGCTTGTGTTCTCTTTATGGGTCTGTTGATGCCGAGTAGCAACTTAGAAGGAATGTTAGTGATTGGCAGAATGAAAAATTTGAACCCAAACATGTGGATCTTACAGCCTGTGGACATGTAAACTTCTTTATTAATCAGCGTCCTTGGCTCATGACAGGACACATCCTACCTCACCAGAAAAAAACACTTTGACAATTACGTTCATGTTCAAGCAATTTAAGTAAGTAATCATTAAGGGTTTTAATGTTGATCTATTAAGCTTGAAATATCTTCAACTTTAAAATGAACTCGGTCTAAAAAAATGCATTACTGTAAATGGGACAAATAGTTTGAAAAGCTAAACTACAACAGGTATTGAATGTCACCAGGAAACACCATATAATCCAAGAGCATGTGAATGTAATATAGCTATTAATAGAAAGCACCGCCTCCATGCATGCATAATTTAAATGACTGCTATAATTCCAGGTAAAAACCACATAAACAAATTTCACCTGTATTACTGTATTAAAGAGCACTGAATCCTATTTTGGGTACTGAATTATGTGTTAATACATGGAGACTTATTCTTTCATTCTATTATTTTACAGGTAATATATGGATAGTGCCATATGTTTCCATTATTACATCACAAGAGCTTGTCATTCATCATGCTCTGCACTGATTAAATTTCATGTCAGAGACTTCCTCTTGCCATTAGCTTGGGAATGTAGGAGAAGTTGAATGTTATCTCGTGTCCTCTGCGTCTTTCTGGCTCTCATGAAATCTGTATAAAGCAATAAGACCCATTAATACCCAAGAGCTGCTGCTGTAATCGTAAAGCCTGTCTTGTGCTCATCCAAGGAGTCCTGTTCACACTACACTCATAAACAACCACCTTTTAACACACTTTGTACTTTCCAAGTTTAAGGATTGCTCATGCTCATTAAGGATCTAAACCTATACCCTGATGTCTGTGAACTCTAGAGACGATGAACGAGTACATCACAGCTTGAAAAACTGGACATGCAATGGACATGGAGCAACAGCAACCCACTTTTGTTAAATCCTATGAACACCTTCACTCTCAAATAAATACCATGTCAACCATTCTGGAAAGCTTTTTAATTATAAAAAAAAAATGGAAACAAAAGACTGGGATATCACCAATTCTTATCTACAATAAATAAGTAAGTTATTTTTTTCCTTTTTACATGCATTTGTCAACAAAATGGCAAGCCTCTGCCCCGTATACTTGTATTATGCTCACATCCACCCACATGAAATTAGATATGCCAATGCTGTCACGTGGAACAATCACCGAGTCGATCTAAGTTATTCAAATGAGTGACAGCAGGAGTCTGGTTTGTGTAAAAAAACAGCACAGACCACACTCAGGGCACTAATTAGGAGCCCTAATTACGACATCAAACACTTCATAAAGGGCTGCTGCCTTCATCAAGAGAGCAAAAATGAAGACAAACATGGTGCCTGGGGGACAAGGTGGCGCTGAGTGGCCTCTAAGTTTATAAGCTTTGATCTGTTGTATTGCCAGCTGGGGTTCAATAACTTACCTGCTGAAATCCTTCTCGGTCTCCAGTTCCTCCTCTCCGTGACCCAGACGCAGAAGGTGCCGCTCATCAATGTCCAGGGCCATGATTTTCTCAAACAGTTGGTTCAGTGCCTGGGTGGGAAGAAAACACAAATACACATATCAGCTGGAATCATTACGGTATTCCGTAATGAAAATTATTATTATATCAGTTATTAGACAATCAGTTATCGATAACGATGAGTTTTGCTTGAACAGTTACAGTATGATTGCCACAAACAGACAGCATAAAATATAGGCTTAGAGGGGCATTTCAGGCCACAGAATGATCATTTTCCTACAGCTGCCATTTCAAATCCAATCATGTGCTGATTATAACGTTGGGATGCTAAGCTATCTGAGGCAGAGCTTTACCTGATTGGAGTGAGTCACGATGAGGGTCCTTTGCTCTGGGAAGTTGTGGTACAGATTGGAGATGATTTGCACAGCTACATCTGTTTTGCCAGTACCTGGGGGACCTACGACCTATAGAGATGGTGAAAAATGAAGGATGGTTAAATAACAAATACAAAACAGGAGACAGATGTTATTATTCACCATGAACCAAAAATATGCAGAACTGCAACTATAGTTTCAGATTTGTTTTATCTGATATTACTTAAGCAGATGGCACTGTGCAAAGGGTATATAATGACTATGCATGGAAGGAATGCAGGATAGTCTGCAACCTCAATTATACCGTAGATATATAGATATTTACATCTATACAGGATAGAACAAATAAAGCTTTGAAGCCTGGATAAGCTTTTATAGGAGTGATTATGGTGCGTGAGCAAGCAGTTCGAAAAGATGCGGTCAGCTGACGTCACGCGGTTCAGAGGAAACACGTGATAGTCCTCGCCCTCCCGACTGAGTGGTAGCCTTAATGTGGGAGCCCCCTAGCGACGGGGAGGAATTGGTCACGACTAAATTGGGGAGAAAAATTAGGAATCCCTAAAAAAAAAAAAAAAAAAAAAAAGTTTCTGGTTCTGGTTCTGATTAAAGCTTTCAACTTTTAACAATCAAGATTTAGCTGAATATCTGGATGCAAGTATACACATCTATTGTGACCCGAGTCAGGTGAAAAATTCATTTAAAAGAAGAAGCAGAAAGACAGATTGACTGTCAACTCTCCACCCTTATGTTTGGCTGCGCATTTAAACACAACCTTCATAAATAATTGTATTAAAAACAACTTCAACAACATTGATTGCTATTCAGCCTCCATTTTGTTTGTTTACTTCATGATAGATCTGCTCAACAGAGTATTGCTTTTTGCTCCTAGTGTCATGTATGGGACACATGATCTAAAAAAATAATCTGAGCCGATTCTGAGCTTGCACTGTGACCATTAAAACATGCAAATATCGCTTACATGCAGGTTGCATAACACAGTAGCATGAAGAATATATTTTAGTACAGTGGCCAAATAAATTCTATAGCCTGTGCTTTGCAAAGAATTTTAATTTATGAAAATATAGCTTATATGAAACACTGTGAGCTCGTCCAGGGTAGGGGAACCCAAGGCCTTTTGCTTGGCTGTGAAATGAGCCTATGCATGCCAGAGTTAGTCGATGTGGAGAGAGACAGGCATGCAGGATGGCTTGGTTTATAGCTCTGTCGATAGCCTTCCTGCCATATTCATTTCCAGCCAACTGCATGATAAATAACAGCCAACAGCCCCTGCCAACAACCAATCAGCAGTTTGAAGATGCCTCTCAATCAGCATCCTGTTCAAACGATCTGCAGCCAGCAAGGACACCATGGCTCATTTACTGAAGTCCTCTCACAGCCATCATTCTCTTTATTCTAATTCCATCCACATTTACATAAATGATGAGAATATCGATGAGAAACAGCCTTGATACCCAGTTACAATAACACCCAAGCAAGAGTGTGACACAAACTAATTAGCTTTTTGACAGTTACAATAAATGTGCTACAATTAAACAGCAAATCTGCATAAAGATATCCTGAGACAGGAAACGACTAAAAATGAATAAGAGCAGAAAGACAAAAGTAAGGATTTGTTCTTACCATGGTGAGACCCGGCTGCATGCCTGCACGGATAGCCTCGATCTGAGTTGGGGTAAATTGGATGTTGTTCCTGTTAAATTACACAACACATGAATCAGGAGGCCTCTTAAGATATTGCATCCTTGGATTCCTTTCATTAATTTAAAATTCAAAGATAAGCTGGAGTGGTGTATTATTGAAAAAATTATTATATAAGTTATATAATTATTATTATACAAGTTATATAATACTGAAATCAGCCTTGTGCTAAAGCTAGAACCCAGGCTGAGTGACATGTGCATTATATCGTTACCATTAATGTATGATTTTAGGCTGCATCCACTATTTATTTGCAATTCAGTTCTTACTTATTTTTTAATGAAACTTTTTCCATCAATTGGTTCGTCTTGATAATTTATATTCGAGATCAGGTAAACAACCACTTATCATAGGAATAAAGAAATTACAGCAGCAAACAACAGATTAGCACCAGAATCATGAAACATGTTTTAAGGAGGACATTTCTTTATGCTTATACCATTGTTATACTTATTTCAAGATAACTGTGTGATGTCTGAGCACAGTTGATTCATTCTCACCGTTTAGGTTGGTTGTAGGGATAGGGTCCTCGGTTTGGAGTCACATGAGGCTCTACTATCAGTGTATTATTATCTTCCTCGGTTTTCTCTTCCTCCTCGTCTGCTTTCCGCTTCTTTCCCTTGACATTGTGTACAGGGAACTTAATTCTGAAAATCATTTGAAAACAGAAACTGTGTAAAAGTTTTGATTTCCGCTTCGAGAGGCAATAAAACAGACATCACAGTAAAACCCCCTCTGGCAGATTTTAGCAGTCAGAATGTTTTCCTGACCTGAATGGAGGGACCTGTTTGGTTGGGTCTTCCTCTGTGACCTTCACTGTGTGTCCAGGGAAACATGACTTAAGATGATCAATGGAAAGGAAGGTGTCATTGAAGTCCAAGGATGAGATCTGATTGGCCATTTTGGAGTAATGCGCACTCCCGGGGTCGCCATATCCCAGGATGATGTCATGCAGCCAGTCAGGGACGACGCACTCAGTGTTCATCAGATGACGTATCGTCTCCAGCACAGCCTGCAAAGGTGAAAAAGAGCGAATTCAGTAAACTCCACATGCCACAAGCAAGAGTTATTTATTTCAAGAGCAAGAGTTATTGGCCATAGAAATAAAATAAAAAATTCCCCACACTTTGTTATAGTAATTGTTTCATTACATAAATTCCCCATGTTTATTTGCTTATTTAATTTAACAAAAAGCAACTAAAAGTGACTAGACTGAGTGAATAACCTTGAAATTGTTTTCTTTCGGTTTGCGTCTCATAATGATGTTGAAAGTCTCATATGGGTCTTCGGCACCAGTCTGTATGCTGTTGGTCATGTCCTGTTGGTACTGATTCGGGTCCAGCCACACACGGAATGTTCTTGTGTCGCCTCGCAGTTTGGGCTTCGGATCAGGACCTTGAGTCAAACATAAAAAACAAACACAAAAGCATTATCTCAGTTAAGAAGGTTGCTAGTTTAGTCCACATCCCATTTTGGGGTTGAAGTCAACTCAAGTTCGTAAAAACACTGATCGTGGCAAACCTTGTTTTGTGCACAGGGGCATCATCAGGGCTCGAATAGGTCTGGCTTTGGGCTTTAGTTCCAGTGAATAAAAATCCTAAAGCTATAACATATAAAGACGTACTAACGTTCTTTCAACTCTATAGCAACAATCTGAGGAAGGCCCACACATGGGTGTGATAGTCAGCTGTCAACATTCCTTTGACCAATGTACAGACATGCTAACTCTACAGTTTGTTATACGTAAAAAAACATTATTTGGAGGAACATAAGATGAGTAATTCAACACATCAAGATCATTTTATGGATTTGTTTTTCTGTTTGTGCACGCATCACATAAAAACATACAAAAACTGAACAAATTGTAATTGGGTCGAGCTTCAGGTAATATATAGGCTTGGGTTCATCTCCATCAGCCCACGGGAAGAGAAAATATGCTAATTAGAATTTTAAATGGAAGACGGCCTTGTATCATTTGATAAAAAAAAAAATATTTAAAAAAGTTCAACAAAAGTTCAACAAAAAAATTCAACAGATGGCGCTGTACATTTTTAAAACGCGGTTATGAGTGTGCGATTGAAATCTACTTATTAACTGCAGTAGCACACCTTCACTTCATCTACACTTCACGGTAATACTTAATTTTTTGTTCATTCCAAAATTTTACAGATCGCTTTGTACATAAAAAAAAAAAAACGCTTATGAGTCTGCAATTAAATCCCATGTGAATAAAGTCGTGAGCACATCTAGTATAGTATAAATTGGCAGCAATTAAATACTTTCTCTGCCAAAGTTACATCATTAAACAAACAAAATTCTATACACTGCATGAAAATAAATAAATTCTACACAACAACAGAAATAAAGCATAAAAAAGCAGGATGTTATTTTATGCATATACACTCAATTAAATTTCATTGCACAGAACTACAGTACAGTGTTATGTTTCGACCAGCCCATCTAATGTTTTTTTTTTTAACCTCTTCATTGCAGCCAACATAAGGTTATAAGAGTGGCTTTGGTTTATTATATGAAACAGAAAAATAGAGCAGAGGTGAGAATAAACTTACCTTCTTCAATGACCCGGCCTTTATCATCTAGCATGCCTTGTACCTCACAGCCCCTCACGTACACCAGGCCTGTCTGCTCGCCAAAAGGCTGGCGCCGGTCAAAGCGCGTGCCATAGGGCAGGGTGGGCCGCACCGTGATCAGAAAACAAACATCATGCTTACGCAAACCTGAAGAGAAATACAGAGGGTGTGAGGAGTGAAGCAACAGGGGCGAGAAGCAGCTCAGTCATCACACACGTCAATCTTTTACACATGGAGCCTGTAATTATACAACCTCAATGCTACCCAGAATTTCCCACCTCTCACAAATAGAGAAGAATACAGCTGGAAAGGTAAAGTGTACACAGATAGGATCACACCATTTTTTAAATAATACTTCATGCTTCTCTCATCTCTTAGTCCAAGCTTGCTTTTTTGTAAATATGCATATACAATTATATTTTTATCATAAAAAAAAAAAAACCCTTGCTAAATACAATTTCGTGCCCTTTTATGTAGTGTCATGATTACAGATTTTTACTTTTTAAGGTTTAACCAAAAACCGTAATGCTTTAATTTAAGCAACAATTCTTACAAGTCATTCCAATTTAATATCAATAGGAATAAACAAAAATATGAATAATTAGCATTTTAAAATTATTATTGCTTGAAACGAAACAATATAACGATGAAAAATCCCCATTTTTGGAGCACATATAAAATCGTCTCTCCAAAATGGCTGAAATTAGAAACTTGAAATTTTTAGGGAAACAAGATTGGTTTATATGTATAATCAAAAAATATATATAATAATAATAAAATCACCACCACTAATACTGTGTTGTGACCATATAGAAGCAAAAGCAGTGTGACAAAATCACAGTGACTGTTTCAACACTGCAGTGCTTCTTATAATACTGATTAGGAGTAGTATTAGTAAGATAAGTACCTCAATCCTAATTTATATTCAGATAACATTTATTCACTGATGCAAATACATCATTTAAGATGCTCCCTGAAGACCAACTGCATAATTATTTGTGTCAGTATCCTGTACTTAATAACCACCTCACTCTCTTGTTTACATTCTGCATTTATTGTGCTGATATTCCCTCTTGATTGTTCACACATTAGAAACTATAATTAGATTAGATAAGATTCAAATTTTTATTGTACAAAGTAAGAATACATTATGGTAATAAACTGTATAACTGTGCAAGCATCGTGCAGTGGATAAAACGTGAAGAAAATGACAATACACATATGAATGTATGCAAATGTCTGTATGATACAGTATAAACAAAATAAATAGGGTCGAATAAACAGTAACGCAATGATAAACAAACTATGGATGGTGCATAGTACTGTAGATGAAGCAGTGCAATATAGACTGAAAGTGACAGTGTATTTTTTTTGTGTCAGTATGTGTGGGCGCTGAGGCACCTGTAGCGCGTGACTGATAGAAGAAGAGTGACTCGTCCATGATTGGGGTGAGAGCTATTATGATCAGTTTAATTCTTCCTGCTTTTTAGGGGTGGGAATCTCCAGGGAAAAACACCCGATACTAGATTGAGATTTTCATCAATCTGAATAAACCTTTCTATCATTTGCGTATCGTTGTTGTGAATGCAACGTAACAAATATAAAAAGCCATAAAGCAGGTCAATAATAATCTGCACACATGCGTAATAAGAGAACAGACCAACCTTCCCACTCAGTTTTGATGTGGTGTTGCACGTTGAGGTTCAGGGTGACGTCAGCACGGACTCGCGCGGGCCAGTTCTCTCCAATGTTAGGCTTCGCCACTTCCACGATGGAGAAGGACATAATGGTCTGTGCCATTCTGGCCCACCCACCAAACACGACTCCACCATATTCAGACTGCCTACAGGAGACATGAAGAAGGTCTTAGCAAACATTCGACGCAGCACAACAAAATCAGTATGAAATCGTTGTTTATTAATTACCATGGCTTCATTCGCAACACAACATCTTCAATGTCCTGCCTGATCTCGTAGGTAGACTCCAGACGGAAGAGGTTAAAGTTTCTCAGCAGGTAATCATGAAGAGTCAGGAACTGCAGATTAAGCTTCGGTAGAGCTAAGCAACCTGTAAGACGATCACAAGAAATTGAGATTTTCCTTTGTTCGCATTTTATTTGTCCTTTACTATTTTCAGAGTGAAGGAAGTGAAGAACGTAAAACCTTCGCCAGAGTAGTACTCGGTCGGGACGATATTCTCATCCCAGATAATCTTCTCTGTTGGATAAAGAGGCATCTGGTTAAGTTGCTCAATCTGTGAGATTCGCCTCTCATGACGCGACACCTGTGTATGCGAAAGAGAAAAAAAAATTGGTTAATTAAAGACTTGAGTATTTTAATCCTGTCCTGTGTTGATTCTCTCTACATAAAGAAGAAGAAATTTTAGAAGCTGTGAAGATTCAGGTCAGAGCACAACATTACATCGCATTTATCAGCCTCATTCTGATCTTAATACCAAGCCTGAAAAGGGTCTTAGATTGTGGGATGACAGCTGGCCTCTTTGCATAAATACCAGACTCAGTCACAGGTGATCCAATTCCAGCCACAAAAGAACAGCATAGACGGCTAGTTGTTCACACCTGGTACTGTGTGCTTGTGTGTCTCTAATGCACTTGTGATGTCAGAGTAAGAGTTCAAAAGCAACCTGATGTTGCATCAAATGTCAAACCCGGATAAAATGTTGAGTATATTTGGCTGCTGGACACCATTTTTTTAAATTAAAACAATGCTGATTAAAGTGACACTTCGTGTACATTTAGCAAAGAAAACATAGACGAAGTTAAAAACACAACACAAATTTAATGTCAGTCTTTGTGTTGTAGAGATTAATTTTGTATTTTTAAATCATGAACAACAAACAGGAATTTGAAGCTTATGTTTAGACAATTATTTATTGTGCCATTTCTAACTATTTGACACAATGGATCAGGGATGGGAATCACATGGGCCACCCAATTTGTATTGTGATTGCATAAGTATCACAATTTTAATAAATACCCCGACTCTTCACAGATTTAATTACAATTCTAAACAAACTTCGCAAATTATTTGCCATTACATAGGATGCTTTGCGGCTTTCCAGTGTGTGAATAGTTTAGAGCACAGCATATTGTAAGATTATAGAGGAACAACACCATCCTCTCACAATCACATCACCCAAGGTAGACGTTAATACCAAGTCTAAGACTCCAGTTTGGCTGATTTAGATTAACGTCCGACCTACATCGAAAAACCATCAGGATGTGACCTGAAAGGTACGTTCTCCTCTGGAGTTTGGCGATGTATGGAAATGAACGTTCACCCAGGCGACAGTAATTTCTATGGTAATTCAGGAATGGTACATTCTGTCTCAGACAGAAAGGTGCAGTGTGTACGTGTCTCCCCTACCCAACCTGGGAAATGAAAAAAGTGTGTGTGAAGACAAGTGAGAAACATGCAAGTGCGAAGCTGTCTGCTGAGCATCGGGTAAAGTTACAAAGGCATCAGGCTTTCTTCGTTTCTCAGCTGTACACTGTGCTATAAAAATTAAAAATACAGTAGCGGCAAAGTGTTATTAGTGCTCTAATACTGATCTCCATAAGCACATGCAGGTAATATTACTCCTAACAATGTTGGGCTGTATGTTTGACACCAAAACAAAACACTAGAATATGTATATATACATTTTGGTTACGTAAAAAAACTATATTTTATTTGCAACATGCTCTGAAGGCGATGCTACACAAATCATATTACCACATACTGCTTTTGCCAGTTAGCACTTCTCCTTTGTACACAAGAAAATAAATCGATTTCTCAATACATACAGTAAAAAGCTATCCATTCTAACCCTAATGATATATTTTACCACAAGCATGACCTGTAATACACACGTAAAATCCTCAGCTTCTTTGAGATTCAATTTGCCGGGGCAACACAGGCCTTAGTAGACAAATCTTGGGAGAGAGCACGTCATGGTCAATTCATCCAAGGGTATCAAACTCTAAATTGTTTTTTTAAAGAAAGCTTAATCTGCAATCCGAGGTCATTACCAATTACTTGTATCATGAACACCCCCCAAAAAAATCTAAATTCATGTTGACGTTTTGACCGTAATACGATCTTAAATTTATTAAACTCAATTAAATGAAATGAGTTCAAGCTTACCAGCAGCTCTAAAAGCATCTCTTTGTCACATGATGTGTTCTTTTCTTCTGGAAGCTCGGGTAAAAGGCACAGGTATGACGCCACCTTGTGAATGGTATTGGGACTGCAGGGAATCAGAGATAAATAAAAGATAAGAGGTCAGAGACAAATAAAAATCTGTGCAAACGTTACTAATAGGAAAATATACTACATGCAAGATGAAAAGAAAAACTGTCAATAAATAAGGCTTTGGAGAAACCCGTAGATGTCTTAGACGTTCATCAGTGTCATGAGCAGTAATGAGAAACAGTGCAACTTTTGTGAAATTTTTTTTTTTGAATTGGGAATAAATAAATGTTGATTTACCCCATTATGTAATCACTCAATAAAAGTTTTAATAATTCTGAAAATAATGACAGAAAAAGTAATATAAGGCCGCGCTTGGTGCTTAGCTCTCTTTATGACCCAACAAAAAATAAACATCAGAAACACTGCTGATTACTAATTTTTTATTCTGTCACCTGCATGCACAAAACACCCCTCGACACACACCGTGTTAAGATATAGCAGGCTTTGCAGTGTGGCAGTGTTATTATGGTCTGACAAACGCAGCTGTTTAAGGAGTTTATAGTCAGGCTCTTACAAATCGATTAAATTAATGAGGCACAGCTTCCCATCTAGTTGCAATGAGCCGGTGCTCAACGACCCGAGTCCTGTCACTTAGCAAGCCAGTACACTGTTGTAATTCTCAATGCAATACGGTTGTTTAACTCTCTGATCAAATACAATACGGGAAGGGGTTCAACATTGCATATGATATATTGCAGATACTTCCCTATGCTGGGGGGGGGGGGGGGGGGAGGGGGAGACCCAACCTCTTCTCAATGATTTCCATTACTCTTACATACTTCTCAATCTTATGTAAGTCAGTCATGAAATTCCCTTTTACAAGACATGAGTTCAGTTATTTATTTGCATGGCAGTCTGTAACTCTTGTCTGTAATTATCAACACATGCTCTGACTAGCAGCTAAGGATACTGACCAAAAGTTTGCTTGCTAACCCAAGGCTTCTGGGTGAAGATGCTTTTAAGAGGTTTAACAATTATTATTATTTTATTATTGTTTTTTTTCTTACCCGAGATGACCAAACAGTTTGGTGAGCGACCCCCGCGTGTCCACAGCCTCTACATTAGAGAGAGCAAAATCCTGCAGCTCAGGAAAGTGTGCGAAAGCAGCTCTCTGTAAAAGAAATATGCAATTTGATGTGATATTTACAACATTTAGAAGATGACTTTTAAACATGACATTATGCAGCCTGGCCAAAAAAAAAAGACGGTCAAATTGTTGGGCTGCATCAAGCAAAGAAAACAACTAAAGAGATTTTAAACTAATGAAACTGGGTTAAGAACCCTTTAACACATTATCAAAACCGGGTGCTGAACCGTCATTCAGGTATGAATAGTGTTTACTTTGTGTGTATCAGCCTCAGATATAACCAACTCTGAACATAGCATAGAAGTTTCTGAGTGGAGCAACAGAAATATTTATGCCGTTACATTATCAAAAATCTTGTGCATTAAAAGCTTCCGATCTCCAAACTCAGAGTCTCAAACACCCACTCGAGGTCTTAAAACACCAGGAGGCCAAATTAGTCGAAAATGGCGTGCGCTAGAAGTCCCGTGTACCCGCTTGATTTTAAAGTGAGAAAACAAATTTTAGAAGAAATGGGCTACATTTTAATTACTTAAACTTTTTAAAGTGTTTAAACACCATACAAGGTGGTAACCTTAACCAACCTGGCTGTGAAATGCATAATCTTTCATTTAGGTTTAATGTTGCTCATTTTAGTTAGTAGCATGTCCTGGACTGCACCTGCTTCAAACAAACATCCTTTTTAAACAGGGAAAAATTTTATATCGAAGTAGGATATTTAAAAAAAATCATAATACTTAGAACCACAATTTTATCATGTGATAACGTGACTGGTGATTCCCATCCCTAGCAAAAACCATAGCTATGTTTTAATAGTGAAAGGAGGATAATTTCCTTGTGCACACAATGTGATAAGAACTCACAGGATTAGGACTAAACAGCAGTGTGGTCATAAGAAAACCACTTGTTTGTGAGGCTAATCAGAAAAAAGTTATAATTTGCCAGGGAGCATAAAGATTACACTTGAGAGCAATGGAAAAGGGCCATGGGGTCTGATGAGACCAGACTGACACTATTAGAGAGCACTGTGTATATCAGGATAAAGAAAGTGTAAAGCATGAAGCTTGCGATGCACCCATCATGCATAGTGGCCACTGTACAAGTCTCTGAAGGCAGTGTTTTTATCAGGGGTTGCTTCAGGTGGTCGTTATATGGCAAAAAAAAAGAAATGAAGTCAGCTGATGACCTGAATGTACTGAATGACCAGTTTATCACATCAATGACTTTCTTTTGGCCAGGCAGTGTATATCGGGCTGAAATGGTTTAATATTAAGTGCATTATTTACCTGCAACGAGGTTATGCGGTCATAGTGAAGAGTAGTCATCTCTTTCTCTGTGAGGGCGTTGCCAGTTTGGTCATTGATCTCAAAGCCTGTGTAGAACTTCAGCATGTCCAGTAGCTATGTGAAAGGATAGACAATTATAGGACAACTGACCTCAATGTCAAAATTAATAAGATTTTAAGCAAGTACTTTTACTGTGAAATATTAAGCATAAACAAACTCTACTAAAGGTAGTAAATTTCAACCTGGCAGAAAAGGTGACCTTCTTTCTCTCTGTGTGCAAGACTGGACAGGTGGCAGTGGACCACCAAGTGAGAGTCATCCAGTACGGTGTTGAACCAACGGCGTGTTGGGAGAAGAGCCTGCCAGAAACAGTGGAGGTTTACGTGCGTTTCTATACAACCTCATACCAAAAGCATTGCCAGCTGGATATAGTGGATACATACGGTGTTCCTAATCAGCTATAACCTTGAATCAGATATACTAGAGCAGGATGAGCAGTACACTCTAATCCCTGAGGATTTAAGTTTCATAGCCTTGCTTTTGGGCTGAGATTGAAGCAGACCAAAGTGAAGGCAGCACAACTAAGGAAATCAAAACCAATTTTCTCCAAGAATGGCCATTCATAAAGACTACTCTAGCTGTAAAATCTCAGACCTTCACAACTGGAATACTATAAGCATTACTGTTGAAACCGAGCAGCGAAAGAAGGGGAAATAAACAGTAAATTCCATGTTGACCCAACCGTATCAGGATATAAACTGTGAGCGGAACTGTTCGATTTTTTAAAAGCAACGAACAAACCAACTAGTTACCAAAATTTAATAAAAAAAATATCCAGGGGCACTACCTCTAGGAACTTATACATTTCTTAGTTTTCAAAATATTTTAAGGAACTTTATATATATATATTTTTTGTAACTATTTAAAGTTTGGGAAATATCTTGAACAAACACATTAGTTGTAAGACTATTGATTTACTTTTTCGCCTTAGGCACTCCAGATTGTTACGTTTAATTACAAAAGCGACTGAAATTGTGATGTACAACAGCAAACATGGATGAAACTGATGTTGAAGTTGCATTGTCCCTCAGTTATGTATTTTAATCACAAAGCAAAACAAAATGAACAAAGCTGTCTAATCAAAGTATAATTTCGAACATATATAATTTTGCCTTTTGCTCTAAAATGTAAAAAATAAATTTGACTTATAGTGCGAGAAAACGTTTTGCCAGTTGTGCCACTCTTACGCGAACAAATTTTTTATAGTTTAAAGTTCGACCCCAATTATTCACCAACTTTATTTATAACCGATTCATCATGCATGTTATATGATACTTTTACAGCTATAGCGGTAGCATTAATAAGGCTTCTCCTACATCTCCTTCTGCTTGTCGCCATAACAACCATCTTACCTCTAAGTCAATCATGAGTTCAATGAATCTCTCGCAGTAGTGAACTTTCTCCATGGAGACCGGGCCTATAACAGGAAAAGGGAAAGCTGAGTCAGGGAGCACAAATAAGATGATATGGATGGTGCAAGAGCCCTGAAGACACACAGACGGGTACATTGCACAGCCAGTAACTTCATAAAAGCAGAGTCTGACAGGAAGGATTAAGACTGTGTAAGCATGCTGGGAAGAGCAGTGTGGCTCCATCTCTCATACCACACAGTCTATCCTGAGGTGTCGACTTGAATTAAGCAGCCAGAGGAAGCCACCTACACCACAAGATGGTCAGAGGAGTTTTGTTGCATAAAAAGGAGCTCCAATTTTTTAAAGAAATTTAAATATCGGAGTAGCCGCACCGTATAAACCTAACAAACAGTTACAATCTGCACGATACTGTATGTATGTGAAATTCACATGATGCAATATGTCTGAGGCAAATCAAGCAAGCAGATTTTGTGCCTGGAATATTACTGTTTTATTCATAGTTATGCAGAGATAGATTCAACATATTATAGATAGATATAGATAGATTCAACCCATAAAAAGGAAAAAAAAGTCTGTTATTGATATTCACCAAACAAAACAGTTCCTAGTATGTAGCGCATAATGTGTCACAGTGATGTAACACAACTTCTTGCTGTAACTACAGCACCTGCTACTCTTTCAGAATTTTACATTTACATTTAGGCATTTGGCAGACGCTCTTATCCAGAGCGACTTACATTTTTATCTCATTATACATCTGAGCAGTTGAGGGTTAAGGGCCTTGCTCAAGGGCCCAACAGTGGCAACTTGGTGGTTGTGGGGTTTGAACCTGGGATCTTCCGAACCGTAGTCCAATGCCTTAACCACTGAGCTACCCCTGGCCCTAGCAGAATCTCACCTCCTGCTGTGCCACACACATGTGCCTCAGTGAGAGCTTCTCATCGTGAGAATGATTTTAACAAGGTGGCTTAATTAGGTTACATGAATGACAGGAAACTTTTTCAGGATCAGGAACATGCACTAATGAAACAAAACGAAACAACGTCCAATACAAAGCTGATATCTTCACTGTTGACAGTTTTTTTAAATTGCACTTCTCATACTTTTTCAGAGTAATCAAGCAGGGTTCTAGACCAGAAAAAAACCAACATGGACTGGGAAGGACATTGGACATTTTACTAACTAATAAAGTTATCCTTTGTTTACCCCTGACTCTAGATCATAATGTGTCTCCTGACCAAAATGGTGTGTCTGCAGTGTCAGAGCCAGAACACTTACCTGATGCTGGGATGGACATCAGCACATTAAGGAAATTCTTTATAAGAGCAGAGAGAAAGGTCCGTTCCCTTTTGGCTCTGGTAAAGTAAAGTTGTGTGAGAATTGCAGTTCACTAGAACTTTAGATGCATTTCTTAATAGAAAAGTATTTGAAATAGCTTCGTACTGTTCAGCACTCTTCGGGTCCATTTTTTCATAGTTCTTCTTTATAAGATTCCAGAACTTCTGAAGCTTGGGAACTTTTTTCAGTTCATGCTGGAGTCGCGACTGTAAAATATTTAATTCATGTTAAGAATATGTAGCAATTATTAGGGTGCATAAAGTTTTTTCTGTAAATATCAACAACATTTGCATTCATTTTTATTTTCCAATACTATAAATGTCTATATGGATCTATAGTTATATGTTAATATTTTTCATGTTTATATATTTACAGCCCCAAAAAGTTCAAAAGCAGTAGAGGTCATAGCATGTTTGATGATCTGGAACACAACGCTGTAAAATTATGAGGTGATGGTGCAGGACTTACCGGCAGGAGGCACATCCACATGGGCAGAGAAACGAGCTGCTGCACCTGTTCTCGGATTATATCTACCTCCTGAGAAAAGAAATGCACCCATCAGGAGAGGATAAAAATAAACACGCCTCAAAATAGAAAGATTCCTAGTGTTTAAATCTCAGGATAATTACTCAAACGTTTCATTACTGGCTACAGTGCTTTGATAGGCAATACAACACTGCCATCTAGTGAACATTTAACAGCCATTTTAACAGCCATTTAACAGCCACACAACACCTAGTAATGTACTGCAGTTAAACAATTTTGCTTCTTTAAAGTTACTGAAACAAACCAGACTGTTGAAGCAGTGATCAAGGAAGAGCAGCAGAATCGTCTGTTCACGTAGTGACAAGCCGAGCTCTTCTCCAGTTAGACAGGCCTCCATTACACACTTGAAAAAGTAGGGGAAGTGAGTGGGCTTCTTTTTAAAAACCTGAAAAAAGTGAAAGAGGGAATGAATCTGAACATCTCCGACTAACAAAATCTAATTATAAATCAAGAAATAAACCTGAGCAACCAGCTATTATATGAACGATGGCCTTACAACAATTATTTTAATTGGAAGGAAAAAAAAGCTAAACCATCAAGGTTGTATATTATAAAAAATTAACTACTGACCCTATAATTAGTACATAAGTACTAATTTATCCAAAGCCTGTTTTTAAAAAAAATTATTATTATTATAATATACAATCAGCTCTCTCTAGACCTTCCGGCTGTGAGAGGTAACAGCATCACAAGGGAATCGAACCTGCGATCTCCGGATGATAGGGCGAGCACTTTACCACTGAGCCACTTGGAGGCCCTTTTTCGTGTATTTTAATGTATGATGTTTTATATCATGCAAGTTGTTATTCCTTTTCAGTTGTTTTATCCTGCCTCGTTTATCATAGCAGCCTGAAAAGCCAAGTCAGAGTACGCTGTTTTACTTTAGACTCCTTTACTGTATGTCAAAAGTTGTCAGATTAATTGATCAAAAACACAAAACACAGCCAAAACATTGTGTGCAGTATGTAGAAGGATGCCGATTTACTGTGAAGCAGTTCATGTTCCTGGATACATTACACTTCTCTGTGTAACTGATGGAGTGACGGATATCAGATTAAGGGAAGCACTGGTCTGCTGCAACAATGGCTGGTTTATAAACAAGCTAACCAGATACACTTCAGCTCCTCACAGGTAATCTATTAAATTACACAGGTAATTTCCCCTCTGCATTCACTTCTGACCTTCTACCCTGAACAAACCTAATATGTATGAGAGAATGAGCATGCCAGAAACCAGTATACGACATGATTACACTCTCTGGTGTTTACAATGCACGTACTGTCAATTATCATCTTGCAGCTCATGGAATGTCAGTCTTAACAGGTTTACACATCACTTTTAACACAATTTTTTTTTAAATAATACTTTTCATAATAATTAAATGCACAAAAAGAAAAATGTCCTTCCAGAATCAGGTTATTTAGCTCGATATGTATTCCACACAAGCGATAGAACATGGATTCATAGACAATCCTAAATCCTAGTATTGAGCACTCACCTCCCAAGCTGGAACGTTTTCTCTGAACTTCTCATTAACTATACAGCAGATTGACATCAGATAGCCATTACTGGACACCTCCGGGCTGTAGTTAACCCACAAGTAATTCTCAAGGTACTGACTAAAGGACAAACAAATTATAGAGAAATTAATAAAATATGATCTGCTTAAACAAAGACAGAAAAACAACGTGAAATAACAAAGAAAAGGCTAATTGAGATCCCACCTGAATTCCAGCAACATGATTTTTCTGATTGCAAATCTGAAAGGGGGGGGGGGGGGGACATGGTTTTTACATGATCAAACCCAGATACAACAGCAAAAATAATGTTTGTTAAATTTTATTTTATTTTTTTAATGTACCTCGTTGTTACAGACTTACTTAGATTTGAGGATCTCATTTTGATAAACATCTTCAACAACCTGAAAAAAATGTACAAGTATTAAAAGGTGATTATATTAGTTTAGCCACTTAGGAACAACCCCTATTAACCAGGATGAGCAAAAATCAACCCCCATCATTCCCAGCAACTCCTATAACTGTATGATGTGCAATCGTTAACAGCAGTTAGTTCTTAAGGAAACAAAACATCAATTACTTTTTAAAGCATCATGTTACACTGAGAAAAGCAGGTTAGAAATTCTCTTAATATACTGTAGACACTGTGACCATGACGCATGAACCTGAAATGTAACTGTTTGTACAGAGGCCTAATGTCTACACAGTCTACCAGTAACACAAGTTCCTCATAAGGCTACTTTCAAATGAATCGTTAGGCTTCCTTAACATAAATCATGTATTGCGTACCTTACGATCGAATGGCAGTTTCTTCTTTGCATGCGGAGCCCAATATTTATTTGAAAGCTAAAAAAAGGGAATAAAACAAAAACAAATCCCATACGTTAATAAGTATTTAATAAACAGCATTCTTCTTTCTCTCATCAGGGCATAAAAAAAAAACTTAAATTCATTAAATTCATATTAAATGTGCATTAAATAAAATATGCACATAGTCTGCAAATTATTAGTGAACGCATATACCGTATGCAAGTGCATTTTGTACTAATCATATGGTGCTATGCAGAAATCCTGAAACCAATTCAATACAATGTCCATATGTAATGGAACAGGAATGTTACAACCATCCAGGGCTGCACAATTAATGGAAGAAGAAGATTCATACAGACACGCAAACTCGTTTCTGAATGAAAGTGCATAAATTCCACATGTTTCCCTGCATTATGATGAAGATGTGTTTACATTTTCACTCACTCATTTGACAGGTCCTTCGCTTCTAAAATAAGGAACAATCCTGTGTAGAGAGCACGTTTTTCTTTGCTAGAATGCAATACATGTTTAGGTTCAAAAGCTGAGAACCATATAACAGAATTGCGATCTCAATTCCTATTGAGAAGAATCATGATTCACATTCGAGCAAGAATCGTCCATCCCTATGACTGTCATCTATTAAAGATTATCTAGGCAGTGATTTATTCTCATTAATGAGGTCACTAAAATTCTTATATTTACAAGTCCCTGCTTTAGGGATGATAACTAGTCATGGTAGTGGAATAAACAAGAGATGGTAAGAAGACAGAAGATAGTAAAGAAAACAGGCTAAGGCTACTTTCAAATGAATCAGCCCCATTGTTCAATTCTGATTTATTTGGTCAGAATGAATTCAAAAGTCACGAGAGTTCACCTTCATAATTATAATTGACTTTTATCCGACACTAATGTGGACATGTTTGTCTTCTGAAACGGCATGAATGTATGATAGACACGTTTTTTTTGCTCAGTGAAATGACATGAAACACTGCTCTATTTCTGTAGGTTCCATTCAGTTTTGTTTGGGGAGACTCGTCGCCCCAAATATCTACAAGAGTCTAGGCAAGAAAAAGCGCTGGAAATGTGATCTGTAACCTATGTGGTGATGTAATGCAGTTTGCAAATGCACTGTTGTTATTTGAGTATTATTGCTAACCAAGTGCATCTTTTCAATGGCAATTAACAATCTTGACAAATCCAGAAAAATCTATAGCAAGTGTGGGATGCAATCATGTCCACAAGCACCAGAATCTCTAAGGAATTTTCCCAACATTCTGCTGAATCCAGTCCACAAAGATTTGAGATTCTACCCAATATCATTCATTCATTCTCTACACTGCTTATCCTGTACGGGGTTGGAAGGGGGCCTGGACCCTGTCCCATAAGACTTTGGGCAAGAAGCGGGTACACCTTGGACAGGGTGCCAATCCATCGCAGGGCACACGAAATCACACACTCACTACAGCTTATCTGGAAACACGTTAGACTACATTTACGGCATTTGGCAGATATCCAGAGAGATAAAATTTTTATCTCATTATATGGTTAAGGGCTCAACAGGGCAACTAAGTGGTGGTGTTCCAACCAGGCATTGTCCACACCGTAGTCCACTGTCTTAACTAATGAGATACTCCTGGCCCGACGAATGTGTGTAAATTGTAAGGGGAAACCAGGGGAAACCCACTAAGGGTTTTGACTCCCTCCTTGCATGTTCTCCCCGTGTTTGATGGGTTTCACCAACGTACACCGGTCTCCTCCCACGGCTCAAAGACATGCAGACCAGGTTATTTGTTATTACCAAATTTGCCTGTAGTGTGTGTATGTGCACCCTTTGATGGATTTGCACCGCATCCAAGGTCGTTCATGAAATATTTGTTCTTTTTGAACAAATCTTTACCGGGACTCAGAAGAACGAGTAGTCTCAGAGAGTGATTCGTTCATTTTCTCCTGGGCAGATCATCGCAAAACCTCCGTAGGCTATGTACAGGAAACAGTATTGAGCGATTCTTTAACGACTCTTCTACTCTGAGTCGTTCGTTCTTTTGTCACGTGACTCCCATAGACGCTATGCAGTGCAGTACACAGGAAACAGAATTGAACGGTTCTCCTCAATGAGTCTTCACGTCCCGAGTCGTTCATTCTTTTGTCACATGACTCCCACAGATGCTATGCTGTTCAATAGATTCAAAAGAACAAACGACTCAGACTGGAAGATATGAGAGGTGAGCTACTCATTCTGTTTATTATAATATGTCCTTAGCTGCATTGTAATATTTTAATAACTGGGACTATGGACAAATTTTGTGCATGTAGACCTATTGGGGGTCTTTATATTGAAAACATAACATTTTAATTTATTGCTGATCAAAAGAACGAAATTACAAAAAAAAAAATATTCGTTCATTTTGATGAACGAGATTCAAAGAACCGAGTCACTAAAATGATTCAAACTTCCCATCACTAGTCCAAGCTGTACCTGTCTCCTGGGACAGACTCCAGACCCCACGTGACCCTACATACAGGATAAGGCGGTATAAAAGAAAAAAAGCGCGTAGCACCAGATGAAGACCCAATGACCCAATGTACCCAATCAGATTTCTTGGCTTTAAGCGAGCCTAGTGTTAGAGAATCACCTGCGTTACGTATTCAGCGTTAATCTGATCCACTGATGGTGCCGCAGTCTTCTTCACCCGCGCGTCCTTCTCCATCACTTCTCCTCTAATTAACCAACCTGAACACATTCACAAGTCACATCATTTATCCGGTTATTAAAACATGCGCACAGCCCCAAGCAGCTTTAGTTAGTTATTTATTCAAATTTGACAAGGCAGGATATTGCAGTACAAAACCCTGAAATGTGTCAAATATACACATACTTAAAAAAATCAGTTACTGTACTTAAAATAAGTAAAATTAAATAAATAACACATATACACAGAAAAGGCATCCTAATCGAGCACATGTAAATTATCTATGAAACAGTTTCACACAATTTTAAAGCACGTGGAATGAAGGAGAGTTCATGACATTTGGTTTTACTCCTTGGTATAGAGAATATCCTGTGCTGCCGAAGAGAATATGTAGGTGTAGGAGGCATAGGCAGGAAACAATGCAGCGGCGATGAATTGTCCCTGAGTATTTTAGTAAAAGCACGTATGGTGGCTTCATCACGCCTTTCACTCAATGTTGGGAGAGTAGAAGTTGGAATACCTATTATCCGACAGCATCGTTTTTGGATCCTCTCTAACTCCTCAGAGAGACCTTTAGGTAATCCGCCCCATACTGGACTGGCATACTCAAGAACTGGCCGTATAAAAGTTAAGTATATTTGCACCAAAACATCACAAGGAAGACATGCTTTCTTAGCAGCACAAAGATAGTAGATTCTGGGGCGCACCATCGAAATCATGTACTTAATGTGTGCATCCCATGACAAGTCAGAGGATATTTGAACACCGAGCAATTTAAAGGTGGAAACTCTACTAATTGCATGTCCTAAGATAACAGGAGAGGGAAGGGAGGGAATGTTGTCCTCTCTTCTAGCACTAATTACCATGTCCACAGTTTTAGCTCCATTCACTGCCAATGTAAATTCCTGTCCCCATTCCACTACAGAATCTAAAGCCTTCTGAGTGAGTCCTGGTAAAGATCCCATTAGAAACTCTGTGATTGTTAAATCATCAGCATATTTCACAGGTAGAACCGAAGGAGGCAAAAGTGAGTCCAGGCTGTTTATACATATAACAAAAAGCAGAGGGGATAGTACTCCCCCCTGAGGAACACCAGCTGGAACTGGACACACATGAGCCCCACTTCACCTTCTGCTCTCTGTTATTCAGATAGCTCCTTACTATAAGCCAAAGGGGTTGTCTGACATGCAAGGCAGCTAAGGAGTGTAGTAATTTACAATGATCAATTGTGTCAAAAGCTCGAGCGAAATCAACAAAAACAGCATGTATATCCATTTTGGGGGAGCTGTTAAGTGCGTCATGCCAGACCTGCAGGATTTGAATCAAAGCAGTGTCAGTTGATCTCTCTCTCATAAAGACATGTTGCGATGGTACAATCTTAGTAACTGTATCCTCCAGGATTGCATCTCTGAGAATTCCTTCAAACACTTTCCCAACACAGCTGAGTAGTGAGATCTGGCGATAATCTGCTGGAAAACTAGGCTTTGCCTTTTCTGGAACAGCTTTAACTATAGCCTCCTTCCATTGCTTGGGAAAAATGTTATGTTGGATACATGTGTTGAAGATATCACATAGCACCGGTGCTAACTCTTCACAAAAAGTCTTTAGCACCCAAGGGGGTATGCAATCAGGGCCAGCAGCCTTGGCTGCATTCACTTTACGAAGTCTAGTCTTAACTTGTCCAATACTCAGACGAGGTACACTACAATTTGACAACTTGCAGGTAACTTCTTCCTCAGATAGAGATCTCACTGACTACTCCACTGGCTAACTGCTGCTAGTAGGCTAACACCACTTAAACTCAAAGCACATGCTAGCTTAGTTTCTCAAAGCTAATAACTGCAAAACATACCAGTACATTACCTTTAAATGTGAACTTTTTATTCCTTAACAAAACATTAAACTCGGTAAACCGTTTAGGCGCGAAAAAGCTGTTTTACCAAGACGTCATTGATACGTTAGCTCGCGTGCTAACATGTGTGAGCAAACAACTACAGTGAAACTTCCCCCGGTACCTACGTACATGTCAAAATAAAAGTCTAATAATAATAATAATAATAATAATGGTAATACGAAGGATTGGTATAATAATAATAATAATCCTATCATGGCTTTTATAACGAAGAATTAAACATTTATAGTATCATGAATGTCCCCCCCACTTTTTTTTTTTAAGTACTCACTGTACTTACTCCTGCTGGTAACCTGACAGTATATATGTTTTTGGCTGCGTTCTATTCCACAGTGCACTACAAAGTGTGCTCCCTACTCCCTGGGCAGGGAATGTCGGTTAGTAAGGGCACTTCCCTCGACAAAATTCCAACATTCGAAACACCCTCCAACATGACCAACGTCATTTCCTCCGGGAGTTACCCTGGCAACATAAGCACCTCGGTTGCTGGTTGCTGTAGGGTTACCACTTTTAATTAAAAAAAAAAAAAAAAGATTTTTTTTTTTGTATTAAAAGTGGACGCCTAATGCAGCGGGGCCACATCCCTTGAGGGCCAAGACCACAGTGATCACAGGCCCAATGGCATGCCAGCAACCAGTGGTGGTAAATCGCAGCTTAAAATATGTTTTCAGGAAAGTATAAATACTTGGACATTTAAATTAACTGTCTTTAATTGAAATGCAGTCAGTCTTTCTCTTTTACAATTCAACAGAGTTCTCTAATGATAATCGTAGCTGAACACATAGGCATATCTTACAATAATTAACATCGGCAAAATAGGTCAAACAAAGTGTGACAGTAACCACAAAAGCAGGCTTTGGATGAGCTTGTGATATGTGAACCACATTTTAATAACTTATTAAATTTACAGATTCACAATTTATTAACTCTAAGTTAAATATTTTATAATCTGAAATACAACTGGAAAAATATAGAAAGTGCACAAAAATGCAAAGGAACTTTTCTTGAACACCAATGTAATGTTTCATGTAATAAATTAATGCTTATGTGTCTGACTTAACCTTAACAAACAAACATAATATTACATTGGAATGTGATCCACTTACATTGTATTTGCAGAATTTGTGACCCAGTGTGTGAAAGCAGGTCAAATTTAATTCTGAGATAAAGTTTGATTTTAGCCATTAATTTCACCGTGATTTCAGTTGTTGACATAGTTTTACTCAGTTAATATTAAATACATAGGTTTTTATTATTTTCACAGACTTTATTTCATGTAGAAAACAGTAAATATAAAAAAATGACTCCAGCTAGGTTTTCACAGAGAACCTAGCTGGAGAATTAATATTGTTTGGGCACTGGTGGCTCAGTGGTAGGTGTTTCGCCTGCCATGCGGAAGGCCCGGGTTCGATTCCCAGCCAGTGCCCAAACCCCCCCCAGCCACTGGATGCACTGCCGGTCCCAAGCCCGGATAAAATGATTTTTGTGAGCTCTGTCATTGCGGGAATGCTGCTCTCCGGAGGCATGTTGTCACATGTCTGACAGACCACCATGAGCCACAGAGAACGCTCTCCGACAAATTGTGCAGTTGGCTTGATAACAATTTCCGCTAACACTCTGCAGCCCAGTATTTGTATTCTCCCACACTCTGCTGTATTTTTGCAGCCGCTTGCGTTTAAGCAGGGGGTTACCTGGAGAAGCATCTGCAGTATACTTCACATGGGACTTCAAGCTGATCGGAACCAACCATGGAGTAGATTTGCCAAACCCCAGCCATTGCATTAGTGATTAAGCAGTGCCGCCATATTGGAAGTAGCTACTTCCACTGCAAAGATGTGTAAGCTAGCCGTGTGAGGCTAGAAACAGCTGGTACCATTACATTTCACAAGAAAAACATTTTTAATATAAGCTAAATTCCCCAATAGGCAGCTGTTACTGGTTAGTTTGTGCAATGTATATTTTCCCCTTTTCTATAGACGCCCTCTGGTGGCCACAACATAGTATCTCATTCACATCCACACTTCCAATTATTTTCTTTTCTATAATTATTATTATTATTTGTTTTTATTTATTTATTTTCTATTATTATTTTATTTATTTATTATTATTATTTTTTAATTTCTTTAATTTTTGTGAAGCTGCTTTGAGACAATGACCATTGTTAAAAGCGCTATATAAATAAAATTGAATTGAATTGAATTCCCATATCTTAATACAGTAAGTTGTGGCCAGCCTTTGTTCTTGTGCCAGTCAGCCGTTGCCACAGTATATAGTGTAATTTCCCCCAATGCCACTCCGAACATTTCAGATGAAATAGAAACACATTTTCTCTCTTTTTAGAAAGTATATTAGTTTATACAACAACAGAGAAAAAGTCGTCTCAGGGACGTAGTGGTTAGCACTGAAGACTTGCACCTCCAGGGTAGAGGGTTCGATTCCCACCTCGGGACTTTGTGTGCATGGGCTTCCTCTGGGTACGCTTTCCTCCGACAGTCCAATCATATGAACATTGTGTACAATGAAAAATATTTGCCATTTCCTTTCCTTTTTCCCCATATTTGTCACACTTAAATTATTTATATCATAAAAATGTTTTTTCATCATATTTATAATATATATATATATATATATATATATATATATATATATATATATATATATATATTTTAAATGCAGTTTTTCAGTAATGATTTTATTAAGGGATAAAAGCTGTTCAAACCTGCCTGGTAAAAAGTAATGATGAAATTATGTGTAAAATATTCTGTGGACTGATAAACCAAAAGTGTAACATTTTGTAATGTGTCCATTCTGTTACATCTGGTGTAAAACTAACAAAGTGTTTCATAAAAAGAACATTATACCAACAGTCACACATGGTGGTGGTAGTGTGATGGTCTAGGGCTGTTTTGCAGCTTTAGGACCTGAACAACTTGGCCCAGTGGATGGAACTATGAATTCTGCGCTTTACTAGAAAATCCTGAAGGAGGATGTCCGGTCATCGGTTCATGACCTCGAGCTCAAGTGCGCTTGGGTTATACAGTAGTCTGAAACAATCTGAAAAAGACCAGCAAGTTCATCTCTCAATGGCTCAAGAAACTTATTTAAGGTTTTGGAGTGACGTAGTCAAAATTAAATCCGACTTATGGACTTAAATCCGATTGAGATGCTGAGCAAGACCTTAAACAGGTTAAACGATCAAATGTGGCTGAATTAAAACAATTCTGCATAGAAGAGTGGGACAAAAATCCTCCACAGTGATGTGAAAGACTCAATGTCAGTTATTGCAAACGCTTGATTGCAGATGTTGCTGCTAAGGGTAGCACAGCCAGTTATTAGATACAGACGCCAATTACTTTTTCACATGGGGCCAGGAAGGTTTGGACATTTAAAAACTGTATTATGTATTTACTGGGTTATTTTTGTGTAATAATGAAAATTGTTTGCTGATCTGAATAATTTATGTGTGACAAATATGGCAACAAAAAAAAAGACCTACACAGGGGAAAATATTTTTTCATGCACTGTAATACAAAACAAAATAAAAATAAATAATACAACAATAAGCTAAAAGCCTTTGTAAACAGGAACAAATAAATTCAAGAAACGTACTGTATCTATAAGTGCTAAAGTGAGCCCAGTAATGCCAATTGTAAACCCTGAAATATTTTTTAATGCAGTTAAAAGACTTGCGCAGCTGATGTTAGTCCTGTCTAACCTTTTATTAAATTATATATCCATAATAAACATTTACTATATATAAGTGACATCTGCTGGTCAAATAGCTCATGGCAACCTGGAATTATTCCGGCATTATATTTACTGTGTGAAGGCTCACATTAGTAACCGTATGCATTATACTGTACATTTAATGTAAGAGGAATTTGCACTTGGCTAAAATGAACAGACCAATAGATAGAGCAATAGATAATTTCTTCCAGCTTATACACTTACTATAATTTTATCACCTAATATATATAAAACCTTTGTCTGTGTACATGTAGGAACCATCTTATCCAGTCGATCCTGGGAATACTGTACACAAGCTGTAATACACATCAGTCCATCACAGAGCATGAATAACTTTTTTTATCATCTCAGGCAGCAAGGTGGTGTAGCACTGTCGGGTTTGATTCCTGGCCAGGTTCGATTCCCATCTCTGCGTGCATGGAGTTTGCATGTCCAGGGTGTACACGCCTTGTGCCCCAAGTCTCCTAGGATAGGCTCCAGGCCCCCTGTGACCCTGAATACAGGATAAAGTTGTACAGATGATGAGTGAGTGAGAGGGTTTATCATCTCATATACACCATGTTCCAAATTATTACGCAAATTATATATTTCCCGGATTTTCATAATTAGTCAATGCAAATGACAGTCAGTATAATTTTCAAGTCATCAACCATTAGGGTATATTTCTAATTTTATTGAACAGACCTCCTAATGATAATATTTATTTCAAAAATAAAAAACTGAAAATGCACTGTTTGAAAATATTATACACAACAGAGTTAAAACATTTTATAGGTTGTAAAGAACAGAAAATAGGCTTTTGTTGAATTTGCAGAAGGGTTGGGCGGGGTTGCTAGCCCAGCGCCCAACCCTTCTCCTTTCTCATCCGGCACTTGGGAACCGGCAACGGTGGAGTTTGACCTCCGGCTGCGAGACGTTACAGCATCACCCGGGAATCGAACCAGTGATTTCCGGATGATAGGGCAGACAGCTTTAGGAGGTCATATTTACTGAAATCAAAAGAAATTTCAATCAAAAACATCCTAACAGGGCATGTTACATCTTAACATAGGACCCCTTCTTTGATATCACCTTCACAATTCTTGCATCCATTGAACTTGTGAGTTTTTGGACAGTTTCTGCTTGAATTTTTTTGCAGGATGTCAGAATATCCTCCCAGAGCTGCTGTTTTGATGTGAAACGCCTCCCACCCTCGTAGATCTTTTGCTTGAGGATGCCCCAGAGGTTCTCAATGGGTTTGAGGTCAGGGGAGGATGGTGGCCACACCATGAGTTTCTCATCTTTTATTCCCATAGCAGCCAATGACACAGAGGTATTCTTTGCAGCATGAGATGATGCATTGTCGTGCATGAAGATCATTTTGTTACGGAAGGCACGGATCTTCTTTTTGTACCATGGAAGAAAGTGGTCAGTCAATATACTTTGCAGAGATCATTTTCACACCTTCAGTGACCCTAAAGTGGCCTACCAGCTCTCTCCCCATGATTCTGGCCCAAAACAAGACCCCACCACCTCCTTGTTGACTTCGCAGCCTTGAACCTTGTTGGGACATGGTGGCCATCCACCAACCATCCACTACTCCATCCATCTGGACCATCCAGAGTTGCACGACACTCATCAGTAAACAAGACTGTTTAAAAACTTGTCTTCATGTATGCCTAGGTCCACTGCAACCGTTTCTGCTTGTGAGCATTGGTGGCCGAATAGTACTGTACTGTAGGTTTATGCACAACTGCAAGCCTTTAAAGAATCCTACAACTTGAGGTTCATGGGACTCCAGAGGCACCAGCAGCTTCAAATACCTGTTTGCTGCTTTGTAATGGCATTTCAGCAGTTGCTCTCTTAATCCAGTGAATTTGTCTTGCAGAAACCTTCCTCATTCTGCCTTAATCTGCACGAACCCGTCTGTCTGTTCGCTGAATCGCTGAATCCAGCTCCAGCTGGATTCAGCTTTATGATGGTTGGAGCTACACATGCTGCTCCTGTGCTTCCAGTGATCCAGACCTCATCTGCCCTCTGCACCTACTGACTCGTCCCTATGCTGAACTGGTCTTCATGTCAATTTAAATAATTTCTGTCATATTGAATTTTCACCTGCACAACACACAAGATGTTATATAATTTCTATCTGTTATCGCCCAAATGAGGATGGGTTCCCTGTTGAGTCTGGTTCCTCTCAAGGTTTCTTCCTAATGCCATCTCAGGGAGTTTTTCCTTGCCACCGTCGCCGTCACCTTGGCTTGCTCATCAGAGACATTTCATTCATTCGTCTCATTATTATTATCTGCACATTTTTCTCACACATCCACACTTCCAATTATTTTCTTTTCTATAATAATAATAATAATTATTCTTTATTTATTTATTATTATTTTTATTTATTTATTAATTTTATTATTATTATTATTATTATTTATTTTTTCTTTTTTTGTAAAATTTCTTTCATTTTTGTGAAGCTGCTTTGAGACAATGACCATTGTTAAAAGCGCTATATAAATAAAATTGAATTGAATTGAATCAGCCACAAATGTCTTCACAGTATGATGATCACTCTTAAGTTTTCATGAAATATCTAATGTTTTTATACCTTGTCCAAGGCATTGCAATATTTGACGCTTTCCAGCAGCAGCAGAGATCCATTTTCTTTCCCATATTGCTTGAAACCTGTGGCCTGCTTAATAATGTGGAATAACCTTCTTCAGTACTTTTCCTTTAATTGGGCTTATCTGGCAAACTAATTATCACACGTGTCTGAGATTCATTTCAGTGATCCAAAGAGCCCTGAGACACAACACCATCCATGAGTTTAATTTAAAAACTAAACATTTAATGTTTATGACATTTACATCCAATTTGCATAATAATTTGGAACTCGGTGTATATGGCTTGATTTCTGAAGCTTCTTAAGCTTTTGCTAATCTTCAATCTAAGCTGTTTGGGTTTTTCATTTCTGTTAGGCAGTGGACATGCTTTGGTTGTTTTCACCCTGGTTCATTTACTTTTTATTTGTTGTTGTTGCATTTCTTGTACATTTTCATGAATAACTTCCATCCGCGGTTGAGTTGGTTACCGTGATTAAAGTCAGAAATCTTTAACCTTTTAGTGAACACTCTTCTTTCTTTTTTCAATTATTTTCCATATAAAGTTATAACATACACTGCCAAATAAGTGGTGGCCAGGTCATGTGTGAAAATGATTTCTTATGCTCCCAGAACCATTCTTTCACAATTTGAGTCCTGGAATACAGCCATGCCATCAGGGACAAACAAAAAAAGAACTGCATAGATGTGACAACCTGGTCATTCAGTACATTCAGGTCATCAGCTGACTTCATACTATTGCTCAGCCTAGACCTGATCAACTGAAGTAACCCCTGATCATAACAGTCTCCAGAGGCTTCTTATGGCCACCCAGTTGTTTAGTCCCAATCCTGTGAGTTCTCATCACATCGTCTGTGTTTGAAAATATTCTGACTTTCTATATTAACATACTGTAGCTATAGTTTGTACTTTTTTATGATAAAAAACTTCACAAAGTGTTTAAATGATCTCCATTCATGTTCCTCTTTCTCTTGACCTCACTTTTGTTCCATGAAGCTGAAAGTTCAGCACTGTCCTCCTAGGTTTTAATAACGTGTTGAGTTTTTAACCCACGTCCAGTCATTTTAACACTCCTTAGCTGTTTTCTTTGCTTGATGCAGGCCAATCATTTGACTCTTCTTGTTTTGGGGCCAGACAGTATGTACGTATGACAAGAAGTGGATTATGGAGTAGATAATGGTTTACAAATATCAGGAATTGGTCAGTACCTGAAACCTTGAACCCTGGTTAATGAATAACCTTAAACACAGCTGAAGGTTCTCATGGCAACTAGTTGCACCAGAAAAACTAATTTACACTTGAGCACAAACCCCTAAATCATTTAGCTGAAGTGAATAATAACAAATCAATTCTTAAAGACACCTACTTCAGGTTAATGTCATGCATAGACCCATATGGAGGACCTTTTATTGACTCCAACACAAAAGGGAAGCCTGACACGATTTTCCACATCTTCTAATGGTTATAATGGCAAACATAGCATTCATATACATGACTTTGAGTTCAGTGTTCTTCTGACTCTTCCCTCTTGCTGGATCTGAATCAAGTAGAAGAGTAATGGGAATGTGGTAGAGCATGAGATTCACAGCATGAAAGTGCACTTGAAAATTTTTATGTGTTTTATTAGATGATTTAATGAATTGTTTGATGCAAGCAGGTCAACATGGACCAGAACCTCAAAGGAATGTAGGCTGTTTTAAGAGCACTATCAAGAGAGACCCCATCTGGTATTAGTATGTTGTTGCTAGTCTTTCAGTTGCTCTTGTTGAGTGGTCATCACAGCGAACCATTTTATCCGACCACAATTTTTCACAGGTTTTACACCGGATGTCCTTCCTGACGCAACCCTCCCATTTTTTTCTAGGCCTGGGATCAACACTGTCAAAATCCAGTGGCTGGAATTCCAATGTGCAAATCCAGTGGCTAGGGTTTGGGCATTGGGTAGGAATCGAACCCCGGCCTCCCGCATGTCAGGTGAGAAAACCTACAGTACCACTGAGCCACCAATGAGCCCCATATCTTGTGTTAGTATAATGTTTCCAATAAAGTGCTCATTGGGTCTACAGCTTTAAAGCTTTACATAACAGAATTTAAGATCATGGTCGGTCTTGCTCTGATGGACAACACCCGAGGACACAGACGGCCTATTTGGTGATGTGAAGCTCCACGTCCATATGGGCAGAAGGTCTGTTTTAGAAGGAGGCTGCCAGGAATGCTCAGACAACCAAAGAAAAGAGCAGTGGAACCCAAGGTGACCATGTTGAGGTCACAAGTACAGCTCTGTGGCCTAGTTGTTGAATCTTGCACAAAGCGGGAATCGTCAGCAGGTGGTGAGGCCAGTCATGGACCAGAGAATACTGACTGAGGGGGCCGTCCAGCTCTGCCATAGAGAACAACAACCAGCATTGAGTTAACCTGGCAACACAAAGAGATCTGTGTGCATCAGACCACGAAAATGGATAAAGTTCCTAAAGTAACGTGTATAACAGTTATGCACTGGTGATCAGCCATGGAGCGATTATTCATAAATGTCTGGGACATAAAGCCTCAGTCTTTTCAAATAAGACCCACAAAAATCCTATTACTGAGATCATTTGAAATCTTCGAATAATTCAGAGCAAACACTCTGAACGTGCTAGACTCAACACCAGAGATCAGCTCTTAATATCTTAAATGATTTCACTTTGTACTGTACTGATTTCTATTATAGCCACACGAGGGCGCCATACTCCACTTAATAAACAGGTCTCAATTATACAATCTCTATTATACATATCAATCATAAAAATGAGATAATTATTAAAAAATAATTCCAAGCTAAGTGTTTGTCTGCATATGCATAATGCAGAACTGATGAATAGTTTCCATATTGAAGAGAAGAAAGCCTACTGAATGTACTCCACACGTCTTATGATATCATTTCTACTCTGTAGTCATTGTAAATCATTACTTAGAATCATACACTTTAGACTAATGTTTAACAAAACAAACATTTGCATGTATTTACATCAGTGTAAAAACAAAACAAAACAAGACGAATCAGTTGGAGGAAAAAAAGGCAATAATCTCATGTGTAGGCAGATGATGCGCTGACAGAATGATAGGGATGAGACAGCAGACGTGCAGTCTCCGCTTGCGTCTGACTGAGTGACAGCCGGTTATTGTGGTTCTGGGTGGCACTGGACTATGCAAATTGTTGTAGATGTTGTTGACACCGAATGTGCCACACACTTTTAAAACTGCACATTACAACATCTGCCCCATAGATATAGAAAATACAGCTGTAGGTACAGTAACACTCCAGAGGGAATAAATGCAATGTATGAAATTATCCACATATATTATCCAATATTACATCTAACTGACTATGCATGTCAATATAACTTGTGTAAAGATTAAAAATGTATATCAATTACAATGAAAAAGTTGTAAGACATAAACAGTCATACAGCCTGTGTGTGCATGCAGTTATTATACATTAGATCCCATCTGGCTATAAATAACAGCACAGTAAATATTAGTTTGCGACTTTGTGCAGCATAATTGTTTATTTCTTGCCCGATTAATTCACCTACTCAGATGTTAACAACAATGTTATTGTTCTTGTTAGATCAATAGACTCTAATATATGGTCATCTTGGGCAAGAAGAATAGCTGGCCAATTGAGCACATCAATATATTTTCTGATTTAAGCGAGAAAGAAATGTAATTCAGGAGAAATTGATAATAGCTCTGTTTCAACAGACAAACAAAAGTGAGTATAGAAGAGCTCACCCTGCAACCCTCTTCTATTAATCGCACCTTACGAATCAATAGGGGCATAAAGAGATTTCATTTCTTTGGCTGTTCGACTCCGATTGCCCATTACACAATAATAACAGCTTTCTAACATGAGGTATATAAAACAAACAATTCCCTTATTCACCAACGCTGGAAAGCCATGTGAGAGAGAGTGAGAGAGAGAGATGGCCGCAAAATACTCACAATGACCCCCCTCATGGCAGTGACAGCTGCTGCTGGGCCTCAGCACAGGACACACTTGATTACTGGAACAACCCATTACAACCCACCACACCACAACACACTCACTGAGCACAACCTGCTGCCATATATACATGCATGCATGCATCTTACTCCAGTCTCAGAAATATTTATTGTCATTAGTTTAGTATTCGATGGCCTGGGAAAGAGACCACCAACTGCTGACATGAAAACATTTCTCCAAAAAGAAGAAGAAAAAAAAAAAGACATTCTTTGACTCCTCAATCGAAGGAAAACAACGTGAAAATGTTACTTTATTTGAATGTTTATTTAAATGTTGCCTATTCCTGTGGTAAGAACATTAAGTCTGTCTAAAGCTTTGCTATAGCTAAGCGTGATTTCCGCACACAGTGAGTGTCGTGCTTTGATCAAGTTATTGGATAGCTACTTGCCATAGGATCAGCATAATCAACTCAGTAATCATCTACCATCTGTCAAAATGCCTGCCATGCTCCTGCGCCACAGGATGCATGAAATCTTTAAATTCGATTTCCTCTCGTTTCACTTTTTTCGAAGGTAATCAGACTTTAAAATGCGAAAAACTTTGTATCCCTTTTGCGCATATCTCAAACCTCAAAGTTTAGTTCAGAAGAATGTTCAGAATCAGTCTCTCTCTCTATATATATATATATATATATATATATAGTAGGAAGCGAGAGGGGTTTTCCCAGGACGCAGCACAAATATACTGTTAATCTGCTTATTGCGTACACTCGCTATATTTAATATCCGCTGCATTTTCTCCTCCAGGGTTTCTATTGTTTGTCACCGACTTGTAATCTTCATTGAGGTCCATTCAGCTCAAACTTAATTAAAAAATGTAGAGCAAAATGTTAGTGCATTAATCATTCATGTTACCAAACTGGCTTTAGTTTAGGAATGATGAACTATGGATGTAATTTTCTATAAAAACAAACTATTCCCAACAATGGGGAAAGGAGAGAATACTGTACGAACAGGGTAACAATCAACGTTATCTACTTAGCAATTTCACTGTTCAATCTTTGCGTTCTTAAGACAAAACACTCAAAACGTCTTCTGAGAATGAATATGTCCATTAAGGTGTTTAGTCAGTTCAGTTTCTTTTAAATGGCATTTTAATGGTAAGTTGATGAAACAAATTTAAGTTGATCTGATCAACAGGACTTGTTGCATGAACTTGAAGTTTCTAAATTCAGTCCATCTAGCACTGGACACTGGTGAGGTGCTTCCAAGTCCAGTCTGAAGTCCCTGTTTGTGTGTTGTCCTCGTCCTCCACTATGTGCTGAGCCAGGTAGAGAGGTGGAGAAGAGTGAAGTCCGGAAGCTCCAGAACAGGAACCAGCACCAGCGCTGGCCTTTTCACACCCAGTCTGCTCTCAAAGCAATCCTGCAGCCCTGTGACACACACACACCACAAAGATCAAGCATGTCAATCCAAAATGCTCTTATTCAAATTCCACTCACCTCTGGGGCAGGCATGGTCAAACAAAAGCTGTCCCATTGGGGCTGCCCTCGATTGGCAGGCTGTATTTAACCCTTCGACTAGGGAGCCCGCAACAGTCCGAGAGTTATTCTCAGATTCTTAAAGACTGTAACTAAGCTTCACACAGACAGTCTCCTCCATCTATTGCTCTTTCGCACACACACACACACCTCCTCAGATGAGTGCTGGAACCTCTTCAAGATATAACATCTTTTCTACTGAACTTAAATGCAGTGCTGACACGTCAATATGTTAACCATTTAAAAAGTCCTTGTTTACAACAACATACATCATAACGTCTTTTAAATACTAATTACCTTCTCTGATTGTAAAAAAAAATATTCTATTCATTTGCTCGTTTTAGTATGCATTCTGTCTCATTAGGCTCCATAGAGGTATTATTGCACCCGAAGATCTTAAAGTGCTAAACTGCAGAAAGTGATAATCGAAGTTCACTGTTGTAGAAATAACACTCGCAGGACAGGACAGGATTATTAGGACACCAAACTAAAGCTTTTGCTTTGTGGCAGTTGGAATCTGATCGACACATTTCTTCAAACAAAAGCAAAGTGTATCTGTAGACAGTGTGTCTGTTATGTACAGATAACTTGACAAAATTGGAAGAGGAAAAGAGGGATTATGGGATTATTATTATTATAATGTCTGTTCATTAGAAATGTATCACAGATGTGTCTCTTTTGCAACCCCTGTTTTGTTCATAGCTTTTGTTTTTGAGATGTAAATGGGCTGGAAATTTTGCTGAAACCTGGCAACCCTGGTTAATGATGTGACAATGGCGATGGGAACACATCTGCCGTATCTAACACATATTTGAATAAACAAGCATAACAAAAAACCCTCTGTGTGAACCCTAGTCTGGATGCTTGGGCCACTCTAATATTTCATCAGCCTGTAGCTCGTCATGTGCGATAGCCTCTTGACTTAATGTTGTTTTGCGGCTACGTCCAACTGAAAACTATGACCGGAATGACTGAAAGCCCGCATTCATCTACTACCTCACCATCATCCGGCGGATATTTACAACTCAAGCCCAAAGTTCTAAGTGACCTCATACTATGAAGCGACAGGATGGAAATGCATATTTATGAAGTATACTTAAGTGAAATAGATGAATGACACCATAATGTGAATAATGAAGTAGACAATCGGAGGTCCTGTGACAAATGGGGAATATTGAAAGAGGGATTGGAACGGAAAGGTGAAAGCTCTTTTCAACACCACTTGATAAGCATTCTGCTCTTTCATTAAGAACAAAAGCAGTGTGTCAAGCAAAGACTCAAAGAGCCCACACTGGGTAATTAACTCATATGCGCTGTGATTAAAAACAATAATGGCGAACGGGGGAATTATTATTTTTTTTTATACGTGTATGCAGAAAAAAGTACTTTCTTATCTAAGCATGTGGTACACCCTGGGAAGTTCATTCCTTGTGAGATCAACAGTAAATTGCACCATGAAACAGGGACATCACACATCCAAGAAAAAAAACAGAAAAAAAGGTTATTTTGTGCTTTTTTTTTTTTTTTAACAGACAGTGTGATGTGCAACAACTTCAACACACACCCACACAACACTTTTACTTGTATCAGTTGGCACAAACGCACGAGTTCATTCTGTTCAGTGCACTGGGATCCCAGTCGTCTCCTTTAGCCCTTAATTACCCTCTCCAGAGCCATTACACGCATCAGCACAGCCACCACATTAGCGGAGGAATAGCAGCCTAAGGCTCCGTTCGTGGGACAAAAAAAAAAAAGAAGAAGAAGAAGAGAGAATTCTCTTAAATCAGTGCATGTTTTTTACACCGTTAAGAGCAACCTGAACAACAGCAATGAAATGAAATATTCTATTCTAAAAACGCAACAATTAACATCTCCAGTAAAATGTAAAAAAAACAGATGGCACGGAAAGGCGCAAAAGAGTCTTTTCGTGTGAAAATGCAAGCTCTGGTGGGACTAAAGGGCTTCTAGTGGGGTTTAGCTGTGCTACAGTGCACTTCAAACTGTTTCAAATTAAGTGGTAAACGGTCGTGCAATTAGCAAGCATCGGCTCATGAAAATTGTTTAGGCTGAGGCAAGTGATCGTTGTGACTGGAAAGCCAAGCAGAGTAGCAGCGCTAAGCTTTATTTGAAATGAAATTCGAGCTTCACGGAGCTTGAATGAATAGAACAAGTTGCTTATTATATTTCATCAGAACTGCTTCTGAGAAGTGAAAGACAGATGATGATTAAACAATGGGCAGTTAATCAATAATAAGGTGTGATAAATGTACTGAACCAAACATGAATAGGTCCCGTTTGTTCCATCTGAAATACAGTAAGATTATGAAAGTGCTGCGTAGCGGTCAATGTTTGAGACTACTCAGATATAGAAATAACAGTCATCTCTCTTCAACTATTAAAATCTGTAAAAGCACATCTAATTCTGGCTTACAAAGCTCAAGATAATCAACTAACAGAAATAAATGACCAAAACAATTAACCAGTAGTAAACTGTTGATGGCTATGAAACTGGAGAAATCTAAGTAGTGTTTTTTGTTCCGTGTTAGTGCTTCGTGTCACCACTGGCCCACTGGACACATCTGTTTTATGCAAACAACAATCACGATATAGATCACCTATACCAGGGGTGTCCTTAACATATACAATTATTTATTCACAAAGGGCTGCAATTTATTATAGGTGATATACGCATACGTTGGGAACTTATGTAGATTTAAGTTTAATTTCAGTAAGTCCCCAACATACGAATGAGTTTTGTTTCGAAAGCTTGTCCATAAGTCTGATTTGTTTGTAAGTCCAACAAACATTGTCTAGGTTCTAGAAATCTAACACAATTGGCTATACACAGTATAAAACGAACATGTTCCATGATCTTGTCCTTGGTTCCTTAGAATCGCGCAGAAGGTTGAATGATTTAACGTTTCACTTTGCTCATTTAATTTCAATTATTTTCACATCTGTCGCAATCGTTATTGCTCGGCGCTTCTTAGCAGTACCAGTGTCATCGCAGTGACATCCTGGGATGCATGCTGCATGAATGTGACAATGTACGCCAGACATGTGATCTATCTTCTCACGGATACATGTTCATATCTTCAAAAGTCCGTAACTCAAACGTTCGTATGTATTGGACTTACTGTACAGTATAGGTTCATATTTTTTATCATTTTTGAGGTAATAAATAAATATTGGCAAATATCCTCTTAAGAAGGTCATTTGTACCTTTTATTTGCTGTTAGGTTAGATAAATACATTTACACTGCACTTCACTGTAAATGGGATATTTAGTAGTTACATATCACAGTTTAAATCTCATTCATTCATCTTCTATACCGCTTAATCCTGTGTTCAGGGTCGCGGGGGATCTGGAGCCTATCCCAGGAGACTTCGGGCACTAGGCGGGGTACACCCTGGACAGGGTGCCAATCCATCGCAGGGCGCACACACACATACACACACTCACACACCCAATCACACACTACGGGCAATTTAGGAACGCCAACTAGCCTAACCTGCATATCTTTGGACTGTGGGAGGAAACCGGAGTACCCGGAGGAAACCCACCAAGCACGGGGAGAACATGCAAACTCCATGCACACAGAGACGGGAATCGAGCCTGGCCGGGGAATCGAACCCAGACCCTGGAGGTGCAAGGCGATAGTGCTAACCACTACACCACCGTGCCGCCAGTTTAAATCTCAATGTGTTAAAATAATATTTTTATATTTTTAATAATTAAATCATGAAGCCCTATTTAATAGTCACCCCGCTACACTAATGCACTTATCCCAGCCCAGCACTTATTTCACTAGTGCTCGGACACCATCAAGGTAGAATGTTTTCTCAGTTCTTCAGAGCCATGATTAGTCCGGACTGCTTGCCTGCTAAAAGAACTCCTTTAATGGCCCAAACATGTGATAAAGGTCAGGACTAGGGGTGGGCGATATAACCAAAATCTTCTATCACGGTAGAAGCAATTTTCTACCTCAATAACGATATATATCACAATATAGCAATTTGTATCTGAAAATGCATGAATAAAAATTCAAACACAAAAGAAACTGTTTTATATAATGTAATTTTATTTAAACTGAATTGCTGAGGTTTGCCGCATTTTTTTACTTTGGCCGTATTCGATTGGATGCTTGGATTTCAGATGATAGAAAAGGTTTGACGTGGTTCCACCACTTGTTAAAACAGTGCACTTGCGTACCTTCTAAATCACGTTCGTCTCATTCGTATAACTTTTCTTATACCCAAACCAATTCCACAACACAGACGATGCACCTTTTTTCTTTACAATCTCCTCGTGGTTGGTTTTGTCACATGTAAGCAAACTCACTGCTGCTGCACCGTCTTCTTCCATTGTCGAAGTGTATGTGAAGCCAAACACATCAAAAGTAGGACAAAACCGTGGCACCCGATTGAACCAAATATCTGCGTGGCCCAGTGGACAGAGCAGCGCGACTATCTAGATAGCGCAGAGATGATCTGGTTTATTTGTGCAGCCCGGTGGATCGCACAGCGCGGATTAACTTGAGCAGCGCAGCTCGAATCACAAACCTGCGCGACCCACTGTGTTTTATTTAAAAACAATTTATTTAAAATGTCAGGACTGTTTAATATTGTTTCCGCCTTGCCATGCCTGGTTTGTACGTGCGCATCCCAGCGGGGTAAAATGTATTTTGATGGTCGGCGCGGTCTATTTCTATCAGCATCGCGCAGGTTTGTGATTCGAGCAGCGCTGCTCAAGTTGGTCCGCGCTGCGCGATCCACCGGGTCTGGATATTTGTTCTGCCCACGCCGGCTTAATCGGGTGCCACGGTTTCGTCCTACTTTAGATGTGTTTGGATTCCCATATAAGTGAATGTATATTGCGTGGTTACGTAACGTGCAACGTCACGTGATCTCAACCGCGATTAAGACGATAGACCAAAATCTCTTTGGTTATCGGTTGACAAATTTCTACCGGTTAACCGTGTATACCGCGTATACCGCCCACCCCTAGTCAGGACTGTACGGGGGATGTGCCAATAACTCTCAGCCAAGTTCCTGTAACATGCAAGTGGTGTTGGTGATTGATTGTTGTGTACAGTTCTGCAAATCGGTGACAAATCATCAGCCGATTTTCATTCCACTCGCTGAATGTTCACAGGAATGACTGCAGTGGGCTCTGAGCCACCTCGGCCAGGATCGCCATTCGTGGACGAACGGCCTTCTTTAAAACGTCCGCAGCATTTAAATGCTTTACTGCGGCTAAGTGTCTCATCTTAAAGTCTTCTGTAAATGTCAATCGGTTTTATGCCTTCATTCACGAGAAATTTCATCACAAGCCCCAGTTTGACTTGAACGCCCCTCATAAATGCATGGAATTACATAAGCAGACATCAAGCTGGTTCACAGCCATGTTTTTCCTCCTCATACTGTATGCCTATTGGCTCTACTGAGTGCTCAGGAGTCTGTTAAAATACTTAGCAGGGGCTACATCTGTTTGGAAAAAGTTATGTGAAGCATTATAGACATAACAAAGACAAGCTTTATGATCTGTAATCAAGAAATTAGTATCCTGTTACAGATGCATGTTGACATTAATTTCCACTGTGGTTACTAGCATAGTTTTGATCTATCACATAAAGCCTTACATCCTGCATCGCTGGTTAAAAGAAACTATTTATTTATCCATTCAGGATTCCTAAGCGGGAGCTCTGACCCGCGAACCAGGCCTGTGGCAATCCCATAGGGCATGAGCATCTAGCAAAAGCAAGAAAACAGATTCCACTTCAACGGCAGGTTAATAAATGCATCCAAACATACGCTAGAGCGCATTTCCGTGTAAAAACATGACGATGAAGGTCACTGCCTAGGAAAATGTCTATGAAGCTTTTCAGTCATTCAGGTCATTTTCCAACATCAAGGAGACTTGAAGAATTTTTTTGCGTTTGTACTAAATGTGTGGTTAAACTGTGTCTTTTATCAGTAATGACATACGCTCACTGGCCAATTTAATAGGAACATCTATTTTAAGGACACCTACCCCCACCATTTATGCAATTTGTCCAATCGGCCAATCACGTTGTGGCAAAGCACTGCAGGAAATAATGCAAGCAGGAGTCAAGAGCTTCGCTTATTCTTCATGATAAACATCAGCAAACAACAAAACTAAAGCTCTAGACCAGTAATTCAGTTCATAACTGGCTGACCGATTATTTGCATAACTAAGCATGCTACACACACACACACACACATATATATACACACCCACACACACACACACACACCCACACACACACACACACATATATACACACACACACACACACACACACACACACACACACACACACACACACACACACACACTCCTATTAAAGTGGCCAGTGAATGTATGCCTTCCAGCTGTACACATCCTTTTATATAATAAAACCACAATCACAAACTTCTTGGGGGAAAAATATTATGTGGTTAGCACACACACGAACAAGTCTGTTCTTATTCCTATTCATCATCTGTTGTCATAATTTTGCTTCCCACAATAATAAGTTACACTGAGGCCTAAAAGTGACAGTGAAATCTCAGCTCTGGCTTGCGTTCAAAACGCTAATTGATTGTTTCAAAGAGAATACCACAACTGTGCCGAATTGATGAATGTTGTGGGAACACAAGAGCACTTCGGGGTGGTGAGAAACCATTTACTCTAAAGGAACATCCTGGATTACTCTTAGACAGAAGACGATGAAAGACACCAACACAAAGTTGGTTATTTTAACATACAGTAAGACCTTCGACACAGCATTGTACAACTGTGTTAAATGTATTTCAACTGTATTCACCCAATGCAACATCAGTACTATCGTGAGCTCATTTAGTTACATCCATATTTAAGCCTATTTGCTGAATAATAATATGTTCGGAATTTCAGGAACCCAACTATGAATATGCCTCGATGCGATTAAAGAACAATCTCATATCAATTCATTTATATGCTTCATAAACTATATTGAAATATATATTCGCTATACTAATTTGCTATAAAAATGATTTAACTATATACTACTCAGAGCAAGCACGCTTACCTGCAGAGAGTTCAGTGGCTAGCTTATCGCTGTCCTTGTAGAAGACTCTGGTACATAAAGGAGACAGAGCCTTCTCCATCTGCTCTAGAGCTTGCTGGAAGGAGGTGCTTACTGCCCCCAGGATGGCCTCTGTGCCCATGCACTCTGGTGTCCTGCAGGACTCATGCAGGGACACACTCAGGGACAGACTGGCATAATGGCGGGTACTGGACTGCAGCACCTGCCAATAGATGGCACCTCCCGGGAACTCAGAGGTCATCCGACGGGAAGTCCTCTCCGCAAGCTCGTCCTGCACGGCAATGACATGAAGTTCCACTTCTGCTCCCCTGGGCAAACTGGGCATCACCGAAACAACCAGAGGGGGGCATTGAATCTCTTCTACTCCATAGCATTCCTCCTGCAACACAATAAAGACAAAGTAACAGTGTGTGTGTGTGTGTAAATTCAATAAAAAGTTTGCATTATAAAATCAGTACGTCAATCACACCATGGTGACGCTCAAACATGCTGATCTGTTTTCTTCACATTAAGCATCCTGACAGCAAATCTTCCCCCGAGGGGCCATTTTCAACAAAACAGTTTAGACATGCATGGTCCCTTTTACACCACCTCTCCATACACCTCTATTAGAAACCTGCCGTGATGGCTTTAAATGTTGTAATCTGTAGAGTCCTTTTCTCTAGTCTGGGTGCAGACCATTATCGCCTCTGAAACGTCTTCTGCGCGCGCGTGCTACAATGTACCTCTCAAATAACACTGCGGCGGCCTCATCTGCTAATGGGGGAGAAATGAGCGTTTTATAAAACAGTCATTCCGCCTGGAGTCGATAGGGCAAAAACACTTAACCCCCTTTTCAATGTGCCGGATCAATTTTCATCCACTTACACCCCACTCTGTGAGTGCAGAATAATAACGGGTTACATACACTTTATTTTGAAATTCACTCAAAAACCTGAGAGAAAAGTCTTTGACAGGAGCAAGAGCAGCATTTTGCAACCATTTCGGATGCCGGCCAATATGATCCAGTCCGCCGTCTGCATGAATGCAGCACTTATCTCGAGATTAAACTTTAGCAAAGGCCTAATTGTGTATCTGCCTCAAATCAACAACAAATCACTCTGAGTGCATGACAACAAATAAAAACACAAGCGTGTGAGCATGCGTGAGCATGTTCGAATGTGAGAGTGACACGAAGCGACCGGTTGAAGTGCTCTGGTTAACTCGGATGCCGCGCTGACTCTCAGTGCTGCGATGCTGAATATGTATTGTTCGGATGCTAATACATTTTAGGCGAGAACTTTTTTTTCTTTTCTTTTTTTACGTGACTCGCTAGAGGGGCCGAGCTCGGCAATTGTCAATAGTCGTTGAGTGGAGAGAGAAGGACTGAGGGTGGAGAGAGGCGTTAGACGTTGGACTGAGGTCTTGTTCATCAAGGCTTAAAGGCCAGCCCTCAGGCCCTCACTGTGCATCCTCTAGCAGGTACGCCCTCACAGGTCACTACCTTCAAACACTCGAAACTTTCCGACTCTGACTTGTCTCAGGCTGTTAAATCATTGCTCCCCGGTCCCTCGCCTCTTCTTTATTTTATTATTTTTCCTCTCCACTTCTCTGTTACACAAGAGCACTGCTTCTTTTTCTTCTTCTTCTTCTTCTTTTTAAGACCACATGTGAAAGCGCTTGGCCGTCTAACGATTGTGTCTAATCAGGAAATATTTCGACGATCAATCCAATAAAATAAAAAAAGCTGAGAGCTCGGACGTCATCATGAGCGTAGTGGCCGCTTAAATCCAGTCACAATTAGTTCTTTACTCCTTCTGGACGTCTTTGTTTGGCGTGCATCAGCGAGATCAGAGTGGCCCTTTAGCGTTTGTGTTTCCCCCTTGCTTCTTCTCGGGTACGTTCTCTCTCTTGCTCTCTTCGCTCCTAGAGCGAGAAGTGTGTTTGAGACTGAGTGGAGGAGGGAGAGGCGTGCGAGTGGAACAATAAACACCATCATAAGGAATTGGTGTAAAGCCGTTGAACAGCAGGGAGCTGATGGGGCCTGGATGCTTAGGCAGTTCCCCTACATTTCCTGCCCAGCAGGAGGCCTTCGTCGAGTGGTCTCAGTAGCTGTAGTTTGTATAATTCTCCCTCCCGCTCACTCAGCGCTGGCCACTTGCTTACAACTGAGCTGCTGTCTCGGGAGTGAACAAAACTTGAAAAAACGAACACTAAGACTATTCCAAATGGTGGAGGAAAATACAAAAAAACAACAACATAAGCCGAAATCAGGCTGTCTGTACATTGGCATTTTAAAACATTTTTAGTTGCGTCCTTAAATCCATAAAATAATAATAATAATATAGATTATAACAAGCTGACGTCTTCCACATAATATCAGATAAAAACTTTAATCTACAGTGTATATCCTATTCTCAAACAAACCTCAGTGCTGCAATCCATAAAATATTATTATACACACACACACACACACACACACACACACACACACACACACACACTGCTTCACTCTGCTCCCAATTAACCCTGTGAGCTTCCTCATCCACCTGATTAGAGAAATTATGAACGCACCACAACTACACGGTTGTCTGTGGTGAACAGAAGAGAACGTTGTCATGTTCATATTAAAGACTTTTCCAGCTGGATCACTCGGAGCACACTAAACTGCACCGGGGTGAATGTGATAAACGCTCCGCGCTGAATCCTCACCAGAAATAGTCTTGATTTTTTTGTCATGCGAGTGCACTGAATTTTATAACACGAGTTAAACGCCTTCTTGTGCTCACCCATCCAGAGAAAAAAAAAAGAAAAGAAAAAGACGGGACACCTCGTATGTAAATAATCAATCCAAAGCAGCTCCAGTGCAATAATGATAAGTCGGGGCTGAGTGTTGGGAGTGAAACAAAACCACCGCGCATTAGAAAAGGTGTGATTTCAGTGTCTAATGATGTCAAAACTAAAGCATATACTTAAAAAAAAAAATTGATAAAATTAATCACGTGCAATAAAATCATTCTGTCCGAAGTCAATCAATTTTATGGATTACAAAATATAAATGTCTGGTCACATTCTGACATTTTTTTCCAGACTTCCAGAAGTCTCATTGTCACTCGAGTCCCTGTACCCTGACCAGTCCAAGAGGAACTGTTGTTAAGCAACACAGTGACCAACAGTATGAATCATTTAAGCGTTATAAACATCTACAGTAACTTATGGTCTGACCCAGTGAGCAGCAGGTGCAGATGCTGACAGATGATCAGGCCGGTGATTAGTGTACTGGTGTTGCTGAATGCTGGATGGTTGGAACAGACGAGAGGGGAAATGAGGTTGCTGCTGAGGTTGTTACATAAAGAATTCATTTTTTTAAACTGTATCTTTAGGCACTTTGCAGCCTGTCACAGAAAAACATTTCTTTCAATTTAATTTAAAGCTCAAGACGTTTACACAGTGCTGTAGCTCTAAAAACGACATGATTTCCAAACTAAATTTGGTGTTTCATTCACACATATCCCAATCACCACATTGGTAGCAAAATAATCGATGATTCATTCAGCCCTGTTCATGTTTTAGTTTGGTATTTAAAATGTAAAAACTTTGTGCATCAAGCGGTTTTTGTTGGTTTTGAAAAGCGAGAGTGTAATGGAAGATTTTAGAGAGTACTTGGTGAGAAAATCACACTGTAGCAAGGTTTTAGACATCTGTAGGCAGACTCAGTGCATTTTCTGCTGCAGCTGTTAAGCTGCAACAAACAAGTCTAATCCATGGAGGCCTAACCCTGCAACCCGCAGCACCCGAAGAACCCGCCGCTAACGTCCTGGTGTCAGACACCATGGCACACCGCCAAAGACGGCATGTTTTGTGTTTTGATGTTATGGCTGATAGGTAATTAGTAATGTTCTCCTACAGTAGCCAAAATAATAATAATAATAAAAAAAAAAGATTCCATAAATAGCAATATCACCTCGGAAGTTCTTTCCTAAGCCGCCATATATTTTTGTTTAACTTGCACCCCTATCACTTGCTAAGTTCACACCAACCTTTCACACCATCACTGCTGGCACTAGAACAAACACTTTCCTCACTGTATCTCAAGTGGCAAGCACTGCAAACTGTCACGCCATTTTGACATTAATGATCATTTCTATCCCAAGAGATCTGAATAGTGAATTGCTAAACAGTAGACAGGTGGTTGATTGAGCACCTTAGGTGGCTCACTCGATGTCCCCCACCTAACTCACAATCTTACACTGTCACTGCCACCAATACAGTGTGCGACCTGATGGGACGTGCCTCTTTCCCCTCAGCACTCAGGCCTGTCATCGTTTCAAACTTGTGAGTCGAGGTCAGCACGGAGGCCAAGAGAGGGCTAAACGTGGTGACAGTGCATCCTTTATTTAAAGCTCTCTTTCCTGCTCCCTTAGCTGTACCGATTACTGGAGGAGGAGCAGCCGAGAGCGCGAGCCTGCAGCCTTTATTAGCCGTGTGGAGGTGGGGAATGCGGAGGGAGCACAGGGGGGGAGATAAGCTGCTCTGGGGTTTAAACAGACTCTAAGGAAGACATCTGTCTTGGAGCCAGGCTCTGTATTATCAAAGACGTCAGGGTTTCCCACAGCATCAACTTTTCATGAGCGATCGTTCTGGTAAATATGAGCAACTTCTGTCGGCTCTTTCGGCAGGGTGGCACAGAGGGATGGTAAATTCCATTAGAGACATGTACTCGACCTTTTTTTCCCCCCACAAAAAAGTGTGTAAAGGCTCAAACAATTCTGATTTTAAAAATCTGATGTTTATTAGGTACACCCATGTCATTGCTTGAACAGCCCGGCAAATGCTGATGTGATTTATAATCTCACATACAGTGCTATGAAAACATATTTGCCTCTTCCTGATTATTATTTGCATATTTGTCACACTTAAATGATTCAGCTCAACAAAGTGTATTATTACACAAAGATTAAATACCTGAGTAAATACAAAATGCAGTTTTTAAATTATGATTTCATTCATTAAGAGAAAAAAGCTGTCCATATCTACCTGAAAAAAGTATTTGCTCCTGCCTGGCTAAATCATGAATGAACTGTGATTAACCACATTTTGTGGAAAGCTGAGTTAAATTTCACTTGACATACCCGAGCCCAGTTTTAGGCTGCTTGGGAGCTTGCGACATTGCCGGTTATTGCAAACGCTCCACTGCAGTTATTGCCGCCAAGGATGGCACAACCAGTCATCCTGTTTAGAGGGCAATTACTTTTTCACATAGGGCCAAGTAGGTTTGGACAGCTTTTTCCCTTAATAAATGAAATCATCATTTATAAACTGGAATTTGTATTTACTCTGGTTATCAATTTTTAATATTTACTTGCTGAATCATCTAAATGTGAAAATATGCAACAAAAAAAACAAGGAAGGGGCAAAGACTTTTTCACACTATACATACGGAAAATGGTTCACCCATAAATTTGGGCATTGGTGGATCCAATGGTTGTCCTTTATGCAGTAAAATGTATCAGGTTTTATTAGACTCAATTTTTACATTTTTAAACAACAAAACACAGATTGCTAAAGGTGTTGGTTCACACTGGATCGTCAAGGTGTCTTTAGCATCCAGTGACAGTAGCTAATTATTTTTCTTAACAAGCCAAAAAAAAAAAAAAAAAACACCTGTATGAAGGATTTGCATAAGGAAATTTACAGAACACTGATTCATGTGTTCAAATCATCCATCAGGTATTTTTTTAAAAAGATGTTTCATCATTCAGTGTACTACATTTGTTGAACACGTCATTCTGAGGTTTCTGGACCCCACATGAGAAGCTGATGATGCTCACCTGCTCTTGACCGCTCTGTATCTTATCATGCCACACCTTTCTGACAACTGGAATGTGTCTAAGATCCGTGACATAACAGTGTGCCTGCAGTGAATGTCCCAACATGAGACCGGCACTCTTGGCATGCAGGACTTTCTCCACGTGGCTGTAACACAGCTGGGCCTGAGAACACGGACCGGCTCTCAGCAGCTGCATGGTGCAGGGAACCAGAGCGATCTGACCCGCACAGAACACGGCTTCATCCACCTGCAACACACACCGTGGGCAAAATCAGTCAGTCCTTACTGTATCTAGACATTGTGTCAGAATATATGGAATGTCGGTTCAAAGACAATACAACATCGACACAGCAGACAAGAAGTTATTAAATAAAGCATAACAATGGATAAAGATAAAGCATAACATTTCTGAGGCTGTTTATCATCCAAGAGGTTCATGAAAATGGTTGGCCCGTATTAGCCTCAATTATTATTATTACTAATGTTCAAGTCAAACCGGGACTTTTGATGACAAAACGCAGTCATGCGAGAACATAAACATCCTTTATTTCTCTATATAATCCCCTGCTACACTAATGCACTTATCCCGCTGTTTCACTAGTGTTTGGACACCATCAAGGTAGAACATTTATTCAATATGCTGAAGCCATGATCGGACTGCCTGCTTCACATCTGAATCGCTAGCTGCCTAGGAACTCCTTTAATGGCCCAAACGTGAAAATGACTTAAAGCGAGGTCAAGACTGTACGATAAATGTGGTCATAACTTGCAGCCGAGTTCCTATAATTTGCAAGTGGTGTTCTGAAATAATGTTGTGTACAGTTCTCACAGATAGATGCATCTTGGTGACAAGTTATTCACTGATTTTCAAGGTTCAGGTGTTCTACTCACATACATTTCATTGGAAGGAGAAAAGTGGGCTCTGAGCCACTTCATTTATGGTTGTACGACCTTCTTTAAAAATTTCATCAATGTCTTAATGTGACCAGGAGTCTCATCACTGTACCGCCAATGTCTTATGTCTTCATGTACGTAAAATGTTATCACAAGTCCCAGTTTGACTTGAACACCCCTCGTACATGTTGTTTTACCCGTAAAAGTTGTGTATTCTTGTGTTATATATAACTTATACATACACACACACAGTGATACATATTTAGAATTTATATACAGTATATATATATAGATATGGATACACACCACCCTGCTGATGAATTCTCGTCAGAAGTCATCAGTTCGTCTATGACATCATGGCTCTGACAGTAGTTAACGTCCCATTACATACATTACATTATCCTTTCTACAGTACCTACTTGCACATGGATGTTTATGGCACTTCCTCCTCATGAACAGATGCATGACATCCCTTAGTATTTTTGAAAGGAGTCTCCAATGTCAGTGCTTTCAATCAAGTCAGAGATAAAGCCGTATGTTTGATACTTTTTTGGTATAAATTGAGATTTGGAGACCTTTTCAGATTCTTGGTAGCATAACAAGATGCATTTTGTTTTATTAACTTCAAATGACATTAAAAAAAAAAGGCTGGGGAGAGAATGACTGCTTGTAGCTGCGAGCAGGAACTGGTCTGATGTATGTTCTACATAAAAAGTTGGTAATGAGCCAAAAATGCAATTCTTGGTGAATAACTCTAGTATAAGAGGCATGAACACTTCAGTTTGTGCAGTTATAGTGCTCTTGTAGTCATGTGACACACCATTAAAAACATTCACCATTTTTTTCTGTCAATCATGCCTGCCACTGATAACAGCACCAATCCAAATAATGATTAATCACTGGCTACATTTACTCCATGAATTTTACTCAACACATAATGCGAGACCAGAGAACCAGAGAACAGTGTATGTTGGGAAACCTGGAACGAATTGGATATTACCGATTGTCATCAGCTTTCAGATGCACTTTACAACATTTTCGAGGAAAGTGCACCAGAAGATTTACAGCGTATCTCATATGAGTTATGTTAAACGATCAGTAAGTGAAAACAAAATATTGTTTAAGTGGAATATCAGTAGTTTACATTCTGTTATATTTTTTCCCCTGCCTCGCCAACCACCCAGCTCTCTGCTATTTACACCATGTGACATACTGACAGGGGACTGAGCGACTTACTCAGGTGACATGGTACAATAAAATAAAAATTGTAGCATGATTAATGAAAAATAATTTATTAATTTAAAAAAAGCTTAGATTGAAGACTTTGTCTTTTTGTTTGTGCACGCATCACATAAAAACTACTGAATGATTTTCAATGGGGTTTTCACGGTTGTATTTGGCCGATCTAGGCTTTGCTTCATTGCAATCGGCTCATGGGAGGAGAAGATATGCTACTTTGAAATTTAAATGGTAAATGCCCTTATATCATAAAAAATAATACTAGTTCTTCTCAAAATTCAACAGATGGTGCTGATATTTTTTAAAAACGTGCTTATTGCACGAGTGTGCAATTGAAATCTACTTAATAAACGCAATCTCACACCTTCACTCCGTGCACTTTAACACTTAAAAATTTTAGTTCATTCCAAAATTCAACACATGCCGTTTTACATTTTTTAAAATGGTGCAATTAAATTCCATGCAAACAAAATCGCAGACAAATCTATTATTGAAATATAGCAAATGCTGAATACGATGTGAAACTTAATAACTCTAATGAAAACTTAATGACACCCCTGGACCAATTTAACACTGGCATGTAGTCTAAATTATCAAACATGTATATCATGTACATTAGATATTTACTGTGTGGTTAATTTCCTGGACATTTATTTCATGATTATGAGATAAAATAGTCACTGCCCAAGCAACAGGGTCCCTAACACTGGGATAATAAAAAAAAAAACATCTTCTTTTTGTCAGTGGAAAACTGATACAACCATCTCTCAGGATTTGGACCTTGTACGTTGTGGCGTTCCCATGAACAACACCAGTTCGGCATTGTTAAACCGCAGACAGATTTACAGACAAAATTCCAGACAAAATCCTCGAAAAAGTTCTCTATTGAAAATCAGCAAAAAAATAAATAAATCATCACCCCTTTCGTAATATATATGTAATACTTACATAAATAATGACAGCAATGCTGACTTGACCATTCATTTTTTTTCTGAGCTGAAAGTGCTGTTCTTCAAAAACTGAATGGTGCAGAACCATTATAAGACTTGCTATCCAGTTGCTCTCTAATTATATCAGAACCTTTTAAACACTAAAGTTTTAAAACTTAATGATTAACAAATTAAAACAGGATGATTAAAAAAAATTATAAAAAGGTGTGTTGGAATAGCACATCAATTACCACGTCACACCCTGAATGCTACTTTAACACCAATCACGCTTTCACACCATCAAAACATCTGCCTATCTGTGTATACACTTGATGAACGCAATTAGAAGCACGATAATTAGCTGAGAAGCCGAGAGAAACTTCGACGGAGGAAGTTCCTCGGATCGGTAATCCTGGCTGTAAAAATCCATGAGATCAATGCTATCAGGTATGCGGGAGCAGTGGAGAGGTCAGGCCCTGAGAGACGCATAGGATGAACAGATGAAACTCGGGCCTGAGCATAATGGTCAGGGTAAATAGCTGTAGGTGACACGGTGTTAATTGGAGCTTGGGGAAAGTATTTATCAGCGTGTGGGAGTGCAAGGAGCATGGTGACCTCTGAAAGGATCATAGAAGCCCAAATCAATTGATGCAACTTGTGAAACGAGGTCTTTAGCCGATTAGCATATGAGCATGGGCATCGCATTCCCAAACCAGATTACTAGGGTAAGTCCAGGGATCGTTAATTAGCAAAGGCTTAGACACCTCATATATTTGGCTCCGAACACAATGTGGTAAATGATGAAACTAAATGTTCCTCTGGTACTGAGAGGACTAAGAAAATAAAGTCAGACGTAACGTCATGCGTAACGTAACCTTTTAGCTGTCTGTTGAAAATTCTACTGTTAACAAGTGTGTGCATGTAATAAAATCAAAGCTGGAAATCTAATTTGAAAACAACAGATCAACAAAAAAACTGCTGTGCCAGAGGGGGGAAAAAGTCACATCAATTTCCATAGAGTGAAATGGGTTTCCCAAGATTCCTAGCTCCTGGGTTCACCTGTCAACTTTGATGAATCTTCAGCATCTGCCTCTGCTGCTCCAAATTACAGAGGCAGCGCTGGAGATTGGGAGGAAGGGCTGTGGTGGTGGTGGAGTGGGTGCAGCACTGCTTACGAGTGGCAGAATCAATCATCAGATCATTTACCTGCGAGCATTATTTGGCAAAAGGGTGAGAGCAATAGATCTACGACTGGTGTGAGCTAGCCGCACATCACAGAGACATCAACAACAAATCGTCATTGGCATTCCATTAATGAGCCATCAAGTGGAATCAGACGACACGGGGTACGGGATCAGGTTGGACATGCGGTGAGGAGCTCGCAGCGAAACCGGCGTTCAAAAGGATTCACGGTTTCACATTTTGGAGGGGAAAAAAAAGGCTGGTATTTGTTCATTTGAATATCAAAAGGAGGAGAAAGAGCAAGACTTTTTTCGACTGTTCGGAAAAACAAAAACCCTCCCATAGGTTTGCAGGCAGGTGTGTAATGATCAATTATTAAGGGCCTAGGCTCAGGTTACTTTAGGCGGAACGGTTGGGGCACGGCTTTTTAGAGCAAACCTGCGAGTGAGAAAGCGTGAGAGAACAAGCGGGAATACTATTTACATAAAATTAACAGTTCAAAAGAATGAGTTCACACACCAATCAAACTTGTTAATTGACTGCCAATGGTGTGTCGTTGGATATACAACACAACTACATTATTCATCTTCCTCGTTGACAAGAAAGACAGTCCCATTTGCATCGGCGTCCAAAACCTGATCAGCAGTCACACCGGCCCATGCATTTTTAATAGAGCATGGGGAGGCTATTAATATTCATAGGGGTCAAACAATCGCATATTTCATTTAACTTCCTATAACCACTGGTGGTTTTCAAAAACGATCAACTTCTGACGCTCTGGACCACATGGAGCAGTAAGAATGGGAAAGATTTATGGAGTTGAAGCGCTAAGCACTGAAGTAATCAGACTACAGTGACTGTATAATTTTCTCCCCCCTCTGAAAGTTTGTGCACTTAAACGATGGCTTTCCCTATTTGAAATCATAGTTGCAAATGCATCAAGCAACTCGATGAAGCAAAGGCAATATTTTACCCCGTGCTTGAGAGTAATTCCCCATCCTGGTACACATTGGCCTCTTTAGCATTAATCAAATGGGTGGTTTGGCTTCATGCTTTATCGACCTTTGTTCCTTGGCTTGAACACCATCACTTCTTATAATGCCAATGACATGTCAAAAGGTCAGGAAGCCCCAAGGTCTCTGCTGGGACGCGGGCAGCAACACATATGTAAATGCTCTCTCTGAGGCTGCACCCAGGCCTCGCATGACATCTTCCAGCTCTCCAACACACCGAGAGCATTTTAATTGTTGGCTCCCGAAATCTCAGATGGCACGACAACTTTACATATTTGTGTTTGCGGGATGCGAAAAGGCAGCGGAGGTGACCTTAAAGATTTTGCTGAGCGTGTTATTTTTGGCAGACAACAGCCTGGACCATACTGGCTAAAGTGACCTGCTATCGATGATCAGTCAACTTACACTTTCAAGCCAAGGGCATGGTGAGGAAAAAACACATCAGCGCACTGTAAGATATGCTAATGGTTTCATTTTGCCACTGAAACCTCATGCATAATTAAACCCAAACAACAGGGGCATAAAACTGTGTGCACACTGAATGACCACTCCAAACCATGCGATACTGCAGTGGGAGCACGGTGTGTATTTGGGATGTAACCAAATATGAATAAGATACTCTGATTGAACAGATAATGTGCTGCAAATGAATAGAACTACAGATACAAATAGGATATGTTTGTTTTTCTTGACAGGAACGTTTACGGGGGAATCTGGTTAAGACTTAAAGTTTTTCCTGACTGTCATGATGCTTGCTGTACAAACACAAACTGCATTCATCAACATAAATCAGTGCGATGCATTTACAGCGTCAGTAGTGCCTGGGCGTGTTTGTGGTGCTGTAGGTTCTATATCATTATACTGTAAAATAAGTGAATTATGGACAAGTGATGTAGGTTGAGGTCTGAGCGAGGATTCTCACACAAGCTGACGGCACTGTCAGTTTATTTACCTTAAGTATTCTTAGACTGTCATTTCAATAATTAATTTATTGAAAACCTCTCAGCAGCTTTAGTCATGCCCATATTGGAGTTATCAGAATATAGATACATGCATTAGTTCTTTATGTACACCACTAGTGTCCCAGGGGGTCTGGAGCCTATAACAGGTAGCAAACTATCACAGAGCACAAGCACACACACATTTATACACTATGGCCAATTGGGAAACCTGAATCAGCCGACAACACCTGGAGGAAACCAACAAAACAAGTGGAGAACATGTGCTAAGCAGCATTATTAAATTAAACTTTTTCACCCAACATTTATAAAAACACTTCATTATTTCCCCAAAGATCCTAACATTATGTAATCAGTTGCTGCACCGGAAGGCAGTTCACGTCTTTGATTCCACCTCGATTAGACTTCGCTTCTATCTGCTACTCTTTCAGCATTAGTGCATTCAAACTGAATCATGAATAAGGTTGGGAGATGATCACTGATGGCTCATGGTGAGTTCCACCCTTAGGAAATTTTAATCCTCTGACACCAAATTTTAAAGAAATACAAAACAGCAAAGGCTCGAACTCTTCTTTTTGAACCTGCATCTCAAAACGTTTGCCAACCATGCTTTAAAAATCTTCTTTTGTTGTTCTGTTCTGTTATTTTGAAGAGCCTGTGCTCTCCAGCAAGCATAACCCGTATATGCTCAACTGTCACACGATATCAGTGTTAAACAGCGACATAAACAACGGCACGAACTGCACAAAGACCGGCCACCACGAGGAACATTGTTCAGTATCTCTTGCTTTTTTTTTATTTATTTATTTTTATCAGGACATAAAAAAGCAGCACAGAGATTTAAAAAAAGAAAATTAGGGAGGAGAGTGAGGAAGGATTGTAGTTGAGCTGGTAGTCTGAGAAGATGGGGCATTTGTGATGACACTGGCCTCTTTTCTCTGTTCCCTGCATGTAGCTGTAAATACCCAACTTCCCCGGCTGTCTGACCTCGACATGCCCACTTCCAGAGATGCCAGCTTGGATAAGTAACACTGTCATGTCGGTTTTTGTCAACTTTATGCTGATTGCTCTCCTCTATCTATGGGCTGTTTGGAGTATACGCAAGGTCGGATGAAGAAGACAAAAGCCTATTTGACACATCTTAGACAAGAGGGTCGTCTCATTAACGTTTTATTCTGCAATGTATTGTAATGATTTTTTTGGTCTAATTTATTGGTCTAAATATTAATACCGTTATCATTCGTTTAAAAATTTCATTTTGAACTGATAATCTTTACAAAAAGAAAATGATTTGTCAATAAAAAAATGGATAACAAGACAAGCTCTGAGGCAGTGTGTCTGAGTGAGAACAGGGACATTTCTCCTTTTCTGTGTTAAGGCAAAACGCTGCCATCAAACTGTCTCGACCTCTGTGTTTTTGACAAATTGGTTGTGAGGCTTTTACGACTGATGCACAGATCGCGAAAATCATTTCTGCCGAGATTCCTCTATGACCTGCCCGTGGGACATGACACGCTCCTCAATGCGCCGCTCGATCAAACCTGATCTTTCCAGGACAATGCAAATGATGACAAATTCCATCACCCTGCATTATGCGCTTTGCCGATAATCTCCCTAATTCAAGAGTGCAGGGAGGGTTCCTGCGCTCTCTCTCGGCTGAGGGGCATGTCGTCTGACTGAGCGATGCTGAAACAGCAGCGTTCATCCTTCGGTTCTGACACAAACCCGCTGGCTCGCTTCATCTCCTGCGGAATCATTGAAAGAAATAAACGGTCAGTGTAATATTGTAATGCTGAAGTTGGGATAAAATCATTGAGAATGTCGTCCCTCTCCAGCTCGCAAAGGGAACTCCCAAAGACGGAACCGAATTACAACTGCAGGCTTGCAAAGACAGAAATGTCAATATCTACACCATGAGTAATGTCCACGTGCTTCATCAGCTTGACCACTGGACCTTCCCAGACTCCCACGCTCAAGGCTTCAGCATGGGGACAACTTGCAACAATATTAGGAAGAAAACCGTATAAAACACAGAGACATTCCCTTGCAGTTCAGCAGCATTTCAAAAGATGGCAGTATGGCTGCGCGAAAGAGAAGCAGAAGCATCCAGCATTCCTCTCTCTCTCACCGGATTGCGGATCGCTCAAACCTTTACAAAACAGTTTTGCCTCCATGAAATCATTACAACATGGATTAGTATTTATTCAAAATAAACGTAATCTGGTCGCTGGAGGTGATGATCTAATCGCTATTGGTTTCATATTAGCAGTTAATGCTGACTTTTGCGATGCTTCGTAAATCAGCAACTTCGTGTTCATTAATTTTGAATATGATTACTGCTTTATTTAAAATTCATGGACGTGCATAAAGTTTTGTCTGGCTTGTACAGTGATTTGAAGGAGAGGAAAAAAAAATTTTTGCCTCGGAAATATATGCACGCGATATATTTTTCCATTTCTTCAATAGAACAGATAAAGCTGCGTTTCGCAGATTAATTAGACATTTATTTCCTATTTAGCTATTAAATATGGCTGAATATGTACGCTTCAGGACATCTAAGTTTATTCGGCCGAATGTCAACAGGGATGTTCCCTTCGCCGGGAACTTGTACGAATGATAAATCTCTGTAAAATGTAACATTGTGCTCCTTAAAACGAGACCTTGTCTATTACTCATCCACAACACTTTTATCTCTGTAGAATGGGCCGAAATGACAATGGATAATGAAAAATGAATGGCCTAGGTTCAAAGTTACAACTCAAACGAAGCCCTCGATGAGAAATTAATGGCGACGCGAGTGGCCAAAAGTAAATGGAACATAAATGTTAATATCATTGAGCCATCAGTTTTAGCTACTGCCATTAAAAACTAACATCTCCTTAATAAATTAAGACAAAACTGCGATGCTCTGCCACTGTTGCATGAAGACCCAATGATCATGTTTCACTGAAGGCACTTACTGTCAGCCGCCACATAAAGGAACGGTGAGATTACAGCATTTAAGGGAGCAGAGAAAATGGCCTAAAAATAGATTGCGAAGATAAAAGAGTCAAACGGCAACGGTTCGAGACAAATTTCCTAATTCCAAAAGCACTATCCACCTGTGTTGTGACCATTCACTCGAGTAACCTTTTAAGCCTCGCCCTATTTTTCCGATACCGAGCTCGAGCCTGTCTGACTCTAGGTTTGTGTCGTCTCTTAAAGTGCGTTAAAGTTCTCAGCAACTTTTGCCTGAAGACAAACAGTGAAGTACAGGAAAAGATTGTCCACAGTAACAGCCCGGTCATATGAGTCGTCTTTTAAGTGGTGACTGGACAGGACAGTGCTTGCTGCTTTTTTGTGTGATAAAATTCATCTATCCATCCACCGATCCATCCAGCCTTCCCTCCCACTTGAATTTAAATATTTCCTGGCTAAAACACGTCTTCGAGATTGCGCTTGTCTCCTGAAACCCTGAATATGAAAATTTGTCACTGGCCCGTGATGGGTGGAACCTGTTTTGCAGTGGCACTGCCATGCATCTCGCTTTAGATGTGTGTTACCGTGGTGTGACAGTCCTCCGAGACCTGTCAACCGAGCGGAAGTGTAAACACATTCATCCACATTAAAGCCTCCATTACTGCCACAGAATTTTAAATGCACAAATCAATCTGTCTGTGTATATTCAGAGCCGAGGCTTTTTACTGATGAAAACAGTATTTAGAGTAGTACAGCGCTGGGTGGGGGGAGGGGGGGCGGTTGGAGAGGGCAGAAGTGTGAGAGTGCGCACACCTGAAAGGAAAACTTCCTCTGCGTCAGGTTCAAGGGTGGCTGATGGTCACTGTCCTGACATACTCCGGTGTGTGAGTGTGTGTGTGGGCATGAACCAAGATAGTCAAGCACCCATGCTACATGAAGAGGTGCTCAGAGGCAATTAGGCTCAGTTGTCAAGGCAGTTCCCATTAATGAAGGTGTATGTACGGTGGGAGCAGGCGATCGTCTCTGACAGGCCCGGTGCTTCCCGTGTCCACGCTTGGCACAAGCTAATACCAGTCCTATCGATGGCATGTGTCGGAAGCTAATGCACGTTACACGGGTTATGATTCCACACGACTGCTGCCATTGAGCTTCACCTTCAGAGGTGTCACACGAGTGCATAAATAATTACCCCTACAGTCCACTGCCCAGCTTTTCAAAAAAAAATCTAAATATTCCTGCATTCACACACTGTAGCATAACATTATAGTCACAATCTGGTTAATAGATCTTTCAAACATTCAAAGCGAAGTCATTTCGCATGAGTGATTTCTCATGAGTTCACCACACCCAAAAAAAGCACATGACCAGGCTAGAATGCCTGAAAGCAAGAGAAAAAAAATGTTTCTGGATTGACAGGTAACATGATTGACATCTGAGGAGAGCACCTTCATGACTGATTGGATGTTGTTGGTCCTGGGGCCTCTCGAACAGACTGAAGATTTATCTCGAAGCAGAAACTTTTCCAAAGTTTTCGGAACGCAAGAAAAAGTTTGCACAATAATGCTCTCACTTCACTGATCTCATCTTTAATCTGGACCAAAATAACAACAACAACAAAAACACACACACCCTGTGTCTGTATGTTCAATTCATTCTAGCTTTTAATTAAATAAAAAATAAAATAAAAAATAAAATACTAAATAAACCTTAAACTTTTTAAAAAAATTTTATTGTAATGAATTGTATTTTTTGCCAGTTTTTTTTTTTTCTTTAATGAAAACACAATATGTTTCCAGAGTATCTTTAGCAGAGGAGGAACAGGAAATAAATAAAAGACCACAACATTCTTTTCACTTTTTCATTTTGACATGGAAACTAAACAAACGCAATGACGCACACCCACACCCACACACAATGTAGGGTTAAACCCAGAGGACTACGTCTTATCGTCTGATTTCACTGAAGGAAGAAACGGACGGGCAATCACAGCACTTGGACGGAGACAAAAGCAGCTTCAGTGTTGTCATGGAGCATCATATAAAGCTCTTCATCAGAGAGTGGATAAGTCCCTCGGCCTACCTTCAGCTCAGGAGAGTCAGTGTCCCTGTGCTCGAGTTAATGGGGTCCGGATCCAAGCCCAGGGGCAGGAAGGGGCCGTGATGGTTGTGTATTTCCATTCTTAAGGCTACTGTCTCGCTGCATTCTACTCAGTTAAGACTTCTTAAGTGTCGGTGAGCGTGAGTGACGCTCCGCTGTATTTTCAGATGAAGGGTGAGTATGAAATATGAACGGGATGTTTTATAGAAAACGCTCCCCTCGTACAGGTGAAGAGTGAGGAGACGTTTCTGACTGACAAAACGCAGACCTCTCTCTCCCTCTCTGTCGATCTAAACTCACGTGGAAAGAGAACAGCGACAAACTATTGATGAAATACAAGCGCAGAGGTGAGACGATGTGTAGGTGCAGCTTTTGTGAAAACTGTAGAAAATCTGTAAAATAAAATAATAATAAAATACTGACATATAGATACATTTTTTATTCATCCCAACACCAGGACGACGGTTCCCTCCCTCCTCCCTTTGAAGTGATGGTTTGTTCTTTTATACAAGCTGATAGCACCCTTGCATTGTTTCGTCTTGATTGCTGAAGAGCCATCCTACTGTTCTAGCCTCCAGCAGTTCGTATTATTGGTGCATTATTTCATGCATGACTGCCTCTTTTATCAACTGCTTCTGAAGTAATGTTAATAGACTAGAAAATTGAGACATTTATGAAGTATAGGCCGTGTTTATGAAAAAATCCATAAAATCTGACAAGGATGAGATGAGATAAAAGCACTGTTTTAATAGATTGTGTCTACGGGAGTTCGTCAGGGCCTGATGAGCACCTCCTCTGGGATTGCTCGCTTTTATGGGATTAATTTTGTTGTATTAAAAATGAAGGTAAATGTCTTAATTAATCTGCACGTACCATCCTGCTGTGCTGGAACCCACCGGACAAGGCGAGGCTTCAGATGTCAAAATGTTCCAGGATATGGATATGCTTCAAGTATGTTGCATGGAAGGGACAGACTGGAGTATTCCCACTGAAGATTACCCGAACCTTTAGATAAGATCTCTGCACTGCTGGTCTCACGGGGTTTCATATTGCCATGACACAATGTGATTGTACACAAGCCCTTAGTCCAGCTTTGTTCACCCATCTCGGTAAACGGAGATGCATTTCATCATCCCTACCCAGTTTATTTTCATTCAACTATTTTTCAGATGCTATACTTCTCATCGCTGCTCAACATGACCCCTGAACTTGCTATCAAACAGGTCAGACAGCCCACCTCATTGTTTTAATGTGCTTAACCCCCATAAGGAGATTATTCAAATTGTATCACCGCAGAAGCCACTTCCTCCCTTTGACACTAATTGCGGACGTCAGATCCACTGTTCCCAACTGTGCAGCGGTCCACTTTGACACTTTCCAAAATCCAATGCAAATCCAATTGTTGGTCCACATGAGGTTTGTGTAGAATAAGCTGTCACTCCTAATGGAGAAGGAGAGCGCACGTATTCCCCAAACAGGGACTTGCGCAGCTACGTCTCGTCCTAGCCTTTAAATTGGATTAGTAAATAGAATTTCAAGGGTCCAGTCCCTTGGTATGGCATTCATCATGATTTTCACTCTGCTACGTTTCAGCAGCTGTATATACCTCCAGCATAAACCTGCTTTTTGTTTTTTGTTCCTAAATTGAAAGGATGCTGAAGAAATACAAGTTCATAAATTGAGTCCATGATGAGGTTCCAGAGAGCAACAAGCAATAGATTTTAAAGGTGTTCCTCGGTGGGCAATTTGGGACTCATGCTGTTAACCAAGACTTTGGTTAATGAAGGGTCAACTCGAACCATCTGTCAACAAGCTTAATTGTGTGTTATGAGCGAAAATTGATTTTTTTTTTCCTCCGCTTTTTCACGTGTTCATTCATATTACACTGATTTGTAAATTTTTTTTTAGAAGTATCATCTCATATACTGCATACACACACATATTAAATGAAACATGTTACTACAGTAATTTCCAAAATTAGTGAACCTTTAGTGAAAATGATTTCCAATTGCTTTATTATTGCCTCATCAAGAAACCCGCAGATCCCAAAATAAAAAATTACAAGAATTAAGAACAAAAACTGAACTCCGAGTTATATCTCAAACCAGAATGATGACAATAATAAAACCGTATTATGCACTTAAATTCTCTTGTCAACATTAGAATCATTATTATGCAAACCGTGATCTAAAGTGAGAACCTAATCAGCAGTAGAACTGATAACAAAAAAAAGCATAAACAAACAGCAGATCTTTTTTTTTTCTGCCTCAGAGTTGTCACTTAAATTATCGGAAAACACATTGAGAGCCTTGAGCGAAACAAAATAACTATATAAAGTCTAAATAATTCTGTAAATCAAAGCTGATACGAATCTGTCACATGGCCAAACACTAACACTCCGAGCAATAAGAGAATAATAAAGGTTCGGCACAATATATATCGAAGGAGCGACTCCTTCTTTTATAAAAGCTGTGTGGCATTACATCTACAGCATGGGGCTTCGCATTCAGAGCAAAACTACTCGTAACTAAATATTATCTCCTCAACAGAGGACAGTGCCATGGACATCCATATTAAAGCCAATTAGTGGAAACTCTTAATATCCTTTTAAAATTATGCAATTAAAAAAAAAAAAAGTAGTAAAAGTCTTTCCTTGGCCTATGAAATATGTTAAGATGACAGAACAATGGAGAAAATATGACATTTTCAGGGAAATAATTGCAATGCTGAAAGGCACTCAAGCTAAGCTAAGCTATTCTACTCTCCTTTAAATGGGATTTAACAATTAATCACTAATTATTTCTGGGCAGAGGAGGAGGGCTGTGAGTGCAATTCCCTCAGCGACACTTCGGCATAAAAGCTGTCTGTAAAAAAACGTGCTTGCACCATCAGCACCAAAACACTCTTTCTCATTAAGACTGCGACGTGGGGGGCATCGCATCTGCATGGGCACAGCGAGGGGGTAATTGTATCAATATGGGAAACTGTCTACTGCATTAGGACATTGTTAATATAGTTTTCCAATTTAGCAAATGCAACACGGAGCATCGGATGTTACCCGCGACGGGGTGCAGAATGCACATTTACCCATGATTGAGCTGTCGAATTGCTCGATTATGCTAGCTGCCTGCGAACGCGACAGAACCGAACAGATGAAGGGGAGAGTTTTGCTCTGTCAGTGTGGTCAACGCGTGCATACGGATTCTGTAAAGATTTACAGTAACAAAGCCCGAACGCACTGATAACATCCTTCTTGTGTGGCTTTATTATGGGCCAGCCCTGGCCGTGTCATTAGTGTGTATGTGTGTGTGTGTGTGAGAAACCGGATCTGGTTGTGGAGAGAAAGTGGCGCACATGTTCTCACTCATGGGAGAATGTTGAGGAGAGATGAAGGCTGCGGCGATGAGATGGACACTTGTGTTGTTGACAGTAACTTGACAAGTTTAATCCCATTCCCTGAATGGGTAAACAGTAGTGCCAGCCATGCGTGCAACCACACTTACACTTCCTGCATCAGCCTTTGGAGTTCCATTAACTATTTGGTTTTGCAGCAAGAGGAAGGTCAAATAAAACCTCGCACACAACATGGCGAAGCACATATTAGACAACAAATGTAGCACACACAGGAAAACAAACATAAACCGCTCAAATAATGGGACTTGAGCCATTATGAACTGTACTCACTGTACTCAATTTACTATACAACTGCATTCATACAAAATCCATATCTATGGTGGCATAGAGATTAACAGAGTGGCTTCTCACTCCTTTGGTCTGTGTGTGTGTAGAGTAGTCTGTGGTGGTCACAAATTGTTCGTAGTGTGTGTGTGTGTGTGTGTGTGTGTGTGTATGCACCCAGCCTAGTATCCCTAAGTCTCCTGGTATAGGCCCCCAAACAGGATAAACAGTACTGAAAATTAATTAATTAAAAAAGTACCTATATTCTGGGTTGACTTGTAAGTGGGTGTGGCCTAAATGAATTATTTTCAGTTTGGTTGAAAAATAAGTCATTTTCCATTCACAAAGTATAGAGCAACAAAATAATTACAGTGCCCATACATTTCCCTTTGCCAATTCCCACCCATTAGCCAACACTACCCATTACACAACAACTACCAACTAGGGTAATTCCACATACATGAGATCACACACACCCATGACTGGCTGGCCTTGCTGTAATTGACCACTGAGAGAGTAATGCTATCCCTCCCCGCCAGCAAGCATAGCCAGTGTTGCTTGCCGAGTCTCCTATCCACAGATGGCTGGCATCATGATTCAAATCACACAATGAAGTGGGAACACTTTCTGATATCACTGACTTGAAACATATAAGAATATGATTTTGAGTTTTAATGTGCAGGTTAATATTATAAAACAGTTAAATAATGTTTTGCACGGGCAAAGTGGTGGCTCAGGCGTTTGAGGTTTTGGGTTGGTGATCAGAGGGTTGGGGGTTCGACTTCCCCCCTTTTGGGTTGCCACTTGGTCCTTGGTCAAGACCCTTAAGGCTACACCTCATACAACCCACCCGCTGTATGCAGCGCCGGCTCCACGCTCAGAAAATAGAAAATGGGGGATACAAAGACTTATTGATTGAAACTGAAGACTTAGAAAGACTTGTTGATTGAAGACAAAGACTTCCGAAGATTTGTTCAATGAAACCAATTATGTACCTACACTTATTGATTGAAGACAAAGACTTGGACAGACTTCCAAAGACTTGATGGTTGAAGCCAACGACTTTCAAAGACTTTGTAAATCTTTGTCGTCATCAATGAAAAATTCTTAGTAGGTTTTCCAAAGTATTCTTTGCAACTCTTTCAAGAAGGGAAGGAAGAGCATCTGGCATAAAGCCTGTGCCAAATCTAATTATCTAGGATCAAAAGGGGACAAAGCCCAAGAAATCATATTTCGGAGAGCAGATTGCATCAATCTTGCATGAGCAGAGATGAATAATCGAGCAGTTAGCGGGATCTTACCTGCACAGCCTGGCTGTAGGGCCCGATGTTTGCTGGCGCCCAATGAGACAAACTCTGGACATGCAGTGTGTCTCTGTGTTGGAAGAACCCCTCTTCAGGAGCCATAGGCCAGTCATGAAGCAGCACATCCATCTGTAGGAGCTGACCCACGGGCAGCCGAGCCTGCACACACACCCTGAAGAGGGGGTCAGAGCAAGGATTAACAGACAGACAGGTTGGGTGGATGGACATTTAAAAGCTTTACTGACTGAGTCATATTATAGCATATAACATACAGCAATAAGCAGACACGAATAAAGTGTAAAATTCTAGAACGTAGGCGTTTTACCTGGCTGGTGGACAGTGGGTGAAAAAAATGCTGTACACAGCGTTCACCTTCCCGAAGTCCTCCATATCTCTCACATACAAGTGAACCAACAAAATGTGCTTCAACTGCCAGCCCTTCTCCTGTAATTCAGCTACGAACAAAAACACATCCTGGTAAGGTTGGAACACACTCAGCATTGAATGCTAGTCCATCACAGCGCACCATGCAAATTCAAATCTACACACTAATCCACACCTGGAGCAATTCAGAGTCACCAATTCAGAGTTTTTGGTGGATTGGAGAAACCAGAAAGTTCAGAGGAACCCCATACAGACACGAGGAGAACATGGGGACATTATGACCGGGAACCAAGGACCATGGAGTGTGATATACATTTACAAATAAATGTTAGATTTGTGTTGTAAATATTAATCGTGACATGTCTAAAATATGATTTGGTTCTAATGAAAAATTGAGATCTGAAATATTGATTTTTCTTGCAAAACAGTATGACGAGGAAAGGCTGTAACTGGGTATTGAGGCAAGGCCTAGACCGCTGCAATATTTACACAGAGCATCCAGTTTGTTTTTCCTTTGCAGCCACGCTCTGTACTTCACACAGTGAGCTCACACAAAGACAGTCATTAAATATTAACCTGTTTAATATCGTCTCAATACTGTGAAGGCTGTTTGGAATGTACGACGATAAACATTAAATATGCTTTTCATGTTATGCCTCTCTTAGGCAAAAATGCTTTCTTTTTTTATTTTTTTTTTTTATATGAAAGCCTACACTTTAAAAGTTCTCCAGACAAAAAAAAAAAAAAACCCAAGCACTCTTTGCCCGTGTGTGAGAGCATGCATGGGTTTTGAAGAAGCGGTTTCATTCTTCCAGTTTAATTTGATGTGTCTGTCCTCGTTTGGCGAACTTGCGATCCTTGCGCTGTGATGGACAGGGTCCCTGACACATGCTGCGCTCGCACCCTCGCTTAAAAGGCATGAGTGAATAAAAAGCAGCCACTTATGGCCAGACGCACCTCTTAAAAGTGCATTTCGCTAACACAACAAGGGGAAAAATGTATGAAAGTGACTTTGGAACAAAAGACTATTTGCTGTCTGCGCTGTGAAATTGTTTCTAGTCGGGTTGAGCTTTAAAAAAAAAAAAAAAAAAAAAAGCTAAAAACTCCATCAACATGCCCAGAAGTGGCAACGACGCTGTGCCTTCTTTCGCCTTCATTTATTCTCCTTTTCACCTCTATTAAGACGAATCCAAACCCTCCCAACTCTCTTCCTTGATGTTACTGTAACCGTGCCAGTACAGATCTACTGAAAAACTTGTGCCACGTTGATGCTAAAACAGAAAATTATCGTAAGCTGAGTTTTGAAAACCCACTCTTTGGTTCTGTGAGCTCATGCTCTGCACCTGGTTACCTTGTAGCACAGTGAAGGCGTGCCGTGCCTGGCTCTGGATATCTGTGTGCTCAGAGGAATAGCCGCTGATTCCAGTCATCCACTGGTAACCATCAGAACTTCTGACTGAGCTCATAAACCGACACACTGGCAAAATAATAATAAGGGTTAATGACAATTCACAGAAATCTGGCCACAAGGCAGGATACGCCCAGGATGGGCACAAGCAAACACACACTCACACACCCAATCATACACTAGGAGCAATTTGGAAATGCCAGCCAACCTACGCAGCATGTCTTTGGTCAGATGGAGGAAACCAGAGAAGACAGAGGAAACCAAAAGGAAAAAACAAATCATATATGATTGATAGGAAAATGAGACATTTATTTAACATCAATGGAAGAAGTCTACAGTGACAGTGTTTTTGTAATGTTTTAAGCTGTTTTGTTTCATCTTCTTATTTTTTAAAGAAGAGAACTAGTTTATAGAAGAGGCGTTTATAGCTACTGTAATGTAATGTAATGTAATGTAATGTAATGTAAGTTAACTTGTCTCATGGATGTTCCACAACATTAAAAGTAACTATAACCAATTCAATGTCAATGTTATCGTAATTAAAAAAGTAATCAATGACAAATTGATGTCGTATAAAAGAAAAACAAAACATGCTGAAATGCTGAAGTGGTGTGGCTTCACATTGTTGGTAATTTTAATGTACTGTAATAGCATCCATCATCGTGATTTTTCCTCTAATACTACATCGATATGATGTCAATGATTAAATTGTTTTACATTTTTATCCTCATTTACGGTATGCGTGTTCCAGTCTCAAGAACATCTACAGTACATGCACACACCTACAACCTCAAGACAGTTTTTAAACTTCTTACACTATACTCGACTATACAATACAATTTAAAACTATTACTTTTAACTTCAATTATAATTGTCAACTTGTGGCATCCAGGCGAAATTAAGCGAAATTAAGACACTTCCATATTTACTAACGAGACTTTCATTCTTAGTGAGTTTGAAATTTTTCTAAAATTTCAAGAGAAAAAAAATAGGCAACATTTTTGTATCCAGTAAATATAAATATAAAATCGTGCAGCTAATGGCCAGATTGAAAAATGCAGGTGTAGTCCTATAATTAATTAAACTAATGATCTATAAAATGTCGACAAGTTTCAAATTCGGAACGATTCCAAATCAATAAAAGGAAGAAAACTTGCAACCACAAAATGAAGCAATCAACACACTCCACGTACAGATGTAACCTATGACTACTATGATTAAGATTAGAGACAACATATCTAAGAATATATAACAATCACTGCATATTTATGTGCTGTAAACGTATCATAATCGTAAAAAGACTTGTTATATGGAAAAGCAAAGAAATCATGGTAATCAAACATGATGCACATAAAACCAAAACCCAGCCCATGTCTGTACCCCCAAGCACATGACACACACAACATGCACACATCTCAGAGTGACAGCTAAGGTCACCATTTGATGCAAATTCCTCCTGTACGTCTTGGGCTTTATCAGCGTAGACCGTCTCCTCAGTCATCATGTCAATGGCGCTCCGGCAAGGACAGCTAGCGAGGGCCGGCACACTCTCTGTGGAGCCCTGCAACAGAGTCCAAATAGGAATAAATCAGGCAGAAAGCAGGCAAACACAGCCAACCTCGATGTCTATGTAATTAGTTTTTCAATAACCCAGCGTGTGCAGTGTGTGTCACTCTTTTTTTTTTTTTTTTTTTTTGACATGCCTAGACACAAATAACCGGAAGGTGAATGAACATAAAACTTGAATATGAAAAACATGCTTAAAAAAATGAGCTTATTCATGAGTAATAGGTGACAGCTTGCTCTTTGGATGCCTTAAATGCACTTCGGCTGTCACTCAAAAGCTTGTGGTTTGTGGAGTTTTTTTTTTTTTTTTCTCAATCCATCAGCATTCTTTTCTTTTAGACTGCAAACAAGAGGAGAAAACGTTTGGCCCTCCCTTCGTCTTGATGAAAGTCTACTAGATGAAAGTCTACTAAATGCAGAGCAATAAATATTTCATATATCTGTAATCCCCTGCTGTCACCTGCAGTTGGCCATATGATAATCGAATTAATTGTACCCCAGCCTCTCTGAGCTGCACAGAAAAGAGCTTGACTAGTATTAACCGAGGGCACACGCTGCCTCTGCACCCCCCAGCGTCCTTCCTCCTTTCTCCTCCTCCTCCTGGGCTGCTGTTCTTTCCTCCAGAGCGTGGTGTCAGTGTGAATCTGTCAGCCTGATGCAGAGTGTTTCCGACTCCTCTGGACCCGGCCTGCAATCTCCCAGCTCGGTGCTGCAGGAGCCACCCTTACAGCCTAGCTTTTTTCTTTTTTCTTTTTTTTAACTAGCCTCCAACATTTCCCTTCTCCATCCCTACCACCCTAAAAAAACAACACAGAAACAAACTGCTCCATATAAAGCCAGAAAGATTGCATTTTGTCACCCCATGACCCAATACACACACTCCTCCTATTCATACAATACACACTACTCATAAAAATTTGGAAATGAATAAATAAATAAATAAATAAATACTAAAACCCTTAGACAATGTTATTTCTTGATGTTATTTTTAGCCAATCGATCTCACCAAGAAGTATCACTGCTAATCAGGTCAGCTCCCTGCGGAGGGCTTTATGGAGTGTGTAACATTGCTAAGCTCACTTGTTTACACCACATATAAGGACACTACAGTCCCAGGTGCAGGACACTAGCAGCTGGAATTTATTTTCGTATAATCCTTAGTGCTCTTGTTTGCTGGAAAGCTTTATAACCCATAAAACTGGTACTTGTTGCAGCTCGAGCATCATGTAAAGAATAAAACGCAATATGGTGTGCTGTTGTAGTGAAATCATGAGCGACCGTGTGGCCTCTGTCTTACGGCTGATGATTTCAGCAAAACAGTTTTTAACATTTTTATTTAGGAAACGCAACACATCATACAGGTTGTGCAGAAAAAACAAAAGGGAAAAGTATTATATTATTTTATATAAGTTATTTTTGGCAGCAGTGCATCTGGGTTTCCTTATATCCATACGAGGGGCGTTCAAGTCAAATTGGGAATTGTGATGAAATTCCTTGTGAATGAAGGCATGAAACAGATTGACATTTACAGACTTCAAAGCAGTACGGTGACGAGACTCTGAGCTGCAGTAAAGCATTTTAATGGATGGTGCAAATATTTTAAAGAAGGCTGTATATGTCTGTGAGTGACGGTCCTGGCCGAGGTGGCTGTAGGCGTTCCTGTGAACGTTCAGTGCGTGGTATATCTGATTCTTGAAAATCGATGGACCACTTTGACGCCAACTTGAAGAAGAGACACATCTGTCTGTGGGAACTGCACGCACAAACATCACTTATCATAAAACAAGAACTCAGCCGGGAGTTATTGGCGCACCCTGTACAGTCCTGAATTCGCTCCAAGCCATTTCCACATTAAAGGAGTTCCTGGGAGGCCAGCATTTCAGACATGAAGCAAGCTATAGACTGAGATAAGTGCATTATTGTAGCAGGGGATTATATACAGAGAAATAAAGGGTCTTTTTAGTCTTATAACTGTGTTTGACTTCAACCCTTTTTTGAATATAGATTTTTATGTACAATTTAATTCCCCTTTTTCTAGTGGGATGCGAACTAAACACTAACCACCCTGTGCAGATGACAAGGACAAATTTTGACTCCAAATCCATCTAATCCATCCCTGATCCCGCAGTAAAGACTCCGCAGCCAAAATAACTTTACTGTGTTCCTTCTGCCCGACGTGTGCATCCTATTACTTCTGTGCCTCACTTAGCTTCCTTGTACCTGGAGCTACATGTAGCCACAGAGCTTTCACAGGCCCATGTCGGTGTCTTCATTTGAGCAGACGTGTGCTGCACCAGTTCTAACTTTAGGCTAGAGTGAACACTGCATATGCCAAAGTAGGCAGTTTCAGAGATGTGGGAAAGAATGAAAGAAAGAAAAAAGTGTAACTCTAGAGTTAGTTCTCATTAGTGCCTCAAAGTAATTCCTCCTTTTTTTTCTAGTTGATAGATAGATTTTACTAAAATTATAGGGTTTAGGAGCACTAAATCAACATTCAGTTTAATACTTTACCTCTTACACAGACACACATTAAAGTAAACAGCACTAGCGTAAGTACACGTCGTTGATGGGAAATGAGTTGTATATAGTAGTTACAGTAAAAGGTTAAAGCTAAGTGGGTCATATTATAATTTCAGGTTGAAGCCCATGTATATGTCTACCTGTCTTTCTGTATTAACCTGTTAATCCAAAAAAATAATATTCTGTAAGGCTGAGAATCTTATGCCTTATTTACTCTAAGTTGTAATTTCGTCATCACCTAAATACATTTCCTGTTCGTAGTCCGAGACTGGTGTTGGGTCGTCCAATATATTAACTACGGTTCGGAAGATCCCAGGTTCAAATCCCACAACCACCAAGTTGCCACTGTTTGGCCCTTGAGCAAGGCCCTTAACCCTCAACTGCTCAGATGTATAATGACATAAAAATGTAAGTCGCTCTGGATAAGAGCGTCTGCCAAATGCCTAAATGTAAATGTAAATATAGATAAAGCAATTGTTCATAAACATTTTCAATCTAGGATGTGATTTACCTTTAAAATTAAATTTCATGGATTTAATTGCAAATTTTTATGTTTAAATAAATGTGCCATTAATCTTATCTGTGCTTTAAACATTTTTTATATGTGCACATTTTGGTGAAATTATTACCCTAGACTGTAAAAGAACCATATATGGTAACTTCACTGACCTTGATTTGCAACATAAAAAAGACAAAACTGAAAAAAGAAAACACACAAAAAAAGCACAAATTTTTGGGGGGGAAATTTGGAATCAATGAGTATCATATAAAGGATTAAGCACATTGTTTAAATATGTGCAGTGAAAATAGCCCATGCTGATGCTACCGATAATTCTGGTCGATCCAATTCCTCATATATGCTAAACCCCTACCCTAACCAATGAAAAGCTCTATAAGACGAATGACACAACACCATTATCCAGCCTGGAACACATTCGGGATTTACCTCAGTCTAGGTACAGTAGGAGGAGCTGGATCAGATCTTACTCCACCCCACAAACGTAATTCATTCATTCATATTCTATACCGCTTATCCTGTAGAGGGTGTCATGCATGCCAGGAGCTTACAATTAGGAGGCTTTGGGGACGAGGCAGGGTACACCCTGGACAGGGTGACAATCCATCGCAGGACACATCCACTCACTATTTGGGAACATTAATTAACCTAATCTGCATGTCTTTAAATTGTGGAAGAAACCGACCAAGTACTGGGAGAACATGCAAACTCCATGCACACAGATCCAAGGCGGGATTCGAACCCGCGACATTGGAGATGCAAGGCCGCAATACTGACCACTACACCATGTGCCGCAAACAAACATAATTCAAGTGTCCAAACAAATTAGATAAAGTGATACTGTATATAATAATGGTGAGTTCTGACTTTCACTACTAGAAGTTTTCTCGCCTTCTGTGTTGACTAATGAGCTTTTAGAGTGAGTTTAGAGTTTTGTGTTCTTTTCCGCACTACAGGAAAAAAAAGTGTCAAAATTTGTGTCCTTGGAAACTGTCCATATAATACTGATAGTGCAGCTAAAGACCAGTATGAAAAATGCAGGCGTATTCCTATAATTATTTAGACTAATGATCTATAAACCACAAGTTTCAAATCCTGAATAAATACTGACAAACTGAATCAATTCAAGACAGAAAACCTGCAGCAAAATCCACAACCACAAAATGAAGCAATCAAAACACACCACTTACACATGTAACCTATGATTATTATGATAAGGATTAGAGACAACAAGAAAATATGACAATCACTGCATATTTATGTGCTGTGAAGACAATCGTAAAAGATTTGTTAGATGAAAAAGCAAATAAATCATTCGAATCAAACGCGATTCGCATAGAACCAGAATCCAGTCCATGTGTCTACACTGAACATGTGCACATGACACACACACACAACATGCACACAACTCTAAAACAAAACCACATTAAGTTCAAGAGCAGCGGTGGGATTAAACTTTCAAACAAATCAAATCCAAATAAATCAACTAATTACTTAAAAAACTCAATTATAATGTAAATAATAACGATAAGTCGTGTTTTTTCCTGACTTTGAGAACTGCTACTGTACGGGATCACTTACAGTAGATTTGTCTTCTGTGTGCATCTGTGTAAAGCGCAGGTACGCGACTTGGGCGAAGGCATCGTTTGAATGGATAACCGTCTCCATTGAATCACTGCAACAAAACGCACATTAGCACAAAGCGGAACGAAGGTTCATCTGTAACCTGAAGAACCGTGTGAGAAACTCACATGACTATTTTTTTCTTGAAGAGCGGGCAGTCAGTGGTGAAGGTCTCATACTCGCCGCCTTCGCCACAGATGTGCACGCCGTACTTCTGTGAGAGCTGTAAAAAAATAAAATAAAAAGATAAAAATCAAAAACAGTTTACATTATCTCAAGATACCAAGTAAAAAATCTAAATACTGCTTATTACTGAATCGGGACATGCGACTGATAAAGTGCCATTCTGTGTAAAATAAAGGCATGAGAAACATCATTTGTGGACGGTTATGTAAATATCCATGAATGACTGCGTATGTGTGTATACAGGCGCTGACCTGATGCAGATAGGGTTCCATCTCCGCCAGAGTCTTTCCTAAATGTGTTCCAGGACTCAGACCTGCCAGCACACAGATCATGGACAAAACCCAGTGATTGAAAATGACAGCAAGAAAAGCTTGTGTTGACTCTGTCTGTCTCCCACTCTCCCAGCCTCTCTCTCTCTCTCTACAACACTCTCTCGTACACAAAACACACACAGACGCATGCACACGCTGCTTGGCTCCGACTACTATTTATTTGACTTAGCAAATTGTGTACACAGATCTCTCTGGGTAAGGTTAACGGCTTTCAATCTCGCAGAGGAGTCGAGCACCGCCTGGTTCCTCTGTGAACGTAATCGGGGAGAGATCCTGTTTATTTGTGTTCCCCCGCAACCTTCCACCGCACCACCTTAAATATGACACAGGCAAATGAGTCAGAGATCGCACATGTGCTCAATAAACAGCCGAATAGCAGAGAGAGAGAGAGAGAGAGAGAGAGAGAGAGAGAGAGAGAGAGAGAGAGAGAGAGAGAGCGAGAGAGAGAGAGCGATCAATGAAATGATCGACAAGCTTAAATAGCTCTGAAATTAAATCAGGAATGTGTTCTACGTTCCTCTATTGAACAGTATAACCAGCAGCTTTTGTCATCCTACATGCTCATAATCTCCCGAGTGTTAACTTGATGCTGTGGCGTTAAATTAAAACCACCGACGATCTGTTCTTTATCCGAGATGCTCCGTCCAGCTCATGTGTTTAGCATGCGACCATCCCGTCCCGCCTGGTTCTCATCTCCCTTTTGCTGTAAACAAGTCTTTGAGACTGATAAACAAACATACGCACTTCACGCCAATACCTACTGGCCAGGAAACCGCAGCCCATTACAAGCCCTCCCATCAAAGCTCTAACAGCTATGTAAGACATCTACAAACAAACAACTGTACAATGCCTTGTCCTTTTGAATTAGAAAAAAGCTCAGAGCATGTTTGGCACACTTCTGCCTCATGTTTCAATAAACGTGTGTGTGTGTGTGTGTGTGTGTAAATGTTTTCACCAAGCTAAAAATTCTCATCGGATTTACAAATGCTTTCGAAATAGAATAGAACGCTTTCTGCAAACAAATGTCTCCTGATGTTGGACATTACATGAAGAAGCGCATAGCGGGAAATGATGACGCTTGCTGTGAGGTCAGACCGCAGGCACGGTGGGAAATGCTCGCATCAGGCCGGGTGTTTCCAAAGTCACAACTTCTACCACTGAAATGCTGCAGAGCGGCAGGAAAACAGCAGAGCACCAACAGCGGAAAAGGAGCAGGGACCTCGAACGTACCCCTGTACCCACGTACCCACTCCGCTCGTAATTAGTATGAGAATATCTAATCTCCTCTTCCTCTCTCATCTTAACCCCGCACAAAGGTAATAAGGGGAACACCATTAAAATTCAATAACCTTTTTAATTAGACATGCCCTTTTAACAAGTTTTGATGATTGGCTTCATTTCGCGACGTGGGGTGGCTTTTTTTAATACGTTCATTAAGATCGTTCCCTTAAATAAAACATGATGCGAGATCCAATGATATTCACTCCTACTAATGTGATTTAAAAGGCACTTAAATACGCGGTGAAATAATTGACAGTAATGCACTTGAACAGATAACGCATCCACCATGATTGTCCCAAGAGGGCTCCAATTCCTGACGTCCTCACCCAGCGGTCTCAAATGTTCTACTCTATTTCTTTTTTTTTTCACAGTGATCAGTGTTTATCTGTTAACACCACTTGATGATATTCAGCTAACGATGATATTCAGCTAACTGTAATTTAATCAACAGCTCCAAATCACTTTATGTTCTAATACGGTCTAATGCTGTGTTTATGACTAATTTACAACTGGGATGTTTCTTTTCTCTGGTAGGAGACAATCATTTGAATTGTCATTAAAAGCAGTATGTTCGCTCACAATGTAAAGTATGAACAAGTTGCAGGAGCGTTTTAAACACAAAGACTTAAATCAGCACATGAATCAGAATAAACTAAATAAACAAAAGTTTCATTCATTTTGGCCAATTTTGCTTAATCACCTAGAATTCTTCAGAAAATTAAGGCTAAACAAAATTATATATCATTAATAACTGAAACAAGCACACACAAAATTTCTATACGAGACGTTATGAAAACCGACATACATTCTAAACAGGAACCAACTCGACTTCTGTAGCAGATCCTCTGTTGCTGCTTATCCACTATATACAAGGGCCATTCAAGTCAAACCGGGACTTGTTGTGCAAAGTTATGAGAGAACTTTATTTCTCTACTGTATATGATCTCCTGATACACTAATCAACTTGTCCCAGCATTTTACTAGTACTTGGATACCATCAAGGTAGAAAGTTTTCTCCAGCCTGCTTCACATTTGAAATGCTGGCCTCACTGGAACTCCTTCAGGACTGTACGGTGGATGTGACAATGTAATATGCCTGTAATGTGCAAATGAATTGTGTGTACAGTTCTCACAGACAGATGAGGCTCTTCTGCAAGTTATCTGTCGATTTTCAAGGATCAGCCGTTCCACTCGCTGAATGTTCACGTTAACGAATGCCACCTCGGCCCGGATCGCCATTCACGTACTGTACGTATGGCCTTCTTTAAAATCTTTGCACCATTTAAATGCTTTACTGCTCATTATTATACCGTGCTTGAAATAACCGACAATCGGTCCTTACACCTTCGTCCACAAGAAGTTTCATCAAGTCCTGGTTTGTCTTGAATGCCTGTCTTCTGCAAACTATTTAGCTAAAGACAAACCATAGAATTACACCACATGGCTAGAGACATTATTTGGGAAAGTGAAGAGTTTTCACAGATTTTTATTGTTTTTTTTTAATTAAGCCTAACTGGCCTGATTAGCAAAGAAATAACAGGGCTCAAAAGCTAGATATTTAAAGCTAAATTGTCTCTGCGGCTCTAGTAATAACTGGTATCATGACATGCCAATCTAAAATAAAATATAACCAGTGCAAATTGTTTGAATAAATCCTAGGTTCATGTTGGAAACGGGTTATATTAGTTATATGGATCGTCAGAAAGTTGAGATGTGTACGAGATTGAGATTTTTACACAGCAATGCTCTCCAGCTTACTTGCAACAACCTCAAGTTTTGCAAAAACTGACCAACAAATAACAAAAAGTAAAAGAAAAAAAACCAAAAAGAAAAAAAGGGGCAAAATTTTCTAACAACTGCTGTACAATTACGTTAAGGTTCGATGAGCGCACTATAACTGCCAATCAGATGAAGTCAGGCTAATGTACTCGGTGATGTACTGTATACATCCCCATTCTTTTGGTTCTTTTATGCGAGGATTGCACTGCTTTGCTCTTTCTCCTCTGTACCTGTTATTACCTGACCTGAAGCCAATTACCTCAGCCCATTATGCCACATTAAACGCAAATAAGCCTACTTCAATTCATCTGCCAGCACTGCAGCCTCAGTGCACTTCAGACAGACAGCACTCCAGTGAAACCCAAAAGAAACGGCTTGGCTCTAAAAGGCTTTCAGCCAGGAGCCTATAAAACAGCAATTAAAGTCAGTGAACTTTCAAACCAGCATATTGAGCTGCACTGAAATGGACTCTAAAGCGTTGCTGTTTGCAGAACTCTAGTGAAAGAGGCTCCATTTTTACTTTTATGGCGCAGATTTGAGTCAAGACAATAGTTTGTAGCAAATAAAATTTAAAAGGAAAACAATTAAAAAAAGATCAAGGTTAATTTACCTTCACTTTCCAGAATTTTGCTCTTAATAATTAGTAATAATCCAATTAAAATTCCTATTAATTTTCATTGTATATAAATCTGTGAAGCAATATACCATGTCTGGTTAAACGAAGGTCACCATTTCAGGAGGATCAAATTATTGGGCTGCATCAGGCTAGGAAAACATCTAAAGAGATTACTGGAACTGGGTTAAGAACCCTTCAACACGTTATAAAATCCTGGAAGGATAGTGCTGGAACCGTCAACTTTGTGGAAAAAATGTGGAAAAAAAAATCATGACTCACGAACACTTGGTAAAGTTGCATGGTAAAAAAATCAACAGCAAAAAAACATTGGTTCTTTTTAATAGTGAAAGGAAGAGCATTTCCATACGCATACAAAGTGATGAGATCTCACTGGGAATAAATGCTGTGTGACCAGAAGAAAACAACAAGTTTTCTTGTTTAAAGTGAGATTAATCAGAACAAAAAAACACTTCAATTTGCTAGGGAGCATAAAGATTGGACTTTGGAGCAATCTAAAATGGTCTGATGCGTTCAGACTGACCCCACTGCAGAGCATCAGGGTAAGAAGAGCACAAAGCGATGCACCCATCAGGCATAGTGACCACTATACAAGCCTCTGGAGTTGCTTTAGATGGTCAGGTTTCATCTCGGTAACGTTATGTGGCAATAAAATGAGGTCAGCTGATGACCTGAATATACTGAACGATCAGATTATCACATCATTGGAGGTTTTCTTCCCTGATGGCACAAGACTCAAATTGTGAAAGAGTGGTTCTGGGAGCATAAGGAACAATTTTCACACATGAACTGGCCATCAAATTGTGTGCTGTAATCAAAGCTAAATGTGACTTACTATACAGTATTAACTGGCCAAAAAAGTATCTGTATGTGGCAGAATGTACTGTATGTAATGTAGCTGAAAACAATGAACCTGAATGCAAAATGACTATAAAACGAAATAATTTCATTTTATTGTAGACCTATTATTTTATTCCATCACAAACCAATACTAACAGCTATAATGAGCCCCATCACAATGTGCCCCCCCCCCCCCCTCTTCTCTGGTGACATTTTTTTAATTGAATCTAAATCTGGTAAGAATCTGTTCCGCTGCTATAGAAGACCAAATGAAAGCCTGTGAGATTCCAGATAGCGTCAGAGCGGGGCGTATCAGCATCACATGCGTTGTCTGGAGATCTGACAGCTCAGATTTAATCCCTACTTTCAAAGAGAAAAGCAAGGAAAATTGGATTCACAATGTCTAACACTTTAGCTTTTAAATGTCTTTAAAATAAAAAAGCATCATGTGCATGGAGGTGAGCTTGTTCATCCTTTGAACAATGCTCTCAAAGACTAGTGAAAACAATAACTCTTTATCATCAGCCCATCTCATAAAGCGTGTGCGCGCGCGCGAGAGAGAGAGAGAGAGAGAGAGAGAGGCTAGGTAAGAAGGGAGAGAGATACAAGATTGTGAGATTAAGGTATAGTCGAAAATTTGCTCGAGCTCTTATCTGAAATTCAAAGGCTCTGCTCGGAATAACAGACCCATAATGAATACAATTCAGACAAATCAGGGATATAATCTTTTTTTATCCAATGAATGAAATAAAGAACACGCATGCAATTATAACCTTATCTGATTCTTATCTTGCTGAACTAAAAGGACTTAATCCCTGCTGGTTAAGTCTAATTCAAACTGTTACCTGAAAACATCGAGAAATTGGTTACAATAAAAGCGGGACGTTTAGAAATTCAAGCTTGTAGCTTAAAAAAAAAACTAAATCTGTCCCGATGCAGATTCTCGGCTAAGAGCACCACAGCAATTTTCCAAAAGATTACTGGACATGTCTAGCTAATGACTAATCCTCCATCCGCTCATGCCGCAGAGCTTAGAATCTTAGCAGGACCTGAGGCTGAGTGACCCAGGTCAAGGTTAACTTGAACAACCTGAGGGTGCACTTCTCCATTTACTGTCATCTTGCTCAGCTAATGCTACTTTAATTGTTCCCATCACTGGGTTTTACTGTTGCTTGTCCCACAAATGTCAACAGCGAATTATGATCCTGTTCTTCAGAGTAATTTGGCCGGGTCTTCTCACACATCAATGACAGCGTGAAAGTCCTCTCGTTGATTAGATAGCAGCAGGAATCGCTTTTAGAGAGCAAAAATACTTTTATTTCCTCTACCGGAAAGGGAACTCATTCACACACTACGGGCAATTTGGGAACGCCAACCTAAGCTACATGTCTTTGGACTGTGGGAGGAAACCGGAGTACCCGGGGGAAACCCTTTATATACTATAACATACTTTTCATATATTTTATATGAATTATGTTCAAATATACTGCACACTATATTCATATTTTAGCGCCAAGATATCTGTCCAAAAGTATATGGCCACCTGACAATCACACCTTCCCCAAAGTCTTGCTACAAATTTTGAAGGCTACAATTGCGTGGAATGTATTTCCCTTCACTGTAACTAAGGGACCCGAACATGTTCCAGCATGACAATACCCTAGTGCACATCGCAAGGTCCAGGATTTTAAAGAACTCGAGTGTCCTGTACTCAACTCTACTGAACACTTTTTGGATTAACAGAAACGCATAATGCTAAACGCAGCCACGCTCCAAAATCAAGTGGAAAGCCAACCCACCAGAGTAAAGTTAATTATTTTAGCAAATCTGGAAAGCGATGTTCAACAAACACAGACGCCTATGAGAGTCAGGTGTCCACAAACTTTTGGTCCTTTTGTAAGTAAGTGCTAAAATATAGAAAACTCCTCCTACATGCAGTCTCTTTATTACTGACAGCGTGTAGGTGCTCAAATGTTTTTAAGATCTCAAGAGTACTGTATAAAGATTTTCTAATATCATTATACAAGTTGATAAATTGAAATGTGTCTTATGCGTGTCTTAAGTGTTTAATAAATAAGCATCAATGCAGCACCGTTTGAGATCGCGTCTAAATCAGGAGGCGGAAGAGAAAAAAGGAAAAAAAAAAGTGAGGAGAAATCTTTCTGCTGCACACGTCCAATTAACTACCAGAGACAACGCAGCATCTGGGAATCTTCACCTCGACAAACCCAGCAATTAACTAATTACATGATGGCTTTGATGCTGCCAGTTTGTCAAGCCAATTACTGGCGTTTCTGCAAGCGTGGGGACTGCGAGTGAAAATGTATGAAGGCCGGCTCTCAGGTTATCTGCATGGCTGCGGATAAAAAGCTCTGATGAGCCTTCAACGCGTCGACAGGTTTTCGATCACATGCTGACGCTGCGTGTGGGCAGCTGCCTCAGAAAAGCAGGCAGGAGAGGCCGAGTCGGAGTTTTTCAGCACGCCAACCGCTCCTCCTCTAATGTGTGTTATGACTCGAACGTAACCTGTATCCACCAGCCGCTTTCATGAAGAAGCATCCGGTTCGAACGCAAAGCTGGCGTTTGTCATTTCTCATCCCACCCTCACTCCCGAAACGAGAAAGGAGGATTCTTTATTTCTACCTGTGGTCTGAGTGTACTGCAGAACGCCTTTCTGTCACATGATATCTGCACACAACACGCCCAGCTGCTTCAGCATGCTCTGATGAAAGCTACAATTATAGCAGCAAGGCCTGACGGCCCCGCAGCACCGTGAGGCCATTCCGCTCTCTCATTTGTAATTACAGACGCCCGGCGGCCAGGTGACGAGTCAGCGCTGAAAACATCTCACTCATCTACCTGTAGCCAACGTGAGAACTCACACAAAGTCAGTTACGCGAGTTTTTCCTTTCTAATTATGAGCTTCCAGATATGCGGGGAATCTGCTTTTAGGAGCCTGTTTTGTCAGAGAGTGAGGTGAGGAGGGCATGTGTGTGTGTGTGTGTGTGTGTGTGTGGCTCGGGGGGCTGATTTGGAAGGCTTTTCAGTGTTGGGTGATTTCGACATTCCCACAAACACACACACACGCACAAAGAGCCTTTGTGCTCAGGAGCAAAACCAAAACAATCTCATCAGCATAATTACCTCCCTTCTGCTCCTACTTTGAGCTCACGCCGGAAGGTTGAAACACGGCACAGTGCCATCACACATATCAAAGCACAGAGTTATCCACTTAGAGATGTTAAAAAAAGGCTCTCGAAGCACTAGAAGAAGAATAATACAAAAAAACATCTCCAGGTGAAGTTGGAAGAGGGATTAGGGACAGGTGAATGGCATTCTTTACTGTTAAAATTAAGTCAATATTAGATTTGTGCTGCTCTGAAAAATAATTACCAGAGCTATCATATCACTGGAAATTATTTTCCTCTAGTACTTTGTACTAAATGTACATCATATAGGTCAAGCATAAATGAAATATCGGTTTGAGGGAATAACAGATCGACAGCCTGCTCGTACGCCTTTTCAATTCGTGACTAAACAAAAGTGACAACGAGCTCATGAGAGCACATAAACACCGTTGTGATTGTGATTTATGGCTACAAGTAGCTCAAAAATAAAAGAACTATTTGCAACCTAATTATCATCCATCATTTCCCCGTCAAGTAATACACATAATACCCTCGAACCAAAAACTAGCTGCAACAGAAATGTTTTTTTTTTCTTTTCTCACCAATACTTATCTCGCCTAAAGGCAGCGCATGGAGCAAGTGAACAGGTGACAAGACACTAACCTTTCCACCATCACCCTGTCATTAACAGCTTAAATGAGACATACAAGATTTTAATCTGAACAGGGCGCTCTGTATGCTCTGAGGTATGCATCACGTTTGGGGGGAAAAAAAGAAAAGAAAAATAAATAAACTCGGCTTTCAAACAATAAAGAAGTATGCAATTACTAAGGGTTTTCGTTAATGTGCGAGCACTCATCTATGATCATGCATCAACTGCCAAGAATTCCCCTCTTATCTCCTCCCATTGTGCTTCACTTGACTGCTTTCCCCCCCTGCCTGACACGTCAACACTTCTGCTGCGCTCTGATTGATTATTTGAGCAGACTCAGGACCTGCTCCACACTTCTACAGCCCTGCAGTTCTAATCTGGAACTCATCACCCACCGTACGCCGCCACCTTGATGAGGAAGGCCTGAAGGCCAGAGGAGATCATCTCACTGAGCAGATCAGCCTGCTCGCGGCGCCACAAATACGCCAGAGGCTGGAGCTGCAACCTGGAGCACCTGCGTCACGACAGAAACAGAGATAGAAACAGAAAAAAAAAACACACAAAACAACAGGGAGACAAACAGGAGAAAAAAAAAAACACACACAAAAAAAAAAACAAAGAATCATCAGTGGAGACAGGACGGCGGAGACAGAAAAGTGAGATGTATTCGGGGAGGAACCTACGACAAACTAAACTACTTCAAAGGCGATTAGCTCTTTTTCTTCACCCGGGCAGCGCGCCACTGCCGCGCTCATGTAGCACATGCATGGACGCCCCTTGAATGGCAGCGAGGCCTGAGTGAGAGTTAAGAGTGCAATTAGAAGAACACAGCCGCCCTCATGGCGTCTTTCCTCTGAGGAATGGAGACAGGTTAGGTAACCTGAGCTCACGGCTACAGAGCCGTCTGTTTACCCTGAGGAAGTAAGCGCAGAAACAATGGCTGACTGACAGAACTATGAGCTGATACAAAGAGAGAGAGAGATAGAGATATGTAGAGAGAGAGAGTAGTGACAGGTCTTGCTGTGACAGAGTCTAAGGTAAAGCTAGAAGAAATGTATGTCGACACTGATTATTCACAAGTACTGATCTCTCATCAGATTTCACACGCAGACTCGTTTGCTTACATCACTAACGCTAGTACACATGATGCTGCAGGTTCGCGAGCGAATAAAAAGGATGAAATCCGACGCGGTTTACTTACACGTTCTCCACCCGGACTCTCTGGTAGTCAGACAGAATGGCTCCTACTGATACGGCTTCAACACCCTCCTTTTCCTGAGCAACAAACACACATCATAAAAACACTACATTTACTTTTACATCGACGGTATTTGGCAGACACTCGTATCCAGAGAGACCAACAGAAGTGCTTGGCATCGACCTGGAAGACATTTCATCACTGAATACTGTTAGAATTATCTGAATACTGGTCACATGGTTTACAATTAGTCACTTAGAACGCATATAATTATATACATTTTTTTCCAACTACACTTATTTTTCTCATGGAACAAAAATAGGTCTGAATTAACATGTAATAGTATAACTTATAGTGTCCTTTACATTTTTTTGTAATGTGCAACAAGACAATAATTACAAGGGGTAAGACCTAGTATAATGGTGAATAGAATCAACTTTTTGAGAATTTGGTAAAAAAATAGAGTCAGTATTAGGAAATGGTGTTTTACCTTTTGTTATTTTTGATAACCTGTAAAAACTAAAGGTCTTGTTGTGATCAATTCATTTTCTTTTCTTGCAGTATAATGTATTTAAAAAGCAAGAGATTTTGCATTTAATAATAACTAATAATCTTACAAATAATCCATTAATAATAATAATAATAATAATAATAATCCTACAAAACATTAAAGATATGCCAAAATTCTTTGCTTAAGAAGGTAATTTCATTAAGCAAAAAAAAAAAAAAAAAAAAAAAAGAAGTGTGGCACTACCACTATTGCTTAAAGATATTTGACTGCATAAACATTATATTTGTTAAGTAAAATGTAATATTACAGTTAATATTACACTTTAATGCTACGGTATTCGTGGATGCTACACACTGGAATGGTTTGTCAATCCCAAAAGCAGGAAGTAGGACATCAAAAGCAGACAGTAGCAATAGAGGTAAAGCAATATTTACTCTCTTCTCTTTGCACAGTGATACCCAGTTTTAAACCAGAGATAACACCGCTCAATAGCAGGTCTCTTCCTCTGTCAGATAGACCGTGGGATGTTTACACATGGAAGGGGTAGTGGGGTTTTCCTGACTCTGTTCACGTCCCCTGCAGGGTGGGGAGACTCGGGCTACGTCCTGTCCTCTCAAAGCTGCCGAGCTCTTATCAACAGCCTCAATGAACCACTGACCCTGGCAAACAAAAAACTAACAAAAAAAAACCCCACCCTCTGCCCTGGTCCCACTAAACACCCTTAATACGAGGAGTTTTCTATGACCGTCTTCCATGAACGCCCGTGTACTGACTGTGACAGACAGCACAACAGCTCTCTGCTCCTGTAAACAGCTGGAGCTTAGAGGATTTAAGCCTTCAAGCCAGCAGCAGCTCTGCACCACGCATTCATATAGAAGACTAGACTCGGTGCAAGTGTGCAATTAACATTTCCACAATGATTAAACGCTTTATTCGAGCAGGACCATAAATTCTCAGCCACCGTGCACTCCGGCGGGACGATGCGATTTCCACCGAGCGCCGAGACGAGTTCATTTTCAGCTGCAAAAAGAATTCAGTTTACAGGAACACCGAGGCACACGCACACTCGCGCGTGCACACAAACACGCACACGCACACACACACACACCACCCTGCAGCTTCATTAGGACATTACATGTGCTGTAATTAGAATGGGGGGCAGCCCCACATGCGGGGATGCACAAGTTGGCAGTAAATTACCTTGTAGCCATTATCAATTTCCCAGGCTACTGGTGCTTAAGATAACCCTCCCCTCTCCCTGTGGTCCTTCCTGCAATTTTTCTCTGCCTGATAAACATGCTGATTTAAAAAGAGCAACGTGTAAACCTTTGATACTTTTTTAAATGAAATCCATGCCCTGCCTGTGGCTGACGCTGCCTTCCACACAAACAGGCCAGCTAATCAGATAAGGAAATTTATATGTACACGTGTGTGTGTGTGTGTGTCACCAACATGGAGACATTACAGCCTCAGGCCTGGCTACAACACAGCAACACAGACAAGTGAAAGCATGGCGACATCTGAGATCCTCTCGTTACACACACACACACACACACACACACACACACACACACACACACACACACACACACACTGTTAGAATCTTATTAGGCAATATTTTAAGTCTTGAAATAAAAAAAGTATTATATCACTAATAATGTTACACAAGAAGGACTTGTAATAAATTTTAGGATTATTAGCAGATTATTTTCATGTGTGTGTGTGTGTGTGTGTATATATACTATATCATATTTAAACTTGAGTTTTGTAAATTTTATATATAAAATACGGTTTATTCTACCATATAAAGAGGAGACTTTACACAGTAATATAAATAATATAGTTTATTATAGTACTCAGTTTAATATACAAAGGTCACTTCTGGGTTAAAGATTAAATTTGGGCCGAAGCATACTGTAACCATACTGTAATGTCTTCCAGTGGGAAAGTACCAATTATTTATTTTGGGCTCAGGATGGATGGAAATTTACCATTTTTAACCAAAAGTCACTCATTTTCATTCCCTTCCTGTACACATTTACATAGCTGGAATGATGAAACCATACTGTATACTGGCAGAAAGTCAAAAGTGATTAAAACGCAAAAGAATTTTCCCACCAAGACCAAAAAAAAAAAAAAAAGCTCTATCCGCTTGTTGACAACATCTTGTTAAGGACTAGCAATCACGACAGCCATAAACACACATGATATAAACACACATGACTTCACAGATAGTCACTAATCCCTGAATATGACCAGAAACTGAATACGGCTTGATAACAATAGCACTTATCTTTTCACTCTTATAACACTCTCTCACTAATTTCTTTCCACTCTCGTGTGCGGGAGACCTAGACCATTTATAAACAAACGAGAGTATGATGGAGCTCCAGCAAGAGGTTATTTTTGGAGGCTGCTTTGTTTTCATCCCGTCCGAAATCATTGCTGCGAGACTGACAGGAATGAAGGAGGCTAGGGTTACTTATTTTACCAGAACAGTGCACAATCTCAGCCTCTTAAATTTCACAAATTTTACACATACTTTCTCATCCTTTATGGAGGCATCGCCATGCACGAGCATAAATTACCCTGGATTGATATTGCAGGAGTGTTCTCTGTATTCGCAGCACTGTTCGAACATAAACTTTGATTTCCTACATTTTGAAATCTCTATCGACCTATTTCATTTCTGACAGTAAGTTCTACAAGGAAAAGGAAGAGAAAGAAAAAAAATAAATAAATATATATATATGATGTCAGACTCCTGAGAGCTATTACGGCATCTAATCATAGTGTTTAAATTTAGTTCTGGCCAATATGTCTCTTCCTTTCCACCGTCCCTATATTACCGAAGCTACTCCGTAATGAAAGTGGCAGGAACTAGCACTCCGAAGCAAGCCATCCTTTAATCTTTCGTCCTCTCTCGTCTCAGGCTCATTTTTCAAGCTTTGGGCAGGAGAAGCAGAAATGAAGCATTGCAGTTGGGAGCAGCGGAGCTCCGAGGCCCAAAGCCCTGTCAATGAAGCTCCTTAGCCCCTAACACTCATTAACACGATTCGCTAATTGTCAAATTCATTAAATCAAAGCCCCAAACGTCTTTCATAAAAATGAACGCACTGAGCTGGATGATAAAGATGTTAAGTGATTAAAGCTTGCACGTGTTCCAAAAAGAGAAATAATTACCCAAAGCAATGAGGGAAACGTGACAATTTACACACAGGCCAATTTGTTGCGAAGGATTTATAGACTACACAAGCCAACTTGGGAGTAACACAGTTTTACACAGACTTGTTAATCGAAAATTACTCAAGTAATAAAACGAGTATTTTGAACAGTCTTCAAATCACGACTGTTTATCACACCTATTTAGCCGACTGAGAAATAAATCATGTTAAAAGCGTTTTTAAATTTTCAATAACAGAAAACAGGATTTTTATGCACACTGCACATAATGAATATGTAAATTAAATACTTAATGTAAACTCAATTACACTCAAATGAATGATGGCACTACGGCATGCAAGTCAACATTTCAAATCTAAGAATGGGGAACTTAATGATGTAACACACTACAGTCAATAAACAGTGATATCTAATGTCAGCCATTTAGATAATGTTATCTATAGACTGGACAAATTACATGATTTATATCATCCTATATTTGGAATATGTGACAGACTCCACGTAGAGATGGCGGAAAACGATTCAGCTACATATCGCAGTTATTTTGTGTGGCAACTCACTTATAGCCTCCTAACTCCAAATTATTATTATTAGTAGTAGTTGTATTTTTTTTTTTTTTTTTTCAAATATATGATTGACATTCCTCTACAGGTGGTGCACTCTCAACTATTCACAACATAGTAGTAAGGGCAAATGCTGAAGGCTATCAGAATATGCTAAAATCCCATTGAATAGTTGATATTGATGTGTGTCTTATGCTTATGCTCTGTAAAGCCTTCATAATTTAAGTGGCTGTTAATTGGTCATTTTTGAGGCTGGGAACTAAATTAACTTCTCGTTTTGGTAGGTAGGTTTTGGTCTTACTTTCCTGAGATGTTGTTCATGAGAGCCAGTTTCATCACGGTGCTTGATAGGTTTTGCAAATGCACTTAACAATGCTGTTCTTACAAGACCTGTTCCAGAACAGCTGGTTTTGTCTTAAAATTCCAAATTTCTGTTATTGTCATTGATTACCTAAGGTCATATGTTATTTCAAAGTTTTGAAATCTTCAGTGTTTTTTCTAAAATGTAGAAAATAAATCACTAAAAACTAAAAGCTTTGATTCAGAAGGTGTGTCCAAACTTTTTTGCGAGTAGAACCATAGGGCTTAAGATAAAATTTTATATGCACTATATCACAAGATAAACTAGGAAGATTTCCTCAAGACCATCCTAATATTCTCAAACTCAGACTTCAAACTGTGTATTTGGGTTTTAGGATACATCAGGTCGAAGTGTAAATTTTAATACTACCAGATTGTCGCAAAAAATATTTAACTCTCGAAATAAGCATATTACTATTATTTCTTGGTCATAGAAACAACAATAAAAGCACCTGATCGTGTGTATCCGTGTTATTTCTTTGCCTACATTACCACCTATTTCCAATTTTTTTGCTGAGTCATGTTTGGGTAGTTGGTTAAAATGAACTAAAATTCAGTTCATCATATTGCCTATTTTGTGATGGAAAAAAGGATGCGTCACTCTATACTGCACAATCCTGAGCCATATATGTATTTATTCAAAAAAAAAAAAAAAAAACGCAAAAATATGGCTAAATGCTATGAGGGCTTTAACTACTAAGGGCTACTAAATACAGAGAAACTTTTTAAACACAATGCACCATTTATCAATCTGGAGACAAATGGATTTATTTATTTACTGATTTGTAGGAGCTTTCACGAATTCATGAAAGTCTTGTAAATTTTGAATCACATGTGTATCAGACTCAAGCATTTAAGTGTGTTAATCAACACATACAATGAATTATTATAAACCTATTTGTGCTGTGGTGTCTGGCACCAGGACATTAGGCAGATCCTTTGGGTGCTGTGGGTTGTGGGACAGGGCCTCTGAGGATCGAACTTGTTTGTCCGGTGTATCCCAGTTTGAAGGTCAGTGGCCTTGGGCTCTTTGTCTGCTAAACTCCATACGTGGCAAGCTGTGACGCACTGGGTGTTCGATACCTTTACATCATGACCAGCATTTACTTTTTATTTTTTAAATAATAATTTTTTCCCCCCGATTTTCTCCCTAATTTAGTCGTGTCCAATTCCTCCCCGTCATTAGGGGGCTCCCACATTAAGGCTAACACTACCACTCAGTCGGGAGGGCCGAAGACTATCACGTGCATCCTCCGAACCACGTGACGCCAGCCAACCTCAACTGCTCATTCACGCACTGTTGGCGGCGGCGTAACACACTCAGAGGACAGCGCTAGCCGCTCCTTCTGCTTGCGTGAGCTCACAGACGCCCCTGATTGGCTGTAGAGCCGTGCTTAATGTGGGAGCACCAAGTACCTCTCATCCCGCCCCTCTGAGAGAGCTCGACCAATCAGCTCTCTCTAGACCTCCGGCTGCAAGAGGTTACAGCATCACCCGGGAATTATTGAATCAGTGATCTCCGGACGATAGGGCGAGCACTTTACCACTGCGCCACTCGGAGGCCTAGCATTGACTTTTTTTTTTTAAAGTTCATGCTGCACTGGCTTTTCTGTTAGATGGGACTGTGCAGGATATCCTTTGGTCTGTGTGTGTAGATTGGCATTGGGTTCCCTTAATCCTTTCACCAGTTTACTGGTATATAATTGATATATATAATTGATTATCAGTGTTCTACAATTCAAATGGCAGTGGGGTTAATGTTACAGCTGATTTAAGTATACAGATTACACAGTCAGGTTTAAAATGCAAATTTTAAAAAAGCCTAATCATTTTATATGAAAGTCTGTAAGTCGAGTAAAAATGTGTACTTGTAAACGCATATGTACAATTTTACAAATCCATTGATCAATCAAAAATAATTATGAACATTAATAACATAAGAAATGGTAATTATTTTAATATTTTTATTTGACATGTAAAATATGATAATTAGGTCAGCTAAGTAATTTAAATCTTTGAATTATCAGTAGGCCTTCCCCTAACTTTTGTAAATGGATGACATCATAGTTCAGTGTAGTTACAGATTAGATTGTCGCTTCGTAAAACAAAATCGTATCGTGTGGAAAGCTGTAGATTCATGTGTACACTCAGGCAGGCTTAAGCTCCACACAGCATCGTGTTAATCCTGTTGCACACACACACACACACACACACACACACACACACACACACACACACACACACACACACACACACTGCCCCTTTCACTGAGCATGACTAGGCAGGAAGAAGCAGGAAATTAATTAAAGTGCCTTGAATGACAGTTTGCTCAAGGGCACATAAGACCATCATACTCTGACTGTGCCTCTCTCTTACACACACAGTTTAGCCCCACCCTCTTCTGTATCCAATGCATCCATCAATGAATGAGCAGGCTAGACAAGGTTTTAATGGGTCCTTCCATTATATCAGCTCTGGCCGTGTCTGTAATGGGATTGGATCCACACACACACGCACACGCACACACACACACACACACACACACACACAGCCTGGATAGAAGGACCTCTGTGATAATACATGTAAGGTCAAACAAATTGTGTTTCATAAAATTTCCAAACACCTTCAGGGCCTGACATACACACACTCGCACACACACTCGCACACACCCGCGCGCGCGCGTGCACACACATGCACACAATCCAGTACTGCTGTCTAAGATATACAGAGAGGCTTTGTTGAATGCATGTGTTGAATGCCTCTTGTTTTTTTTTCCAGCTGCCTTTTACATAACAGGACAGAATCATCCCATGACAAGGTGACACACGACAGCACAGACAAAATAAGCTGAGAATCATGGGTCAGTGTTCTGGGTCGAACACCAACTACGGACGAATCTCAGTAAATATATATATATATTTTTTTTTTTTCAGTTAAAACGTTTTTGTACTGGTCCACCCCAATCCGTATAAAACCACGTGTGTGACAAACAAGGTCAAAGTTCAACACTTTACCACAAAGTTTACAATAATACCTTCAAACTTGTGATCACTAAGTAAGCGTGGACTCGTTATGTAAGCACCTAATAAATTAGTAAAGTACCCTTGAAATTCTGTGGATCCCTGGTGCTGCTGCTGCTCGTCTAGCTCAATAAGCAGTTATTTAAAATGACACTGAACGAGTTTTCTGGCCTGCAGGAAAGCCATGTGTGCCGGTACTTTAAAATGAGTGAGAATAGGCACAATGTCGATAAAAGTGTAAACTCAGTTGGGGGAAATTAAAGTGAGCCTGCCACGTTTGTACAATATAATTTTCTCAATTTCCAATGCTTTTAATTGGGCGTCTATTGCACAGTGCAGGTTTTAACCTCTAATAACTGTGCAGTACAGTCAAGTCCAGTAGAAATGTCTCTATTTTGCTTTAATTCATTTAATACAAAATCTCTCACAACAAGCAGATTATCACCTGCAACTTAAATATCCCATATATTACTATATTCATTCATAGCATTAGTCTCCAAGGTGTGTCTGTTAAAGCTCCAGGTAAAAGAGCTCTCAAAAATAGCCCTCAAATAACTTTTTTTCTTAACTCTCATTGTTTGACATTGTTTCAGCATCTACAGTATGTAAATGATTTACAGCGAGTAAATGAGCATGGGGCTTGTCTTATGGGGCTTGTCTTATATTTGGCCACAACAGTGGAAAGATCTAAGTGGCTTGTTGAAGCTCTGACCAGTACAGAAATGTTAATATAGGCGATGATATTTTTTTCTCACACTTTTTAATTTGTGATCCATCATATTCAGTCAGGTAGTAAGTCACACGGGTTAGTTTTGCAATAGGCCAATAGGTGTGCAGTAGGTGAAAAGGATTTTTAAAAATTCTGTAAAAATTAGTGATTAGTGATAATTACTGATCCATCAATGGAACTCAGAAAAGGTTTCATCATAAGCATTTTTTAGAACACCTAAATACAGTATGTGTCACAATGAATTGTGAGAGAAAAGAATGCATTTTTACCCACTTAAAACCTGCTGGTAAACTTATTTTTAGGAGTAGCAGGGAAATTCTGATGTCAAAATGAAGCAGAGGGTTTTCTCATTCTTACTATGTCACACATTTCTTATTTAAATACTCCAAAAATTGTATTTTCAAGGCGCTCCTCATAAATGAACTCGCACTGGCCAGATCTCAGCAACCGCGCATGATGATCTAATAAACTTGATATCAAAATGAAGCTTATTGAATCAGATAATGTCAGAGACACAAATCACCTAAAATTTGACTTAAAACCCGATTTGCTGTTTTAGACCTGTCTTAAAATTATAATTTGACAAAATTTCTTTTCTTAGTACTTAATCCTTTTACATTAATGACTGTGTGTACTTGAGCTGGCACAGCCTCCACAGCCTCCACAGCTTTGTGTAAAACCTGATGATCCATGTTAGCACTGATCCATTAGAATGAACACATGCTTTACTCAAATTCCTCGAGAAAAATCTGACCTTTTCTACAAAATGTTAACTACATCTTTATTGTCTTAAATGCAAATATTCAACAAAGAAATGCTGCAAAATCTTAAACACGGAATAGACAAGAAATGTAACATTTCTTGTATTTTATTTAAACTATAAAACTCACTGTGGTTAAGACGTTTGGATTCCACTGCTGTATAAGAAGACAAAAAAGGTTAAGAGGAAAAAGGAATCAACTTGACAAATTGAAAATGTACATACTGTATTGGGCTAGAAATGTTAACAGTAAGCATTTAGATAGATATATAGATACTATATAGTTCTTATAGTACATTTATTAATCTCAAAGGAAAATTGTTAAATAATTGTAACAAATTATATATAGAGAGAGACATATATATATATATATATATATATATATATATATATATATATATATATATATATATATATAATGTATGTGCAAATAAAAATTATTGAGAAACATTTGTAATATTTATTTATTTATATTTAAATAACTCATTTATTTTCACCTTTTGTGGTACACCACTCCTATAACATGTATAAAAATTATTTAAAAGAGCAAAACATTGAAATGCTATATTTTATTTTACCCGTTGTTAAGATTTAGTTACTTAGTCTAAAAAAAGCAAAATATGTTTCTGTTAAAAATGTGTAGAAATGAAGTACACTATGCATCACATAGATGTTACATGATACTATTTAATAATGAATACTATTAAGATTACAATTAATATAATTTAATCAACTTTAATTTTTATTTTTTGGCGTTTTCTCTAGATATTCCACAGATGGGTTTATTTCTAATCAGTAATATTGTGCTTCCCTACATGAAGATGAGCTTTTCTTGGTGAAAAAAAAGAGAGAGAGAGAAAAAAAAAAAAGAGACGTTTATATCTCTGTATGTGTTTCCCACTGAGACGCACATCTCAGCCTGGGAAGTCAGTATTACACACGCCAGGCAGGTTCTGTGTGTTATGGAATGTGATATATATACCATTGACTTACACTGACCATTGTGTTCTAGCCATAACAGTTTACTTTGTGGTCGGGCAAGCCACAAAACAATGATGACCTCTCTGAAAAAGTTACAGCACTGTGGGAGTAACATAGGGACCTTTCAACACCTTACATTGTAGAAAACTGTTTCTTTCCTCCTTTTTTTCTTACTTTTCTTTTTTTTTAAGAAATGAAGACCCGTGAGCTGAGTGGTATGAGGTCTCCTAGCCTGCAGTGCACACATGAGGCTAGCCGTGATTCATTTACACTGACAGAGCCGTTTTCACAGATAGGCTCGCGCATAAATATGCCATGCCGCACAGCTGGAAAATGTAGAAATTCATCAGGGTTAAAAAGCTGAGAGATTAACGTTTCATGAGTTTCCTCTTAAATATATATTATTACGTAAACACATGGCAGACGTGAGGTGGGTTGAACCTGCGCATGGCCAAAACAAGCACAAAGCAAGGGTTTCACCGTGCTCTCGTAGCCGGAAAGAAATATTTCCATACTCACAGGCATGGAAAAGTGTGAGCTGAGGGAACGGAGTCATATAGCAACAAATCCTTTCATAGTTCAGGGAGTGAGAAGAAGAGGTTATCCGGCCTCGCAATGCTGCCTCTCAATTAAATGTTAACGGTTGCTAGATAACATCTCCTCAGAAAGAAGAAAACAGTCACCCCCGTGTCCTGACATGACTTATACCGGAGACATAAACAAGTAAGAACTGGCATGTATCCTTCTCGTACTTCTTACATAGGATGAATATGAAAATTAATCCTTCTCTGTCTGAACACTCACCACAACAATACTGCTTAACTTTGGTCTGGCCAAATGTTTTTCTGATTAATACTCATCACTCGACGAAGGAACAAAAAAAAAAAAAAAACAGCACAAAGATTCATCTTCAGAATCCCTGTCAACGGCTCTGCCGGCTCAGAAGTCTTCCTCCCTCCTCTTAAGCAGACAGAAAAAAAGCAAGGCCTTAGGTTTGACACACTGTCCAGACTCCAGACTATGTTTTTGTAAGGCTACTTATGGCTTCAGCAGCAGGAGGTGTAGGGTCTGCCACAAATATTTCTCCCAGGGAATGCTTTCCAAAACAAAACACTGAAAGTCATCAGTGGGGTTTTTTTTTTTCTTTTTTGGTGGGAGCTGATTGAGAGCTATCGCTCACACACCATGCGAGAAGAAAAGAGCAGATTGAGCCAGGAACCAATGAAGGAAGCGAATGGCTTTGTGATCTGAAGCGCTCGGAGCTCCACAGCCTCTTTATTTCTGCCTTACTGAAACTATGTTGTTGTTGGATGGGCTCCAGGTCTGAGCATTTTATTGGTAAGTCCAGTTTCCCGCAAAGTGCACTGGCTGCTCCTACAACGCACACTCAAACTTGTTTATCTCTAGTTAATAATTACACAACGACTTGAATTATTATTTTTTTTCCAAAGCTAAGGGCAATTTCTATTAACTGAAATTTCTACATTTCAGAAGGTATTTCAGCTTACTTATCCCGACTTACACATTTCCCCTCGCATATTGATTGGAGTGTATCAGCCTGAAAGCTGCAGTGGCTCAATCACAATCTCATTCCTTCACCTTAATGGTGGAGGGGGGAAAAAAGTGCCTAAGCCTGGGTTACAGAGATCTGATGCAAATAACTCCGAGCTATGTTTACAACTCATCTTAATAGCCAGGCGCAATTGATAAAAAGGGCAAAAAAAAAGCAGACTCTATTTCAACAATGTTCAAGCGGCGTTGGCTGCTCGAGCCCTCGGCAAACCGAGATAAGGCCTATCTCTCTCCATCATCACTAAACAAGATTGAGCAGAAAAATACAAATTACAAAGGCTTTAGGCAAAGCTCTTTATCTACTGTTTGGGAGAGTTTGATCATGGCTGAGGAAATAGCTCTGTGTGTCGAACAGATCCTGTCCCACCACTTCCACTTGGGCATGAAACAATGCGAGTGGCTACTATCTGAGCCACGCCACTATCCTTCCGCATGTGGAAAACAAGCAGAAACCTCACCCAGTCTTAACACTAGAGAAACAGCTCTGTCTGTCCAAACGTGATTCATTCAGAAAGCAACAGTATGCACAGGAGCAGGAGTTGATTGGCATAAAAATGTATATTATGTTTTGTAGGATTTGGGTTTTGCTCAGGCTGTATGATAGACGCATATATATTAAATCTTTTTGATCAACTAATGAACTGATAAATAGTAATTTTTGCATCAGTGCATCCTCCTTAACAGGTTTAAAGAAACGCTTTTTTGGTTTCGAGTTCAGCACCATTTTAACAATAATGTGACAGGAATCACAAAGAGTTTTGATTCAGAAATTTTTTTTTTTCCCACACTAGCGTTCAGCACGCGGGACACCTCAGTGCAGGCGTACAATCGATCAGCGTGGCTCAGCAGCTCGCTGGCCCGCGGCCTCACAGCGGGAGAGCTCAACCAGCGCCAGCCTTCTGAAGGCTCTGGATAAAAGTTAGCCCCTAGCGCCGAGGCCCAGACACGAACAGACGAGGAAAAAGAGGAAAAACAAACGCGTGTTTTTGGGCCGGCCTGATGAACCCTGCTCTCGGGAGGCTCCGTGCTCGTCTGATGATGTCGATAATGGAGGCCGCTCAGGCCCAGGAGTGCACTTAAACACCAGGATTAGCTCAGCCAAAACGCCTGTGTTTTTAATATACGCCGACGGAAGGAAGTGTTCGGCTACAAAGCGACGGTGGAGGAGGAAGAAGAGAGGGGAAAAAAGAGACAGGTACATCCTGGTTCTGGAAATCAACTACCAAAATAATCAGACTTTTTTCCAGAAAATAAATATGGGATATGAATTTTTCTGTCTATTAGTACGAGTGTAAATCAGATTTATAGAACTACAAAAAATACAGTCCAAGTATTGAATTAAAGTTTTACATACAAGAAGGCCAGAATGTTAAACCACATTTCTACCACAGAGTTCCAGTAACTTTTTTTGATAATGAAATAACTTAAAATACTGGAACTGACACGCAGTAAGTTTCACTATTTTTTCTTAACCTAACAACATCGTGTATGGTCTTGTGGTTTTATGAACATACAAAAATAGATTTTTCCCCTAACGTTTTATTGCCAAACCACAAAAAATGCTATTATATATCATTAATATGCCTGTAGTTTATTCCAGCATATTCTTTCTAACTTTGCTCGAATCCAGGGATGTGCAAGAAGGTGAAATGTTCAACTTCAATAAAGTCATCTCAGAACTTCTAGCACCAATATGTGATATTCCAAAGCGAACATTATTTTACAGAGCAACTTTGGCTTGACCTTTGACATAAAAGCATGAAACATACATAAAAGCATGAAAATATGCACATACACAGAATTTAAAATGTCCATGTGTAATGTTTCGAAGATCCTTTAAATAAAGTGGCATTACAGCCAGATGTGACTGATCATAATCATTAGGGTGAGGATTTTTTATATTTTTAAAAATGTTTAATCAACTTTATTAATTAAAGTTATTACTGTATAAAAAGGACTGCTTCTCAAACTCAAACATATATATGGAATTAAAAATAATTAGAAACTGTAAGGGACAAATATCTCCTTTTATTTCTCCCTCATGTTAGGGAATTTTTAATCCTTTTACGAGGCACAGCCAACATTTAATTCGGCCGCTGATTTATTAGACACGCACTTGAAGGAAAGAGTACATTAATTTCGGGCGTATCCCCGCAATCAGCACGCATATAAAGAAATGAAAGATCTCTCCGTTGACAAAACTGTTATCTCTCTATCTAAAAGCTAGGTTCAGAGATCAGGCTCGTCAGTGCATGGCCCGGCTGCGTCGTGTCTCTCAGATTACACACATCAAAAACCAAGAGGAGGAGGGATGAGAGCAAGGCCACATTGTCACCACACGATTAACATCACTGTTGAAAAAGATGCTCCCCCATATACCCCCCCCCCCATCCATTAACAATACTGCCAAAGAAAATGATACCTTCTTTTGATTTCTGAAAAGGCCAACCAATTTTTTTTTCTGTTTTTTTTTTTAAAGGAGCAACGCTGCATGAAGTGTGAGTCTGATGCAGCTATAGGTGGCACTGTTGCATCACAGTTCACACAAGTTCTCCTCACACACTTCACCGATTATAAAAAATAAAAATAAAAAGCAAAAAGGGTGTTTCAGTACACCACCTAAAAATATTCTTTCATCTATGTTCAAGTGTCATTTCCCCAAAAGATTTTAATAACATCTAATTATTTCAAACTGCTAGGATGGATCTTTCAAAATATCACACTTCCCAAACAGAACACATTTTTTGATGCTAAAACTGCGCTTTTTCCTGCGAGAGTAATTCAACAGTTAATTATCGTAGAGGCTTTTTTTTTTTCATTCCCTCTGCCACAAATCAAACTCGAGCAAACGCTGAGTGGAAAACATCTCGAAAAGCAGCGCACAGGGAACCATCGTGCGAGCAAACTCGCTGATGTTAAATGAGCGTATATAAAACTTAAGAAGTAACTCATTTGTACATGGAGAAAAAAAAAATATATATATTTAACCTATTTTTTAGTAGTTAACCAACAGTCTAATTTCAGGATAATATTATCCAAACTCGCACTTTATTAACAGGAAGGCACAAATCAAGGATTGGGTTTTAAAGAGAAAGTAACAGAAAATGTTCCACCTCGGAACTGATATGACTCACAATGATAAACGCAATAACAGTGATTTCCTATTTTCTTTCCTTGGACTATTTATCTTGAAAGAAAATGCCTAGACAGACCGGGTGAACGCAGGGACTCAAACAGTGGTGTGTGTTGTTCCTCTAAACTTGGAGAGGAAATTAGTGTTTATCATATGCATAACTCCACAGATCATCCAAAGTATGGTAAAATGTACAAACATGGCGAACCTAATAGCCCTCAGTGCTTTACAACAACCACAACAACCTTCACCTCACCACCTGTGGGACACCCATTAATGAGATGGGTTAGGAGCAGGCAGGAATAACACTACGGTGGCCAGTGTTACCCAAAATAATGCAGAACTCAGCAAAAACAGCATTGGTTAAGAGCACACACCTTTTGGAGGTTGTTAAAGTAAAAAACCTGCAAGAGGGGGGGGGGGGGGTGGCCCTGAGGCAGGTTCATGAGCCCTGCCTTCCACATTTTGGTCATGTCCAGTGAGAAACTGATATTGAACGAACATGTTTGCACATAGATGTGGAGAAAGAGCATTTCCTCATTCCTGTTTACATCGTGTCAGGCCGTCTATCCCACCACTCCAAAATAACAAGCAGTGTAAGTTTGATGGCGCTCAGGTTAAGAGCGTAGGGTGATCTGCTGTGTCCAGTGCAGATTTGGAAGCTGTTCACTCTGTCTATCTATGTTTTCTCTATCTCTCACTCTTATAATCACTTGTTATTGTGTCTATGGGCTTCAATGTCTTAGAGTTTATAAAGATTGGACTTTGGAGGTAAGGACTAGGGTAAGAAGGGAAGCACATAAGCGCTGCACTCATAATGAATAGTGGCCACTGTCCAAGTCTCTGGAGGCAGTGTTATGATCTGGGGTTGCTTCAGTTGGTCAGGTCTAGAATCAGCAAGCTAATATGGCAATAAAATAAATCAGCTGATGACCTGAATGTATTGAATGACATTTTCTGAGTTTGATGGTACAGGCATATTCCAGGAGTCAATTTGTGAAAGAGTGGTTTGTACATACAGTACACATATTTCTCTTTTCTATTCTCACATTCATTGTTGGTAATACAATATTTTGATTTTAAAAAAAGTTTTCAGTTTTGGATCCTGGAATTGTGGTAATTATAGATGAGGGGAAAAAATAATTAAAACCAGACACTATTTGATCACTGATTTATTAAACTCAGATTATATATGCACTACATTACATTACATACTGACAAGAATGTAGCTGATATAAAACCACAATCATTACTTTGCCCTAGAGGCAGGTATGCATGTGTTACATCAGTCCATTTGTAACTGCGGTGAGAGGAAAAATATGGACAACTCAGAAACAACTCACTCAAAAACATACAGTAAACAGATACAGTATTTGGATATCTGCAAAAAAAAAAAAATTGGATCAATACTCTAAGGAAGGAGAAAGTTTCTTAAAGAGAATGAGACATAGATTCCTCACTACGAGCCTGAGAGCAAACGGCAGAGTATGAAACGGAAACATCCTCAAACGCGGACCAAGAAAAAGTTCAAAAGTCAAGCATCAGCTGGAAAATTGATGCTTACAGTTTCCTGGGATTCTCAAGGACCATTATTGGAACATTATCAGGAAAAAAAATTCAACAATCAGCAGTGCTTGTTACAGTGAGACGCTTACTGAAGAGCTAAAGCCTAAACTTCAGATTAAACGCAGAGGACTGCTATTCAGGGTCATCGTGATCTGGCATGACGATGCACATCCGCACACTTCTGCCCACACTGCCGACACTGCAGAAACTTCCGTTCTGAGGTGTTAAAGCATTTCCTTATAGTCCTGATCTTGTTCCATTAGATATTAACTGTTTGGTCCCCTAAAAGCATCCCAACGAGGACAAAGGTTCACTTCTGATGAAGAACTGAAAAATGTTCGCAACATTTTTTTAATGAGGCAATATACACGCTTGTTGAAATAATGGACAAACCGTATTAAATAGCGAGGAGATTATGTTGAAAAAATTATGCATTTGTGTTTTCTAAAAAAGATCATTAAAATACAGACAGAGTGCAGGTATTTTTTCAGATAGTGTACTTTCTTCTATTATTTGTACATTAACACAGAAGCACACGTAGAGTATAGTATTTTGAAGTAAATGAAAAAAATGTTAAACAACCCAGAATATGTTTTATATTTTAGATGGCTTTGACAGGTAGTCACCTGGAATGGACTTTCAGTTGTCTGGTGCAGTGGAAGGGTTTGAGTCAATAGCCCTATTAGTGCTACTACAGCTCCTGTACAAATCCATATGGCAAGAAAATTAACAGTAAAGAAAATAAGCAGTCCATTATTACTTTAAGAAAAGTATGTCAGTCAGTCTGAAAAATCTTTAGAACTTTGAATGTATTCCCAAGTGCAGTCGCCAAACCCTCAAATACTATGATGAAGCTGGCACTCATGAGGACCGTTCCAGGAAAGGAAGACCAAGAGCTACAATACCGTTCAAAAGTTTTAGATCACTTTCTGACTCCATGATCGTTCCTGATTTTTATTTATTTCTACATTGTAAATTAATGCTGAAGGCGCCCAAAAATGCATTAATCTCCTTTGAACAGTTGATATTGAGATGCGTCTGCTACTTCTGCTCTAATCTGAGGTGCTGTTAATTGGTCATTTTTCAGGCTGATAACTCTAAATGAACTTCTCGTCTGCAGCAGAGGTAGGTTTTGGTCTCGTCCTCCTGGGACGGCCTTCATGAGAGCCAGTTTCATTATGGTGCTTGACGGATTTTGCAAATGCACTTGACAATACTGTTCTTGCAAGAACTATTACAGAAAGGCCGACCTCTGTGTCTTAAAAAAAACAACTAACTGTTGTTTTTCTTGTTGTTACGTAATTACCTAATTCCATATGTGTTATTTTATAGTTTTGAAATCCCCAGTATTGTTGTAGAATGTAGAAAATAATTCACTAAACAAAAACAAAGAAATTTGCAAGTAATCTAAAACTTTTGAACGGTAGTGTACCTCTGCTGCAGAGGATGAGTTAGAATGACAGACATTAGAAACTGCAAATTTACAGCACTTCAGATTAGACCTAACATAATTGCTTCTTGCAGTTCAAGTGGCAGACATATTTCAAAAGAGGAGATTGTATGAGTCAGGATCTCATAGTCAAATTCAGGCAAAGAAACCATTATTTTGGAAGAACAACAAGAAGAAGAGACTTGTTTGTGGGCACACTTAACAATCATGGAGATCGCATCATTTTGGAGCAACATGCCATGCCATCTGGTTTGCACTTAGTGGGGCCATCATTTGTTTTGCAACAGGAAACTGACCCTAAACACACCTCTAGGTTATGTAAGAGCTATTTGTAAAAGAAGGAATTTGATGAAGTACTGCATTAAATGACCTGGCCTTCATAATCACCCAATCCAAATCCAGCTGAGATGATTTATGGCAAAAGTGTGAAGGAAAAGCAGCCAACAAGTACTTCACATTTCTTAAAACTCCATCAGGATTGCAGGAATAACATTCAAGGTAACTAACTTATGATCCTGACTAAAATAATGCCAGAAGTGAACAAAGCTGTCATCAAAGCAAAACAAAAGGTGGCTACTTTGAAGAATTTAAAATATAAAACATGTTCTGTGCTATTTAACACTTTTTTGTTGAGTACATTATTCAGTATTAAAAATTGTAAGGCCAATTAAGATTGCAAGGCCATAAGATAAAACTACTGTATATTATAAATCATTTCCAAAAAAAGGGAAATGTATTTCATGAGCAACAAGGGTAAGGGTTAACATTTTTAGTCTTGGAAGATGACCCCACACACCCACAGGGCACACTGAATGGTTTTACAAGTATAACAATGATGACTTTTGGAGTGATGGCTCTTAGACAATGATCTACACTTCCATTATCAAAACACTAATGAGTTGGAACGCTGGTATTGTCTCATCTAGCTGAGGCTGCTCGTGCTGCGGTGTGCTTGTGGTGGCATGAAGCCTCGGTAACAAACTTTACTATTACTTTCCTTTAATTTGTGACTCCTCATATAGCTCTTTATCACCATGAGGTGCTGCTTTACCCTGTGGCATCCTCGCTTCACGTTGTAACTATGGAAACTGTTGTGTAAAAGGATTTTCCCTGTTATTTTTGTGCCATGTGTTATTACGTAGGTGGCACTGTGGTGTATGGATTAGCACTGTCGCCTCACACCTCCAGGATCCAGAGTTCGATTTCCGAACATATTTTACATATTCTTCCCGTGAATGGTGGGTCCTGCGGGTACTCCGGTTTCCTCCCACAGTCCAAAGACATGCAGAGTAGGCTAACTGGTGTTTTTAAACATATGATGGTGTCATGTATTTCATGTGGTTAAGCATGCCATACCACGTGTGTTTAATATGCAGTACTGAACAAAATTATTTTAGCCTAATAATCAGATCAGGTTCATTACCTTAAACTTTCTACAGTTTTTTGCCTGTGCACAAATAGATCTAGTTATAAACCGACAACCTATAGTGTTTTACTTAAACATCAAACGTCTTAAAGGTTAAAGTTATAAGTCTTGTTTAAGTGTATAATGATATTATTGTATAAATAATGTATTGTATAACTCCATGCCTCATGAGTATCCCCATCATCAGGCATTAGAGGTAGGTTTCCCCCTGCCTGCCATGTGTAAGCCCCGGGTTCAATTCCCACTGCCTAGCCACTTGATGCAGTGCCCATCGTAATCCTGGATAAAATGCGTCACAAAGGGCATCCGGCGGCAAGTTATTGTGCTGATGAGACGGTCCGCTGTGGCGACCCCTCGACAGGAGCAGCCGAAAAACTACAACATAGTTATCAGTTTGGTTTGTAGCTGCTGACATATTTAGTGTCATCCAAGGAAACCTTTGTGCATATAGTGGATATGAAAGAACAGTTGCTTGGCGTTCAAAAAGTAAAAACAAGCCCTAACTTCTTAGGAAATACCTTTAGATGACTGTCTAGGTGTTCACTTGTAACGTACTGTATATCTGAAACAGTGATGCTTATGTCAGAAAGTCTCCGTCTTATTTTTTTACTTCCACCTTCACAAGCTTTACCTTAACCAGTTTGAGTAGCTGGTACAGGTCTTCCACCTCATCGGCATCGTTCGGGCTGTACTCTCTGCCTGTGTCCACACTCGAGCCCTCGATGGTCCTCCTGTACAGGGGCAGATCCATGGCCTCTGCATACAGCTCGATAGCATGATGCCCGACTGTCTGATACATGTAGCTGTCAAGTTCATCTGAGCAACAGAGTGAAGAGCAAGTTTTACTACAGCTTGCATCAGGAGCAGTTATTCAGATCCTGCAGATTGATGATCTTACCTGTGTGAGCAGGTCGGAGGTTGGCCAGGGCTACTACAGTGTGTCCTGCAGCAACACACTGCATCATGTTGTAACAGCTGTCTTTGCCACCACTGTGAGAATGAAATGAATACATCTGATTTTATTTGGAAGGTGAAAGAACGTGTAACTGCTGTGAACATCTTGTGAACAACAGCAAACTTCTTATTTCCTGACAGCTAAGATAAAAATGAAGATATTTATGCTAAAATGACTATAATACAAATGCATAAAAGTCGACAGACAAAGCGACACCTCATTACCTTATCAGTGCAACAACTTTCATTTTCATGATTCATGGAAGCACAACACAACACTAAAATAACGTTCACATTAGCTGAATCTGTCAAATAACGTTATCCGAAGGCACACGCCGGCTCACTCAGCCACAATCCTAAACCACTCACTGCTCCCTACATAGTTGCACTACACACTGCTTAAAGCTGCGGGGTTTTCGCACTACATTAGCGCACTACATGTCCAGTAAGAAACCGTTTGAGATTCAACCCAATTTGTAAACACGAGTCTACAACGTGCACGCACTTTCTTCCGGGAGAAAAGAAGGACCCCTGACAGAAAGAAAGCTGCCCTTTAAAATGCCTGTTTACATAAAACACACCAAATGATCAGGATGATGTTTAAACAGTACAGTGTACTGATGATGTTGACACTAAATACTTGCTATAAATATAAAGTATATACAACGATTATATGATAATATGAATTATTATAATAAAGATAAGTACATATAACAAACCATCCAGCCATCATCCACTCCTCTGTAGGCAAACCAGGGGCCGTGGAGGCTAATAGTGATTAACATTGAATTTATTCCCATTTTTACAACTGTGGTCAACATTCACTCATTCATGCACTATGGGCAAATAGGCAAAATCTGCATGTCTTTGGACTGTGCAAGGAAACCGGAGTCCCCGGAGGAAACCCACCAAGCACGGAGAGAACATGCAAACTCCATGCACACAGACCTGAAGGGAGAATCAAACCCGCACCCTGTCATTGTTGCTGCTGTTACAGTACTACTGTATGACTAAAAATAGTAATAATAATGGCGGCACAATGGCGTCTCCAGGGATAGGCTCCAGGTCCCCGCAACCCTGTACAGGATAAGCAATATAGAAGATGAATGAATAATAATAATAATCATCATCATCGTTATGTTGTTGTTGTTGCAACTAGTATGACAAAAAAATTATGATGATTAATAATAATAGTAATAATAATAATTATTATTATCATCATCACCATCGTCATGGTATTGTTGTTGTGCCTAAGAGCTATATTTTCTTTATTCAATAGATTCAATTGCCAAATTGGAACATTTGTAAACAGAATGAAATGGTAAGTTTTAACATAGTTCCAAAGTAGGAAAATTAATATCCAGTCTAGGATTAACACAATCTTACTGTAATTACTTAATGATGTAAAATAACATTATTATTATTATTATTATTACTATTATTATTATGATGCAATTCATTTGACTGGCTAATTTGCACATTTTTAAGTTTAATTTAAAATAAAAAATAAGCTTTATCATGCGTCTAAAGTGAGTAGTAATACGTCAATATTAATAATTGCAGTATTATTACTATTATATTATCATGGTATTACTGTAATCCTCATCTGTATCTAAATTATGCACATACACCAGTCTTAACAATAGCTTATTATGGAGAATGATGCAGAGTTTGCAGAGCCTTGTGGAAGTTATGGCACACATGAGCAATGAGCAGCAGCAGCAGCAGCAGTCTCTCCAGTGCTATTCACACAGGCAGTGTTTTCCTCGGAGGGAGTGCTGTGGCTGAGAGGAAAGCCTTTGATGCTCCTTTTGCTCTCAGTTGTTGTGCCAGAGCAGAATAATTGCAGTGCCTTCGTGTGCTTTCTTCACCTTGTGCCCCTAAGCAGGCCAAAGGCAACTGATTTTGTCGGAGTGTACGAAATTGAAAAAGACATCTTCTCAGTCCTCTGTATTTTTTTCCTTTTCCATAATGTAACATGCGCTTGGTCGTTTATGTTTTTATTTATTTATTTAGTGCTCTTTGAGAACTTTGTGTTGATGATGATCAGACTTTATCGATTAGTGGAATCAATGCTGTTGGAAAAAATTTTTCTTCTTTGCAGAGTTTGTAGGTTGGAGAAGCATGACGGAGACTATCCTGTTGCCTTGCGCGTAATTAACTTATATGACACCCGGTTTGCGTTTTATACAATGTGTAATTTATGCTCCATGTTTTGTCCATTCACTTCACATTTCATCACCCAAAACCAAGCATTTAGTATTATTATTATTTTATAAATCTGTTCATATTGCAGGTGCACTTGTAAAGAAGTTTGTGTTTATTTGTGGCAGTATTCTAGCGATTTACAATATAGTGTTACGTCGTCTTGTAGACGCAGAGGGAATAAAAACCCTTGATGGATAGTGCATCTGAGGCACAGGCAATGAACTGAATATGAGGCGCATAAATATGGAGGCAAGGCACAGGGAATCGAATGGCACCCTTAAAGGAGCATACGCATACAACAGTTGATTTACACAGATACACAAACTAATTTTTGTCAGACAAGGACACAAAAACTTTGGGTGTAATGGCAAAGTGAGGCTTGAAATCATGGTGCAGACATATTGAGCAGCAGGGCAGGCCAGTCAAGGTTGAACAGAGAGGCAGGAAAGAGTCGTCACATGCTGGCTTTCTATTTATCTTCCTTTTAGAGGACAGACGATACAGATTCCATTAAAAAGTGACACTGTTTGACATAGTGCACTGTTGCTTTTCACAGCAATTTTACCCTATCCTGCTTTTTGCGCCATTTCATATTAATGGAAAGTGAAACATTGCTGGTGGTCTATGAACAAACGTGATTATTTATTGCCTTTATTAGAACGTCACTGAAATCCTGAATGTTTTTATGTTAAACTTGGTAGACATGTCCGTAACTTTTATAGCCTCTATTCTACTGTATATAGCTCTACTCCATTCATACAGCTAACCCAGGGAAATATTGATGGATTAGTGTTGGCAACACAACACTGCGCTGGGTACGGAACTTCCTTGAGTTAAACTCTGTCTCCTAAAATCTGTAGTAGGATTTACTCATAACTCCTGGAAGCACATTTACATCATTAGGCAGCTATTTCCTCTCCACTAAGGTGGCATTTGTAGGCCTACTGTACCTAACACACAAGCTCTCGGAACCTCAAAAACGCTGGAGAATCCAGATCCCGACTTTCCACTGCACACAGTTTGCTCCAACTATTCATGTGGTTGCTAACACTGAGCAGACCTGTAAGGTAATTTGCAGCCTGTTCAGATGCTTTTCGTTACAGTATTGATGTGGCTGATGGTGACCTGGCAACCCCCAGCTTCCTGCTCCATGACTTCTCTGCAAACAGCAGCATTCAGCAGGCAGTGATGGATTCAACTGTACATTATCCTCAACAGGCCATGCACGCTAAAATACCAGATGTCTCTACAGTGCAGCTAATGGCACTGAATAGTTCAGGCAAAGTTTGAAATTTAGTTGAAAATAATCACTCGTATTTTGATTGGCCGTTTACCGGTCATTCCTGAAAGTCAGACTTTTCTCCTATAATTAAGATGACGATAAATCATGAGGCTTTATAATGCCTTTATAAGGTGATGTCATATCTGGGTCTCTGCAAGTTGCATTATTTGGGTACCTGTTGTTCAGGGGTACAGACTCCAAAATGCTAAAGAAGAAGAAGAAACAATAATGTTTAATAAAGTTTTTAATTAAAGATTTAAACAGTACAGAAACAGCTACATAAACATAGCTGTTCCATTTAACCAAGTGGTCCATGCACACACACAAGCATTATCTGACTCCGCTTCTTCCAACTGCTGACGATGGTTCTCTTTTCATTCATTTTTTTATTTTATTTCCCCCTCCCTTATGGCCAAATACCTGCAGTGCTCAATAAAAGCTTCTCGTGGAATCTCTGTTTGATCCAAGCAACCATAAACACACAAACCATATGCATTATGAGAGCTTTTAATAGTGCTTCCTGTGGAGAAAATTCACTTCCTGACGATCACTTGTAGTTCATGCTATGCAACGTAGCAGACGTGATGTCATGTACAAACCAGTTATTCCATAGCCATGTGTAAAAGACAGTATTTAAACAATTGCCTGTGTAAAAGAGAGTGATGTAAAGTTAGTTAGAATTTTGCAGCTAGGTTGCCAATACTGACCGATGAACATTAATTTTCGCTATACAGTATGGCTACATTGTATCTATGTGTAATGGCTTGGAATGGAAAGTCAATGTTGGCAAACTGACAGTCTTGACACATATAGTGTATTCTGTTATATATACACTGCTTATCCTGAGTGGAGTCACCAGGGCCTTTGCCAGGGAAGTTAAGGCATAAAAAGTTATTGTTAGCTGGCAATTAGATCTAAGAAATGATCATGAGTACTGCTGTATTTTGAGTGGGCACGCCGTGTACTCAGTGGGGCAGAGGGTATTGTTGCTCCAGGGTTTGTGGTTAAATCCTGTGTTCACGTTACTCACTCTGTGGAGTTTCACATGTTCTCCCAGTATGCTCACGAGTTTCCTTTGGGTTCTCCGTTTTCCTCCCACCTTCCAAAAACATCCCAGTTGGTAAGTTGGCTACTCTAAGGTGCCCCCAGGTGTGAATTAGTGTGTGTATGTGTGAGATTGCATTTGTTTGTGTATGTGTGTAGTGCTCAATGTTGGACTGGTGCCTACTGTATATAATGTGGTCACTGATGATGAATGAATGCTGTGTACTGTAAGTTTAGAAAACTTGGCCACAGGTTGCTCCCACTTCAAAAATGCCAAATAAAACATATCGAGGGTGTGTGTTAATTTTATGTTGTATATTAAACTGCTCCACTAATAACTTAGGTTAATAGTGTAGTCGATCTAAAAGGCTATGGAAGGACCTCAATCAGAATTCAACCAGCTGACCCTCGAGGCTAATGTTCTGTGGCCGGATACATATAATGAGGCCTTTATATGTTTTACCCACATCAAAAGACCTTTGTGAGCAACGCAAACAGGAATCTGTACACATTTTTACACACAATTAACAATTGGCTTGGGTAAATTGAGTACTAGGCCCTTAATGTCTTAAGCTAACTGAATCTTGATTAGAAATTTGAGGAAATATGTAAACAATGGAACTGGCGTCGGTTCAAATTGTACTCCATTACAGTGGCTCGCACTCAGCAGCTGCTAATGACGGAAAATAATAAGCCTGTGCACAGAGCGCGGGCCTTTAATGTCATTTATTACGGAAACAGCAACGAAAATGATCAGTGATACACCAATGAGCAGAAATGTACACAAAAGACAACATTTGTCGTACACCTTTTCTCTAAAGATGATCCAGACACGCTCACGAGCTTATGTGTGTCTTCACTAATGCAAATTCTGCAATACGTTACATTTATTATTAACAAAGAATATGATAAATTGCAGGATCAAAGTCCACCATGCTTTCATTACACAGAAATTGGGCAGCCTCTCAAACAGCTACTCTTCTCAGTAAATGTGATTTTCCAAATATTGTCTTGATTTGAAAGTGTTTTGTTTTACTTGCAAAATCCCAGAATCAAATTATGGCTTCTTTTCCCCCTCTGTGAAGTCACAGCCAAGGGGATGTGGTCCATTAACGTACAAGATCCTTTAATTTCCAAACAGCTTGAGAAAAGCACACACACTCCAAGCCAGCCGTCACCTGACCCAGCTGCCAAATACAATTCCATATGTAGCGCCTGAATGTTTCACAGAGACGCACTGTTCCATTTAATCCAGGTCTTATCTTAATCATCGGGGGAAGCCTGGAAAGCCAAACAAGTTCTCTTGATTTACAGTTAAAAGTTTTGCACAGTTCTCTATTGCCAAAAAAATAAAATCATTCTTCTAAAACCTTCTTTATAAAAGTGTATTCAAGAATTTAGAATTTCTATGGACTTGTGTTAGTGATGCACAGTAAAGATGCAGAGAGCTTCATACCAGTTACCAATAGATAACAATGTTAAGGTAAGAAATTAAACACATCAGGGTGGTGCCTCCCAAAAGATAATTATTTTCCACATGCCGATGTGTTTTATTTCTATTCTATCACAACAATTTTGTTAGAGATTACTGCTTTTAATCAATTAAAAATTGCATGTCATTTTGTAAATCCAATTACAGTTGCACATAATGTTGTGAAACATCTACAAAACAAGTCTTATATGACTCTTTCTGGCTATATATCACTGCATACAGTAATTCATTTTTCTTTCTGAATCTGATCTTTATGTTACACTTCCAAATTCCAACTTCCATACAAGTTTTCTCCTTTCCCTTACGTCCAGTATTACCTGTTTGGCCAAGTCTGTCTCTCCTTTGCCTATACAAAGTGAAGCATGATGCCGTAATTAGGACGTCTGCCCTGTGATACACAATACGCGGACGGTTTAACTCGCACCCGACAAACACAATTTTAATCTGGAAAGTAGCACGCAATCAGAATATTGGATCTGACATCAGACGTAGCCACAGAGGCTATCCCCACACACCCTCCCCAAGCTTCAAAGCTCTTCCCGGGCCTGTTATAGCTTTCCCTCGTGATGAAGTGTGACAGTCCACAAACACAAAAGCCCTGGCCTTCTCGTGGGCCGCTCTGCTTTTCTTGGAGCACCTCGACCAGCACGATGCCAAGTCAGCTTTTCTGTTGTCAGAACAGACCCCCATATCCAGGTTTGTGTGTGTGTGTCAGGGTTTGTGTGTGTCTGGGATGATGTAATTGGTATTTGTCGGAGGGTGTGGACTAATGCCCACTTCCCCTCGTTGCTGTCTCCATCTGCAGCTCCATTTTTCTACCAATGACTCTAATGCACTCCAGATAGGACCGGAAAACCACCTGCACAGCTCCTGAAAATAGTCAAATTCAGGATCCTATTTAAATGAGAATGAAACCTTTTGGAAAACAGAGAATGATTTGATTGCTGCAGATTTATTTTGCCTCATTACAAACAAATCCAATTTGCAATTATATATATTCTTGAAATCTATTATAATTACAAACAATGGAAATACTGTATACTGTATAATGTACAATTTCAAATAGTTGTTTAAAGAAAGTGGATCATAGAGAAAACCATGTTATAAGTAATATCTTGTAGCCTGTAGCTGTGTTTTTTGCGTTGTCTCAAATATGTACTCACGATAATCTTTAGGAATCTCGTTTGGCATCTCTATGGCTATGAAAGCCCTCAAATACTGTTTTAACAATGCCCAGGAGTGTTGCCTGATACAATATTTTGAACGCAAAGGTACATATATGACATTTGCTCCAGCAATTCATTGTTAATAGCACTGAAAGTCCGTTATAGTACAAACTCAAAAGACTGTTTTAACAGATTAGAACACACTATTCTAACTACGTTTTGTGAATTTTGTTGAAAAGCCACCACAAAACAGTAAGAGCTCTTAAGAAAGCCCTGACTTTTCCAAGTGAAAACTACGATGCAGAGCCATTCAAATGGACTTCTTTTATATTTACTCAAAGCTCGGAAACTTCTCAGCCCCCACATGAACGCAGCATATGTCTTTTCTGTTATAGCGCTCCCACAAGTCCCTTTTATTCCATCTCAATTTTTAGTACGCAGAAAAGCAAACATGGTGAATGTTGTAAAAAAAAAAAAAAAAAAACACTAAAAAGAATAAATCTTGGAACTTCTATTTTAAGATGAAAAGACCTGTTGATTGTGAAGGAGATTAATGTTCACTATGTACAGTAGCTCGGAGAAAGGGAATGAGCTTATTAAAGCCTTAATTGCTAAACAGTTTACACCACAGGCCCATTTCTGTAAAGGATTAGGTGACATTAATTTAGTCAACTAGCAAAACAAAGTAGACTTTATTGCTCGAGGAATATAACTTCTGCTAACAGTAGTGTAACTCCAGCTAACAATAGTGTAACTCCAGCTAACAGTAGTGTAACTCCAGCTAACAATAGTGTAATTCCAGCTAACAGTAGTGTAACTCCAGCTAACAATAGTGTAATTCCAGCTAACAGTAGTGTAACTCCAGCTAACAATAGTGTAACTCCAGCTAACAGTAGTGTAACTCCAGCTAACAATAGTGTAACTCCAGCTAACAGTAGTGTAACTCCAGCTAACAGTAGTGTAACTCCAGCTAACAATAGTGTAACTCCAGCTAACAATAGTGTAATTCCAGCTAACAGTAGTGTAACTCCAGCTAACAATAGTGTAATTCCAGCTAACAGTAGTGTAACTCCAGCTAACAGTAGTGTAACTCCAGCTAACAATAGTGTAATTCCAGGTAACAGTAGTGTAACTCCAGCTAACAGTAGTGTAACTCCAGCTAACAATAGTGTAATTCCAGCTAACAGTAGTGTAACTCCAGCTAACAGTAGTGTAACTCCAGCTAACAGTAGTGTAATTCCAGCTAACAGTAGTGTAATTCCAGCTAACAGTAGTGTAATTCCAGCTAACAGTAGTGTAACTCCAGCTAACAGTAGTGTAATTCCAGCTAACAGTAGTGTAATTCCAGCTAACAGTAGTGTAACTCCAGCTAACAGTAGTGTAACTCCAGCTAACAGTAGTGTAACTCCAGCTAACAATAGTGTAACTCCAGCTAACAATAGTGTAATTCCAGCTAACAGTAGTGTAACTCCAGCTAACAGTAGTGTAACTCCAGCTAACAGTAGTGTAACTCCAGCTAACAATAGTGTAATTCCAGCTAACAGTAGTGTAACTCCAGTTAACAGTAGTGTAACTCCAGCTAACAATAGTGTAACTCCAGCTAACAGTAGTGTAACTCCAGCTAACAATAGTGTAACTCCAGCTAACAATAGTGTAACTCCAGCTAACAGTAGTGTAATTCCAGCTAACAGTAGTGTAATTCCAACTAACAGTAGTGTAACTCCAGCTAACAGTAGTGTAACTCCAGCTAACAGTAGTGTAACTCCAGCTAACAATAGTGTAACTCCAGCTAACAATAGTGTAACTCCAGCTAACAATAGTGTAATTCCAGCTAACAGTAGTGTAACTCCAGCTAACAATAGTGTAACTCCAGCTAACAGTAGTGTAACTCCAGCTAACAGTAGTGTAACTCCAGCTAACAATAGTGTAACTCCAGCTAACAATAGTGTAATTCCAGCTAACAGTAGTGTAACTCCAGCTAACAATAGTGTAACTCCAGCTAACAGTAGTGTAACTCCAGCTAACAGTAGTGTAATTCCAGCTAACAGTAGTGTAATTCCAACTAACAGTAGTGTAACTCCAGCTAACAGTAGTGTAACTCCAGCTAACAGTAGTGTAACTCCAGCTAACAATAGTGTAACTCCAGCTAACAATAGTGTAATTCCAGCTAACAGTAGTGTAACTCCAGCTAACAATAGTGTAACTCCAGCTAACAGTAGTGTAACTCCAGCTAACAGTAGTGTAACTCCAGCTAACAATAGTGTAATTCCAGCTAACAGTAGTGTAACTCCAGTTAACAGTAGTGTAACTCCAGCTAACAGTAGTGTAACTCCAGCTAACAGTAGTGTAACTCCAGCTAACAATAGTGTAACTCCAGCTAACAATAGTGTAACTCCAGCTAACAATAGTGTAATTCCAGCTAACAGTAGTGTAACTCCAGCTAACAGTAGTGTAACTTCAGCTAACAATAGTGTAATTCCAGCTAACAGTAGTGTAACTCCAGCTAACAGTAGTGTAACTCCAGCTAACAGTAGTGTAACTCCAGCTAACAGTAGTGTAATTCCAGCTAACAATAGTGTAATTCCAGCTAACAATAGTGTAACTCCAGCTAACAATAGTGTAACTCCAGCTAACAGTAGTGTAACTCCAGCTAACAATAGTGTAATTCCAGCTAACAGTAGTGTAACTCCAGCTAACAATAGTGTAACTCCAGCTAACAGTAGTGTAACTCCAGCTAACAGTAGTGTAACTCCAGCTAACAGTAGTGTAACTCCAGCTAACAATAGTGTAACTCCAGCTAACAATAGTGTAACTCCAGCTAACAATAGTGTAATTCCAGCTAACAGTAGTGTAACTCCAGCTAACAGTAGTGTAACTTCAGCTAACAATAGTGTAATTCCAGCTAACAGTAGTGTAACTCCAGCTAACAGTAGTGTAACTCCAGCTAACAGTAGTGTAACTCCAGCTAACAGTAGTGTAATTCCAGCTAACAATAGTGTAATTCCAGCTAACAATAGTGTAACTCCAGCTAACAATAGTGTAACTCCAGCTAACAGTAGTGTAACTCCAGCTAACAGTAGTGTAACTCCAGCTAACAATAGTGTAATTCCAGCTAACAGTAGTGTAACTCCAGCTAACAGTAGTGTAACTCCAGCTAACAGTAGTGTAACTCCAGCTAACAGTAGTGTAATTCCAGCTAACAATAGTGTAATTCCAGCTAACAATAGTGTAACTCCAGCTAACAATAGTGTAACTCCAGCTAACAGTAGTGTAACTCCAGCTAACAGTAGTGTAACTCCAGCTAACAGTAGTGTAATTCCAGCTAACAATAGTGTAATTCCAGCTAACAGTAGTGTAATTCCAGCTAACAATAGTGTAATTCCAGCTAACAGTAGTGTAACTCCAGCTAACAATAGTGTAATTCCAGCTAACAGTAGTGTAACTCCAGCTAACATTAGTGTAATTCCAGCTAACAGTAGTGTAACTCCAGCTAACAATAGTGTAACTCCAGACAAAATGCATTTTCCCATAGGAAATAATGTGAATGCAGATAATCCGTTCCATTCACCCAAAAATATTACCAATATTACCCCTTTTCAGCACTACAATAATTTTTGTATATAAAAACTATAAAAATATTAAAAAAGACATGTAAATTAAATAAAATCTGAAACAGTATAATAAAATAAAATATGAATTAATCAATTAATTAATTAATTCGTTTGCTTTAAAAACAAAACTGAATGTGGCTCCCTTTTCTTCTTGCTAATAGTAGGCCCCATAGTGCTATAACTGCAATAAACCTTTCACAAAGGGCAAAAAACTCACAAAAAATATGTAAACTTGTTTCGCTTGGCTTTTCACTGATGCAAACATGAACTGAACAGCTCCTGGATGCCTAGTTGGCATTTGGGTCAGCTCAGTTCGATCGCTCATATGCTGAAAATGCTTTGTATAAGGGGGCAAATTTCTTGCAAAATTTCAAGTCTTAAGGCAAAGATTCATGAGGCGGAGCTTTCACTAATAATTACAGCGGTGCATAGCCTAGCAATGAGGTCCAAATCAGAGTTCCAAAGAGTAGTGAGATGCCACCTGCATCCTGCACTAGGCCAGGCCTGTCATTACAACAGCAACAAGCAACATTGCCAATTGTCTTGTGGCTTTGAGTCACAGCTTTTTCTCCACATGCCGTCCAGTGTCAACATAGGATCTATAAATATCTTGCATAAAATGGGCCTCCACTGGGACAGAAGAAGAAAGAAGAGGAGAGAAAGAGAGTGTGTGTGTAAGAGAGAAAATTCTTGATCTGTTTGCTGACTGAGTTCTTAGACACATCTGGGCTCTGTCGTAGAAATGAGGAGCAGCAAACTTATAGTAGACTTGGAAAGCAGCAAAGTCACATGGAAAGCATTATTTCCTCCAATCAAAGTTATTATCCATCTGAATCACCAGCCCAAGTGCTTTGAAGATATGCTCTAGAAAGCTCATCCTAGCGCAGGCAGACACACTTTAATCCATTTCAGGGTTCAATTTGGCCATGTAAAATTACCATTGTAAGTTTATGCTGCATGTGTCATCATGGAAAGCTGCCATGTTTTCCATGGGCCCAATGGGTTACCAAAACACTTCCCCTCATCCTAAACCTAACTTAAACACTGACTTCAACCTGACATTGAACAGAAAAACTTTAACCCCAGTGAGTGACGAAAAACGTTTGATACACTAGATCCTGCTAATTAAGGAGTATTTGATGCTCCAAAAACGAATACTTCTTAAAGCCTCTCTTTATAGTAATATACTGTACATAATAAACTATGAAAGCAGCAGCCTTCTTTTAGTGGGCTGTGGTCCAGATGCGGACTCAGTAATGGTTTACAGAGGACAATGTACAATACCATGTACCTCTGAAAAAATACTGTAGCAGAGTTAGTAAATGTATAAAGCAAAAATGGTCAGTAGTTCAGCATCGAAGGTTTGATCCACTGAAGCTATTGTAGTTTTTAGCAGATTCTATGTTGTGGCTCATCCAGTTACAGCACATGAGTTCTTTAGCTGGAGACAGTTTATAGGACAGTATATTGGTTACAATGCTAGAGACATTGGGTCAAGATACAAAAGATACAGAAAGATACAAAAAAAACAGAGTTTAATCTTGTAATTACTTCCCCATTTTCCTTATGTTGCCCAGAATGGCATAAGCAAACTCAAAGGATCACTGTTCCTTGTGCATAAAAAGCTAGAACAGTGCCTATTGCTTAAGGACAACATTAAAAAGTCTACCAGGCAACAGCCTCATGCATTTGAAAGTAAGGACTCTTGGCTCATTTGGTACTTACAGTATGTTGCAAATGTAACTATTGTACCTGCTCTGAATGTATGATAAAATGGTTTGCGGTTATCGAATCCTGAGATTCTAAGATTTCTAATATATGTACGTATAGTATATGGGGCCTAGTGATCTTTCAGAGGTGAATAGGTGACACTTTATTGTGTAAAAAGCTCGAAAAGTTACAGTTCTCCTTGGGATGGTTCTACGGATCCTTCCACAAGACCTGGACCTCTTTCCTTTTTTTATTGACCTTACTGTGTTACCTTTTAAAAGTTAACTCTTTGCTTATTCTGACCTTTGTAAGCAGGGAATTTAACTGGCTGTTGCTGAAATTAAATTGAAGAATTCTATATAGAATTGTGATATATCAGACTGTATAGTACCGATTTGTCATCGAGCCTGAATCATATTTATAATCTTAGTCCCATTTACAAAATGTAGTGTAGTGTTTTTTTTTTTTTTTAAGATTCAAAATATTCAAGATTCATAGAACTTTATTAATCCCAGAGGGAAATTGTTTATGCTCGGTTACAGGTGCTCTAAGGAAAGGTAATAAAGGTAATAAATAATAATAATAATCTCCAATAAATTTTTTGACTCAACACCACTTGTAAGTAGGTGTTTGAGAATTTTTTTTTTAGTTGTTTACAAAGTACAAATTTCAGTTTAACTGAATCCCATTTACCACCAGGTCAATGAAACTCCAACCATAATTTTTCCAGGTTATCAATCATGTCTCAAAAGTATATAAAAAAAATCTTACATTTAAATGAACATCATAGATGATAAAATCTAACAAGGAACTACTAATTCAGTCACCTCTTTCAAGCTAACTGATTTTATAAAATTTAGTATGTTGCATTCCAGTAACTGCTGGCTTTTAATCCGGACTTTTCACTTTTCTGCTGAAAGTGCGAACAGTTTTAAAGCTGTAGTGATATTTGGTGAAAGATGGCCTCTGATCGTTCCAAACCGCAGTGAAGCTGTGAGTAACTGTTAATAAAAAACAAAGGCCAAGGTCTTGTCTACGAATCCTACCGACGTGTTCATCTTCTCATTCCAGTTGAGAAACTGTATACGAGTCTGGATATGACCTCAAGTTTATAGCCTGGACCTGTTGCTCCTGAGCGATTGATTGTCACTGAGTGAAAACAGCACGGCCCCATTGGAGCACTGTCTCAGCAAGAAGCTAACGAGTTTCTATCGGCCGCTCTGCTCCGAGAAGCACATCAGCGTCTACATACTCCCTCTCTGTTTTTTATAGGTGAATTCCATACACTGGCCCAATCTTCCTTGCGGCAGGAGTTCTGTGATTAAAGTGTATAAAAAAGCAGGCAGGTCCACTAAAGTGGCGTGATTTACTGAGCTGTCACCCTGGTTCAGGCAGGGCAAGAAGTTCAGACCTCAGCAGGAGAGTCCTAATGAAAATGAAACAAGGAGAGCAATAGAAACCTGTGTGTGTGTGTATACGTATGTGTGTTATGGGGGGGGGGGGGGGGGGGTTAAGGGTAGTGAAGGTGGCTTTTTGTATTGAGAGCTCCCTGTGGCCAGTAAGTCACCTTTCAATAACCTTCTCAAGCCCTGACCCGTATTTCCCGTCAAGCAGGATTCATCTGGTTGCTAAAAGTCTTAAGGATGCTGATATCTTAAGAATGGACTGACTGTAAATGTCACATCCTGGTGGAACATGCTTTTACCTCAGACATATTATTCACAAATTCACACAGTCGCGCACAACACCGACTCTATCCTCACCATAACCTCTCTCACACTGAGTTCACAGTCAGGCCATGTGGATATGTGCCTAAAGAGAGAGTTTGGGGCAAAGGCATGAGATTGAAGGCTAAGTTCTCAAGATCTTCCAAGTGGGAGGATCCAGACTTTGTTTAGCCAAACTGTGTAAGGGGGAAGGGTGATCAGACTTGTATGCAGATGTCCCATATTTAAGCTGCACTGTTATTTCTGTCATTGCAGTCAAAGGCCATGCTGTGAAGGAGCGCAGCTGGAGAGAAAAGAAGAAAAAAAAAAGCCAGAGAGTGAAAACAAAACAGGGGTGGAGCTTAAGCATGTCCTAACAACCATAATAGGAATGGCTGCCGTGCTATGTATCTGGAGAGAGTAGTGATTCTTCCTTTCCCTGGCTGGGAATGTTAAGGTTTATAGAAAGTCCCTCCTGTAGCAGAAGTAAGCGGGGAGGATATGTGCAGCACAGCCAGGCCAGATGTGCTCCAGACAGGCCGCAAAGCTCTACGCTGGCCTCTTGAGGGAAGCAGTGTTGGCCTGGAGATAGCTGATTCAAGAGCTCGGTATCCGCCACATCCTGCAGCAGGCACGCACAGGGAACCAGCACTCACACTTTTCGTACCAACCAGACCCTCCAGAGCTTTCACCACACACATACACATGCCAAAATCTAAGATTGCCATGCCAGTTTTCAAGTTCGTCCAGCTCTGTGATCCTGTTTCCCATCAGCACTTCTCAAGCTTTTCCTTTTTCACTCGTCCCCACAAGCCTAGAAACACTACACTTCCACTATTTGTAATCATAACAGTTTCCTGCACTGGTTATGACAACTATAAATATACAAAGCACATTAAAAGAACAAGATTGAAGGAAACTATGATGGCATTTTACAGTAAGAGCCACATACTAATGCTGCCTGCTTAACCCTCTGCAGTGCTCATTTTTCACCCTAAGTAACCCACTAATTTTTACTGCTACATCGTCCTCCGTTCACACCGCGCTGCTGTTTCATATTCATGTTGCTCGAGCCTTGATATATGAGCTAGGACTGTGATGTCAGCGAAAACACTTTCAATAATTGCTATGAGAAATATCCTCAACCTTCTAACACCTTTCCACGTCTAGCTCCACTCCCATCTCCTGAATCTTCATCTATCAGCTCAGTCGCAACACTTTAAGTGATATGAGTGATGTATGGCTCAGTGCCATCCTTGTGTTCCGCTCCTACCTGTTTACATTCTATCAAGTGAGTCTGTGGTGCATAAGATTACCATAAATTAAAATATATATATACAGTCCATCATCTAAGGCTATCAAAAAGTTTAAACAATAAACAATTTTTTTATAGTTTGACGAATAAAATATTTCGGACCTATTTATAGTACAGTATATTCCAGATATTGGTAAAACATATTTTAAACATTGTGTCATTGTCATCTCAGGATATAAAAAAAACTACTGTAAACATTCATGTTAGGACATGATAAAACTAGTCATGCAAGATTTTAGTTTAAAGATGAAAGATCGAAGCTGTGAGGGAACACCCTGATGTACGAAGACACCATCGAAAGAAAAACAACAAAAAAAACCTGTTCGGGGGACAAGTTACAGTGTCAATATGTCATGGTCTCTGTGGTCATGGTCCTTTCCACACTCTTCACCTCTCAGAAAAGGAAATGCTCCTTCCTGGCCTGGGATTGTTCGAGTTAAGATGAAGCGGATGTGTGCCGTAAATAGGAGAAAAGGCAGCCAGCGGCCAAACTGGGACGGCAGCGGACATGTCCTCCTCATCATGTGCAGAATGTGGCGTCACAAGAAATAAACTCTCTTGTCTAGACCAGTGGTGGACACACATACAACAGGTCAGCCGCTTCACCTGACACTGCTACGTATAAGAGTCGACCTGGAGTCGACCCTAAATTTCATTTTTCTTCACTTGCAAACAAATTCCTGAAATGCTTCAAGTTCCAAAACTCCCCCCAAAAATACCAGAAAGAGCTTGAGATACTCCGAAAGGAGTCAATTAAACGCCTATCATTAACCTCCTATGGCTTACTGTCAATTATCTGTCCCATTAACTCGGTAATACAGTGGCGGGTATGAGCTTAACACTGAGAGGAAGCAGCATGGATATTGCTCAATAAAATGAGAACAGAAATGATGACTTTTAAATAAATTCAGTTCAATTATATTGAAGTGATCATTTAAAGCCATTTGCACCCCTGGTCCCAGCTTTTAGATGATTCATGCTCATAATAAGGTATATTACTGCTGCCTTTATATAGATTAGTCATAAATTTGCCATACTTATATTACTGTTTAAAACCCAGTGTGCAGGAAGGCTCTTTATATCACAATTATCGTATTAATGATGTTTCACTTCCATACTGAACTGGAAATACTGTAGATGATGAGAAATTAATGATGGCTTTGAACTGAGTTCAAATTCTGAAATTCCAGTAGAAAGTTACAGTATGGACGTATTCATCTGTAATTAATTAATGATGAGAGCTGATTGTGAAACCACAGGAGCTTTTCAGGAATTTACCCTTAGAACAATATTCATGCTTCTGAAATAGTCCTAAAAACTGCGACCTCAAAAATCAAAAAGTAATGAGAGTTTGAAAAGTAAAATGTAAAACCCTTAATGCAAAACTTTCACAAAATAAAAAAAATATGATTTGCAATCTCGAACTGTTTCGTTCTCACATATTTCCACCGACTGAGTCTAAACATTCGTCTTTTATTGTTTCCACATTTTACTTGTGTTTTTGTACAAGAATCATATTTGAAAGGAGAAGGAAAGCTTTATCCTAAACCTCCCGGATACAGTGTTTATATCGTAACTCACCGCAGACATAATGCAACCTAAACACACATTCAGTACTATGCATGGAGAGCTGTATTTCCCATTCTAAAAGGCTGTTATCTGTTTCCTGTACTAACAGGATTTTTTTTTTTTACTTCCTCCTGTCCTCTTGACCTCTTTGAGAAGGAAAGGTATGGTAAAGACCACGTTCCGTCATCGCCTTCTGCTAATGTGTTCTGAAACCATGGAACCTGCTTTGGCTTTAGTTTTAAGATGATTTGGCATAGATCACCACACATACTTACTATGGCTCATTAACTTCAAGTATTTTTCCAATCCCGATGATAATTCAGCTTGCCAAACCGTCCATTACAGAGTAGAAGATTTGAGTAAATAACCGTGAGCTGATGGCACAAACAATCACGTAAATGTGTATTTTGGGTAAACCAGACCTTCACAAAAGTGAGCCAAATATAAATAGCTGAGACTTTATTTTCTTTAAGCCATTTAAACAGTTCCTGTGTCAAATTAAATGAACATTCTGCTCTTACAATGCTGCCTGCTTACAAAAGAAACCTCAAGCACTTAAGATGGGGTGTTCAGTTGAAAGCAGTTCTCGTCCACACACTTCCTAGAGCTGCCTGTCACAGTTACAGGCCTGCTGTGGGATATAAATAACTTTCTTGTATGATATTTCTCGTACTTTCTCGTACGATACGTTTACTAACTAACTAACTAACTAACTAACTAACTAATTAACTACATTGGAACCTTGGATTACGAGCATAATTCATTTGGGAAGCAGGCGTGTATTCCAAAACACTCGTAAATCAAAGCAAATTTCCCCATAAGAAATAATGGAAACTCAAGTTATTCGTTCCACAGCCCCCCCCCCCGCCCCCAAAAAATACATAAAGACAATTAATACAAAATATGAAGTAAAAATAAAACAAATTAACCTGCACTTCACCTTAAAAAAAGTAAAAATAACTTAAAAATAAGTTTTCCATTTATGCTCGCAGGTGCTGTGTGTGTGTGTTTGTGTATGTGTGTGAAGCTAAAGTAAAAGGAGACTTTCAGCCCCTCCTGTCTCCCTCTTTTCATCTTACACAGTAAACCTTTCTCCTCTCTTATTTGAATTTCACACAAACATACATACACACATAGACATTCACGGAAAGACTGTAATGTCTGAAAAATTAGCAAGGAACATTGCTAATGACACTCGTGTGAGAGCATACTAAGGGAATCACTGCTGAATGAAATAAAAAACACACAAATGAACCTGCACTTTAATTTTGAAAAGTTAAAAGTTTTCAAAATGAAAATGAATTTCAAAATGAAATCTTAACTTTGAAAAGAATCCCGACAGAGCAGTGTTTCTGTGTTTCTGAGTGTGTGTGTGTGAAGCAGAGAGGGGGTGGGGGGTGTAAAGGCGAGAGAGAGAGAGAGAGAGAGAGAGAGAGAGTGAATGGGCACCGTGTCAAATTACGCGTGCACATATACATAATGACAGGCTGAAACAGAGAGGGAGAAAATTTATTTTATCCTCTCTAATGAGACTTTCTTTACCTTTACATGGGCACACGTGTACACGCGTGCTTACAAACACAAAATAAAATATGTTTTACGTTCACACACATGGTCAAGGTGTAATAATAAACAGTGCACATGTGCACGGATGTTGAGTCTACCAGTGAGAGACGCTAACTAAGCCCCAGCAGGGGAGACGATTACCACAGCCCAAGAGAGAGAAAAAAATATTGGCTCAGTTGTGATCACGTGACACTTTGTGTCAAAACAAGAAGTGCATGTGTGAATCATGATACTCTGTACTCATAAACCAAGACTTGCTCGTTTTCCAAGTCAAAATGTATTAAAAATCTTTGCTTGTCTTGTGGAACACTCGCAATCCGAGGTTTCACTGCATCCATCCATCCATCCAAAATTGTTTGTTTTGATTTTAAACTGAAATCATCCATCCATTATCCATAGAGCTTATCCCATGTTGGGTCATGGGGTGCCTGAACCCTATTTCATGGAATTTATGATGCAAGGCATGGAACACACTAGATGGCATGCCAACCCATCACAAAGCAAAAGCACACACATTCCATTATATACTGTACCACGGGCAAAGATGCTGCACCAGACCTACCTTGCACAGAAAAAAACAATGCCATCTCCACACTCACGTGCAAGATTTTAACTCTCAGCCCTGGAGGTGTAAGGGTGTCCACAGTTAACCATGAAATAAAGCTTAATAACAGTTTTCAATTCAGAAGGATATTGCTAATAAGATAATATTCTGTTAAAATTTATCACACAGTATCATTAAAAGAAAATGAAATGTAAGTCAGGGTTAATGTAGTTACTCAGAAATCCTACTGTATGATAAGACAATAATATATAAGAATATAAAATATGCTGGAATATATTTTATGGAATATACCAGGACCTGTAGGAGAGAAGGAGGAGCAACTATGTTTTATAGAACATTAATATCAGTCATTTATAAATATGTACAAATACATGCATTGTTACAATACAGTAATTTTATCAGCATCTGAGATGTTACATATAGGAGAAGATAATTCATTTTGTTTATTATAATTCTTCAAAATCCACAGTAGGAAACAGTAGAACACGGATGTACTGTACAGTCATCTTCTTATGTCTCAATCTGAGCCGGTCATTTAAGCTAATGGCTTGTCTCTTCGAGATTTATGATGCACAGGAAAAGAACAATTATTGAGAGGACATGCTGAAACCAAGAGTGCAAGAGATGGATTTATTATCACTCAAGTATTTTATCATATATCTGCAAACTTGATTAAATGCTTTCAAAACAGAAGAGGCTTTAGGGGTTAGATCATCTCAGGGGTCTCAGATTTGCCCCAGACAACCAGGAGAGACTATACTGTATGTACAATACTACATGTGGCTGGGGAACTCATGATGGAATGGTAGATAAAGAAACTAGTCTTGTTATAATCAGTATTGGGTGTAACGTGTTAGAATACTTGGATTACTTTTTTGATGTAACAAGTAATCTAACACTTTAGGTCCACCATTTAAGTACTCGGTTATTTAGTTACTTTATCAAAAATGGAATCCGTTATTCAGACAATTTATGTAATCTGTGAGTCAAACATCAGTCATTCCCAATCCATTATTGCATGTATGAAAGTCGTCCTACAAGCGCCGCCCCGATAACCCGCCTCCCTTTGTTATTCCTGCTGTTATACCCCTATCTCACCTATGCAGTTTGACTATGTGAGGACCGACGCGCGGAAAGATGGAAACTTAATTACAGCGCCAAAACTCACGGTGAATCATGATGAACCTTACTTACGGCCACCGCACAAAACTGTGTAGGTGAGATAGGGGTATTCAAACTTTGCTGAGTGATGATGGCAGAATAATTATAAAAGTCTTGACTAAAACAACATGCATGAGGAATCACAAAGGAGTTTTCATTTTCTCCAACTAGTTACTTTTATCAGAAAGTAATGCTAATCATCAGCCCTTGATTAAGTGATCGTCAGCAGGTGTGTAGACCTCTGTAAAAGCAGAAGTTTTGGAAGTTTGCTGGTCTGGAGCATTCAGGTGTGGAGAGAAAGACATGGTCAAGAAATTGTTTCACTCATCGTCTGTACCACTTTATGCTGTATACAGGTCGCGGGGGGCCTGGAGCCTAGGCTAGAAGCCCTGTAGAATACAGCATAGTCTTAAAGAAGCAATTGTTGCTGCACAACAATCTGGAAAGTGTTATAAAACCATTTCCAAACAATTGAAAGTTCAGTGAGAAAGATTATTCAAGTGAAAGGCATTCAAGACAGTTGCCAATCTTCCCGAGTGGACGCCCCAGCACATTCCCCCCAAGGTCAGACCGTGCAATGCTCAGAGAAATGCAAAAACTTAAAAGATAAAAAACCAAGAGCTACATCTCAGACCAATGAGGCCAATGTGGAGATGTTTGGCTTTAATGCCCAGCACCATGTTTGGGGAAAACCAAACAGCATTTCAGCAAAAACACCGCATACCCACTGACAAGCATTTTTTATTATTATTTTTTGGCTTTATTTTTGTTAGATAAATAATCGTACAGTGATAAAAAGTGATATGCTCTTGTTTGTCTGAGGCTGTATTTGCCAATTACTGAGACACAAAATAAAGCACAGAATTAAAAGAGAGGGCACTAACTTTTACACATGACAGCATGCTTTCAGACTTGAGGTCATCACTCTCACAATCCTTTGCTGTTTAATTTCCCTGACATTACTGAATAATTAACGGTAGTTTCTGAATTGATTTCAGTAAGGAATAAAACATGAAGGAGTGTGTCGTTACAGGAACTTAATCAACGACCGCGTGGTGAAATGCTACCTGATGCCTGAAGTCGAGTTACTATTACCACGCTGAAGTTGATTATTTTCCAATTACAGCACATGTATTATTTTTTTCTATTCTCTAGCAATTTGTCAGTGATCCATTTTCCACATGTATTAATGAACAGGACAGATTCTTTAATCAGTTATAGTTAAAGTACTGTACATTTAACAATCATGATCCACAAAACAAGTTCCTGTTATTACGCACATAAACAGACATTATTTCATCCGTCTTTCTTTTTAAATAAAGACAAAAAAGCTCGTCATATTTAAGAGAAATTACAAGTCCACTGCCCTGAAGGCTTTCCAGTGACTGAAAACGTTTACAGAGTGCTGACGCTGGAGACTCCTTCCACGAATGTTAAATAAATACCTCTTTGCAGATAACTTCCGCATATGAACATATGCTTTTTATTAAATAATAATAAGACTTATAATACATGGACATTATCATAATGTATTATTATAGTGCATCAGCACTACTGCCTGTATATATATATAAGCATGAATGATTATTTCAGAGTCGTGTTGATTCAGTGTGAAAAGTTCTCATTAAGCATTAATATTCTGCACTTTACCGTGTACATGTTAGACCTTTGTAGAGGTGGTTAGAAATATGCAGACTCTGCTGACAGAAATATGTTTGTGTCCTTTTCGGCTGTACTTGTTCGGTCAGGAAGACAAAGAGGAAGCATTTGTACACTTGCTCTCTGAGCCAGACAGGAGAGGAAGGGGTTGTGGGAAATACAGCATGACTGTTTTGTAAAAGAAGGATGTAAAACTTTTTTTTTATGAAGAAAACAAGAATATAACCGTAAATGTTTCCAGTAACATTTATTTTAAAACAAGGGAGCAGCAAAGTCATAGTTGAATAAATATTCTGAGGAAACTGCAGCGAGACCCAGGAAGCTCCATGTTGTTCCCATCTGTCGCAAATGTCTCATGATGTGTCTTCTTCATATACTGTACATTATCTTTCTTCATCACACAAACATAAAAAAAAAATCAGTTATGTTTATTCAAGTGGTTTCTGAAAAAATATTGAATATTTGTTTTATTGTGCTCAGCTACCTGGTTAATTGCTATTATGAATGTAATAAGTACTAAATAAACCAAACAAATTATTTTCCATAAATCATTTTAAGTCAACATATTGGCTTTTGCATTGCGCAAATTAGATGCACTATTTCCTCCCAGAATGACTCTGGTGTTTTCATTCTGCTAAAAGAATTTTCAGCTGATGCATAAAAGCGCAGCGGTTAGTGCAATCAATCAGCGATTACGATCTTGTTTGCAAGTTTTCCATACCTTCTCATTAGCGTACAGCATTTCTGTAGTCATTTGGAGCCGCAGAGTAATCCTGTGAGCGCTTTCGGCTGGAGCTCTGTTTCCTGTGGCCTGCTCGTATCGTGGCAGATGCCCATCTGTAGGCGAGTGGCCCGTGGAGGCCCACATTAGTGGCTGTTGGCCACGGCCCCAGGTCCATTCCGCCTCGGAAACTGTGATTATGGAGCGTGATTGCAGTGTCTGCAAGGATGATAAGAGGCCGGTTCGGTGTGCCAAGCAATTTAATCGTTAACGGGGAAAAAAACGAATACAAAGAAAATTAATGGTGCTTCAAATGCTGCCTGAGATTTTTTCATATCGATAATATCCATCCATAGCAATTTGCCGCAATTGGTGGCATATGGCCTTGTCCTACAATCTGCATTCTGCCAGAAAGAATAAAATCTGTCGCTGTGTGAGTGAAGGTCAGCAAATTAAATGTACACATTAATGAGTAATGCACATGGGTAATGAGGTGCATAAGTAAACATATATAATGAGTTAGATAAATGATAAAAAAAAAATAGGCATTAAAAATGAAGCTCTGGCCTGGAGCTGATGGGAATATTAAAGTACAATGGTTAAAAGATGGCGTTCTTGAGATGTAAGGTGAGAGCTGAGAGCATCCATGTCCGGCAACATGCAGTATGAAAGAGCCTGCTGGGCAAAGTCCTGCGGGGAAACGTGCCTATGGTGTTCTCTCCTGCACCGATGTTTTGAGGAATGCTTTTTGCCTCAGCAATTGCTTTAGGCAAATCCCCATCTCTCTGTCTCAGCCCTCTCAGCGCTCACTCCCTTACCCCTTCCATCTATCTCTCATTCTTTCTACCTCCTTCCATCTTCCTCTACCTCTAGCTCTCATCTGAAGGTTAGGGGCTTCAGCTTGGGCCTGAAGTCTATTGCTGCAATAAGAGCAGATAAGCTTTTTGCCAGACAGAGACACCACATGGGGCTGCACCTTGCCTGAGGATAAGGGCAGTGTTGCCCAGGGCCGCGAGACCCACGGCCGGGCCAGATGAGGCTTTAGTGACCCCGGCCAGAGTGGAGCTGACAGGTGAGAGGCCACTGCTGCGTCTAATGATGGCCGCCGCAGGGCAGGGTGGGGGATGGACCAGACCAGATGAGACCAGAAGAAACAAACAGAGAGAAGAGTGACGCGAGCAACGATAAAAATCTATAAACCGTGGATATGTGCCAAGAGGCTGTCCGTCCAGCAAGGGGAGAATCTGGCCTTCATCTCCGCTTCCTGACCACGTGATTGCGGGACACACTCGCTCTGCTTCAGGGGTTTTCAAAATCTGGAGTATGGTGCAAAAAATCGGTTTGTGCTTAAAGATACAGCTGTTGGATATGGAGACTGATTATCAGTTGCCTTGATCTGTTTTGTACTTTTCAGATTGATCAGATTGTAGTTAAAAAAAAAAGATCCAATTACTGTGATTATCTAACACTTAAATATATGCACATGTAGAGTCAGGTAATGTATTAAAGTAAAATCTGAATAAACGCATAGAGAAACATGAGTGCAGATGTTTCGAGACAGGTGTAATCTATGATATAATTAAGCAATTAACATCCTACCATGCTCTGTGGTGTGTATGTAAAAAAATGCTGACAAGCCTAGCGAACCACGAGTTTCAATGGCAAGAGACAAGATTGAAGGAAGATTTATTAATAGAGCAAGATGGCAGGAGTTTCAATTACAAAAGACTGTTCGACTGGCTGTGTTTTAAAAGGAGCAGTGAGAAAAGTGCCATCCGCATTTATATCTTTGGGAAAGACATCAGTATATATAGGTTTGGAAATTGTGGTTGAAACCGGGGACGGATTACTTACTTACTTACTTACTTACTTACTTACCACAGGGCCTACTGGGCACACGTCCAAGGGTCCTGGCCATTAGGGGGTCCTTAATGAGCAAAGATTTGCAGTGAGTGATTAGGCCATTACACTGTCAAATAGAACACAATACATAAAACACAAGCCGATGAATATAAAGCCCGATACAGTAAAAGCTAGATACAGTAGGTGGATGAAAAAAACAATTAATAACTAATAAAAAAAAAATTTGTGATTATAACAGTCATATTCTTTTATCGCTAGTATTAATAACAAACTCTGAACTCAAATGGTCCAATTAAAGCATGCTGTCACTGCTGGTCATTATGCAATGTAGTACAGTGCATTTTAATTTGCATGCATTTGCATTGTTCAATGGTGTAGTGGTTAGTCCTGTGACCTTGCACCTTTAAGGTTGAAGGGTTGAGTCCTGCCTTGATTTTGTGTGCATGGAGTTGTGTACACCCCTGTGCTTGGTTGGTTTCCTCTGGGTACTCGGGTTCCCTTCCACAGTCCAAAGACATCCAGGTTAGGTTAATTGCCTTTTCCAATTATAGAATTTGTGCCCATTGATGGACTGGCACCTCGTCCAGGGTGTACCTCGCCTCGTGCCCCTAACCCCCTGGGGTAGACTCCTTGATCCAGTACAGGATAAGCTGTATGGAGAGTGAAAAAGAGGGCTCCGTGCATTGGTTAAGAAAGTTACAGACTCACCGAAACTCGAAGCTTGTTGAGCCTCTGCCTTCCATAACACCATACTGTATAAATCAGCTTTTGCCCATCTGGCACTAACAACCATGGCATAGTCCAAGTGACTGATATTCTGACAGTTTGATGTAAATATCATCTTGACCTGTACCTTAATTTTATGCAATATGAACGATTATATTTGCTCCTTTTAAAATGGCATTAATGATTTTATATAGATACTGCAACCTGCAGATACATTTACATTAACATGTTTCATATTTACATAAAGAGTCTGGAGCCTTGTGTCTTGTGGCAGTTCATCTGTGTATGCAAGTCCATGCAACCAGTCAAGGTGGTCGAGCACCATCGACACTGTCTGCTCTGTCCTCCGAACAGGGACCCGGGAGTGTACACAAACAGCCACTCTACATCTGCCAGCTGATTAATCAAGGGCGATTCAGCGGTAACTGCGGCATACCAACTCCTTCCTGGCTAGTCCCTGTGTATTTACTTAGAGTAACCCATAGCTAGTCATGCTTGATCCAAAACTATCAGGAGCAACCATGCCTGCACCCGAGCATAAACAAAAAAAATGCGTAATGAAGTAAGGAAAAGGGGGGGGGGGAGTGCGGGTAGGAAGGGTAGAAAGGGGAGGGGGGCAGATTCTTGGAGATAGGGATCTGCAACTCTTGAACTCAGACACAGAACAGAATATAGCTCTCCATGTCCTGCTGTTTATTTCTCCTCTGACATGGGAAGGGAAATCATTGACCTCTAAAGGATGGGGGGGGGGGGTTCTCCATCCATCCATCTTCTCTACTGAAGTCTTTTAGCTTGAGGGCATCAAGTCACTGTTTGTCCTGGAAACCCCCCCGCCTTCAATACATATTCCACTAATTAGACCTAGGGATAAATCATTGAAGCAGCTTAACGAGTGATGTCATCTTGACAAAAAGAAGATTAGGAAATTGTTCCTGGATATCACAGTAATAAATATGTCATGGAATAAGTGAGGCTGGTATTAAACTACAGTTTTCTTCTTTAGACAGAGATTTTCTCTTATTAATTTGCATTGGGTAACGTTTAGAGGTTGGCGATCGTTTCACTCATTTGTAATTTAAAGTCATCCGTTATCTCATAACACAGTGTATCGTGTAAAAAATGTGTACGCACCCCCCCCCCCCCCCCCCCCCCCGATGATCTAACTTCTTTCATTCTCCCAATTATTCGCTGGTGCTCGCTAGTCAAGTGCAACTACGCTGATCAAATGCAGGGTCTGAACAACACTGTAAGTGGTCCTGCAAGAGTGAAAAACATAAAGAGTAAAGATGAGGCCTCTGAAAAGGCGTATTGATCGCACATGAACAGGCAGAGTGCTGAGGCTCTTAGGAGGCACTCCCGTGTGGCAGAGGCCAGGTCTATCATTAAAACTAAACTAGGAAAAGAAAGAATAGAGAGAGCGAACAACATACATACAGTATATACTGTAATCAAAGAGCCTCTTCCACAAGCCACGTTTCACGGAGCTGATTTCTTTTAAGCACCTCTTATCATTTAATTGACAATTTGGGAACACTGTAACTAAATCTCCTTCTGCCAAGAAGCACTTGCCGAATTAAACCGAAGCCTCTAGACCATTCAGCAGCAGGATCTGAAAATGTTAATAATTCTCAGTCTGAATTTCTAGTAAAAATGTAAGACTTTTCCTCGGGCTGCTTGCATTATATCTCATCTAGGAGTGTACTTTAGGAATGTACTTTAAAATTGGATCATAAGCTGAGAGTGTATGAGAAACAGGAAGAGAGAGAGAAACAGAGAGAGCAAGAGAAACAAAGCGAGTGTGAGAGATGTGCTATTTGAACATCACAGCTGGTTGCTTGGCTGTTTATTCATAGACCTGCAGGACCATGTCAGAACTATTCAAAGGCATTTTAAAGGCACGTCCTGAGTGAAGTTTATTTGCCTGTGTCGGTGTGTATGTGGGTATATATATATGTGTGTGGCTCATCTACATGAGTCAGTGAGCATGGTGGCAGGCGTACCACCTGGGCTGAACGTGCGTCCTGCTCAGCAGGCATGAGCTCCTCTCTGGGCACAGCTTGTTGGGTTTTGACCCTTTCCCTAACCCTGCGCACCCTGCAGATCACTGGCAGCGCTGACTGAGGAGCAGAGGGAGCCTGGCTCAGCAGGAGCACAGCAGCCACAGACAGAGGAAGAATGCAAACACAACGATAAACAACAGCACCTTTCGGTCGGGCTGCTGTCTGGCCCGGGAGCCCCGGAGTGTGACTGACAGGCTGGTGTGACGCCATGGCAGCATCCCTGAACAAGGAGGATTTAACATCCTCACAAGTGTAAAGGACAGCTGTTATTAACTGATGCCCAAACTTTTACGCAGAACAGTCTCAGTCATGATCTGGATCTCAAGTAAAATTATAGTCTTTGAAAATCTGCTTACCTTAAGACTGAAAAAGGAATAAAATGACGCAGATTCCGTTATATGATGATAACAGGAACACTCTGGACATTAATTAAATTAATTGTGCTTCTATCCACTAGCCTACTAAAGGTTAAACAACAAGCAAGCATTTTTGGTCCAAAAGCAGCTTTTTGGCTGCTTACCAGACTTTAGCCACATCCAACACGTTTTTCCAGACCTCCATGTAAATATTAACAAACTAGCTATTTGCTACACTATTTTGTACAATACACTGAAACAGAGCAGAGTTCCTAGCAGCAATGACCTTTCTCCAGTTGCACTTTTCTTTGTAGACTACATAAACATTATCTCTTAAGAGTCAATCATCTGAAACCTTAGGAGCCAACCAGACTAGCAGCAACTACTGCTGTAATGTGTAAACTTTTGTAAATGTACTCCTTATGAGCAGCTGAAACTACTGTATTAGTCCATGATCACAATAGACTACTGCATATAAAGTAACTGTGAGGTCTCATGCAAAGGGCTTTTTTGCTTATTGGAAGTTGAAGCATTCCATCTCTCGTGTGCAAGTGTTCAATAGTAGGAAATGCTCTTGGATTTCAAACTATTAATTCTTTTCATGAAATAATTTAATGTGCACTACAGGCCAATACTTCATGTGCAATGGCTAAAAGAACTCAATCATTACAATCATTCTGCAACAAGTTGATTCCATAAAGCCTCCAGGCCAGATGGAACATACTGTATAAAGTATGACAAGCATACAAACATTTACAATCATTCTTTCATAATTTGAGCCCTGGAATATACTTGAGCCATCAGGAAAGAAAAAACTCCATTTAGTACATTTAAGTTCGTCAGCTGACTTCATTTTATTGCCACATAATGTTGCTGAGCCTAGACCTGACCAACTAAAGCAACCCCACATCATAACACTGTACACAGAGGCTCATGGGCACTATGCATGATCTATTGTGCTTCCCTTACCCTGATGCTCCCATTGCACTGCAATCCGAATTTTTCTCCCCCGGATTAGCCAGACTAACAAGTGGGTTTCTTATGTCATCCCTGATCATGGTCATTCATGATTTGTGGTCCACATTTCGTCCACAATGCTGACCTCCAGGTTTTAATAATACGCTGGATGGTTCTTAACCCAATTCCAGTAATTTTTATGTTTTTTTTGCTGATAATTTGGTTTTCTTAAGCAGGACTTAATTAATTCATTAATTAATCATTTCTGGGGGGCCAGGCAGTATATCTTTAAGTAGAACCTCACGAAATAAAGACAGGATTGTTACAAGAATTAGGTCTAATATTTTGATAAAATATTACAGATCAAATATTTGGAAGGAGTCATATTTAAATATATACCATACTACAGTGTACTACAGTATGTGTTTTTGGTACTATCTAATCTAATCTAATCTAGAAAATCCACATCGCCAAAGGAATTTCTAAAACAGATTACAGTAAGTGCACTGGTGATGTTAAGTCTACAGAGAAATCATTAAAAAAAATATTAATACTAGGAGACAGCTCCTGCTAAGAAAAATAAAATAAATGCAGGTCTTTTGACATTACGGTTTCTGCTGATTTTGAGGTCGACATGTCAGTTGCATCAGGGTGCTCCATTTTTTTTTTTTTTATTCTTGGCAAACCTACAAAAATGCATTATTAATCTCACAATGCCTAGAGAGGTATTATTATGTTAACCTTGAGGCATCAGTACTTGACATTTTAACAAATCCAAACTTTTTTTTTTTTGTGCTGAAGTGTGGATTGTCAGAAGTGGTGTCAAAGAAGACAAGAGGAAAGGCAACATTAAGAAAGGACACCACTTTTCAGTAGACAGAGATAGAAGGGAGACTTCATGAAGTTACTCGATGATATCCTGTCAGTGTTAAGTAGACAGGTGCTTACAGCTAACACCAACCTAATATATCTATGCATATTTATGACCTTTTTTTTTCTTTCTAAAACACATTTTAGTTCTAATGTCAGAACTGACACACTTTGGAAGCCTTTGACTTTCTTCAAACGAAATTAAATGAATACAACAACTTATTATTGCACATTTGTGGAGATAATTATATACTGTAGTTTTTTTTTTATCTTGATCTACCTCATCTGTGTGTGTGGGTACTACAAGAAGCATGGTCAGAAATTGTTTCATGCTTTCATAATGGGAAAGCTCAGGGGGAGTAAGTGAGGAGAGCTGCTGCATCTCATCACAAAGTAGGAGGGAAATGACTTTATAGTCTCTACAGACTGAAACACTGATTACTCCCTAAGTCTGCCTCTCGCTTTGGCAACCAGCTCCTTACTTCCCATGGAATCTTGGCCCAGGGTCGTGAGTCAAAAAAAAAAGATGGAGGTGAGTGAGAGGGGGTTGAGATGTGAAATGGATGAACTGAGGCAAGTTCCTTCAACATACGAGCACATTTCTGAAGTTCTAAATCAGAAGCTAAGCATTAGTTAAGTTAAGTCAATCTCAATCTGTATGAAAACAAAAAGGGGGGGGGATTAAGTGCTAAGAGTATACAGTATGGCCATTTATTTGTCATCTTCATTTAGATGCGTTAATGTGAACTTCAGAAAATGGACAGTGACATATACAGTATATACAGTATATACACTACCGTTCAGAAGTTTTAGAACACTTTCTAACTCCATTATCGTTCCTGATTTTTATTTCTTTCTACATTGTAAAGGAATGCTGAAGGCGTCCAAAAAACAGTTGATATTGAGATGTTTCTGCTACTTCTGCTCTGTAAAGACTTCATAACACCTCTAATCTGAGGTGCTGTTAATTGGTCATTTTTCAGGCTGATAACTCTAAATGAACTTCTCGTCTGCGGCAGAGGTAGGTTTTGGTCTCGTCCTCCTGGGACGGCCTTCATGAGAACCAGTTTCATTATGGTGCTTGACGGATTTAGCAAATGCACTTGACACAATACTGTTCTTGCAAGAACTATTACAGAAAGGCTGACCTCTGTGTCTTAACATAACAACTAACTGTTGTTTTTCTTGTTGTTACGTAATTACCTAATTACAAAAACAAAGAAATTTGCAAGTGTTCTAAAACTTTTGAACAGTAGTGTATATCAAACACACTTACATTAAAGAACTACATATTCAAAAAGTTCCTTAATAATGTTAGTAAATATAGAATTATTTTAAATGTCCAGCTGAAACAGTTTTGACCTTTCTCCATACTAAAACTTTCAGCTCTGCAGCACTTTTGAAGACTCGGTGTATTCCTCATTACTGCCCCGGATTGTTTTTTTTTGTTTTTTTTCTTGGTTGGTTGGTCCGTTTTTCAATATTTTGTATTTTACTGGGCAAAACTTTTGATCCTTGTGTTTCTTGAAAAAATCGATAGCTCCTTATATGCAGACCTGCCAGTCATGAAAACATCAACTGTGCTGAGAGTTATGGAAGTGATTGGCATGAATAAACCAGAGGATCCAGAAACCATAACCTTCAGATGAGTTACAGTATGCTATAAAACGTCTGCATACCGACTTTTAAATCCAGCCCCTATAAAAACTTAAAATTACCTACAGGTACATGTACATACCTACAGCTTAGAGATACTGTGTACTGCGTTACGTTTAGTATCATTGTAAGTAACAAGGGTCATCGTGTAGTTAAGGTCATCAAAAGGATTTTTTCTTAAGTATTGGCAGTGTGTTATTGTTGAACGAGTCGAACGTGTTAAATTACCCTCTGAAGTGAAAACTAAGGAGAGCCACAAGCCGATGCCCTTCATTTATGCTCCTGTCTTAATTAGATTCTGGCTGTGTTTCTGTTTACCTCTTGCGCTCTGTCTCCCCTGACTCCCGGAGCATAGCCATTAGCAGTGGGAGAGTGTGTGGAGGTGAAAGGTGGACATGAGGGTGGGGAGCGGCTGTGTGTGACAGGCGCAGGCCTTTTGGACTCATCGCTCAGGGAACAGATGTTGGTGGAGACGGCATGATTATGGCAGCGGCTGTGGTGGAGCAGGGACGTGGCGGTACGATGCACGCTGAGCGCGGGCTTGGTGGATGGATGCCGTTAATTACACGCCTTCCCCAAGGAGGAAGATGACATGAGCCCGCCACTCTGCACAATCGCAGGGGTATAATTAAAGCTCCAGTAACAGTTGTTAATAGGCCAGAAGATAGAAGTGTTAGCACAAGGAGGGGGGATGTTGTTAGGAGGGGGGTATTCGTCCCTCTCTGCTATCTGCTTTCCTGTCTGCCAGGACCTTCCCGAAAGGCATTGGGAGCATTCCGAGAAATGTTTTAATGGGCTGGACCAGGGGAAGGACGGCGTATTTGAATGGTTAAGCTGGGACATTGGGGACGAAATCAGGAGAAGGTCCTGCAGGACTCGTACTATTAGGATGACCTTGATGGTATATAACTATGTTCTAGCTGCTGATTTGGCTTTTTTAAACTATATATACTCAATATAAAATAAAACTTAGTCGACTAAAAAAAAATAAAAAATTTTATGTAATGCCTTTTGGAGACCTGTGTCTTTAGAGCAATACAGCTTTGGGCACATAACAATTCCAAAATGTATTTCAGTCTTGACGTGGAGCGCTAAGTGCAGTATTCTAGCCAGGTGACAGGCACTTTCTTGTCCCTCTCATCAACTAGTGATGGAGAGTGCCCATGGGCAGCATTTAAAAGCCCCCCACACAGCCTCCTGTGTCAGCACACATCACAGCAGCCTTTTTAGCAGCACAAAGCCCTCCGACAACCCCTCAAGCACATCCTGATGCTCTCTTTGTGCTGTTGGTATTATCAGAAAACGCACATGTCTGACTCTCAATCTCCTCTCGCCCACCTTATGCATTTTTCTGGGTGAATACATGGAGGATGGGTAAAAATTTAGAGCCCACAAAAGGAACTGTTGGCAGGCTTTCTAAGAGTTCGAAGCACCAGGAGTGTGCTCTGTTCTCCTCATTAACACTTACATCTGCTCGACTGATTTCCAAAAACGAACCGCGTTTTTTGCGCTAAGAGCCAGTGCAAAAAAATCAAAGCACGGCCTCTGCAGTTTAAAAATTTTTTTTTTTTACTTTATTGGAACGTACAAGCGAGCATGATGGGCTGCACAGGTTGACCGGATAAAATGCCATTAGGATCCATGGCAAACTGGAGGAAAAGGGTGAAGTAGATCCCGGCTGGCTGTAAGTGTGGGGTATGTCACATTGGCCTTCTAATTACTGCTGGAGTCGTTACAGTGTGCAGTGAGACGGAGAGACAGAGGACTATCACAGCAGAGATAATGTCTAACTTTGCCACTCAGTCCTGTCTTCCACTGCAGAGGGGAGTCCCACTGAGAATTACCCACGCTGAGTGTGACACTGAATACCCACCCAGATAAATGGAGGGGTTTTGGCAGGACATATTTTTAGCATTAACTCACTGACCCAAAAAATGATGTCCACAAAATGAGATCCTTCCGGATATTCAGCGGGAAGCGACTGTTCCCTTGTATCGTTTTCGCTGTGTATATCACAGGAAAAAGATTCACAATCTGTCAATGGCTGTATTTCAGTTTTATATAGACTGAGATGTTATTTGTCAGGGAAGATTACTTGTATAACTGCAGCAAGCTACGGAAAAGAGGGCTGAGCTTTACTGTTTCAGCCGTGATCATTCATCGCCATCAATTACTTTCCACTCAGCTCGAGCAATTCGTTGCAGGTCATATGAGCTTTACTCAGATGACCATCATAATGTTTAATTTGAAGGCTCTCCAATCACCATTAATCAGCATTAATCCCTGGGAAAGCAGTGTTCTATCTTCATATCTTTAACACACTTCCTTGGTGGAGTAGAGAGCTACTGAATATTCTTCTTTTTTCCATTTTTTCCCCTTTTTTCTAAATGTAGAGCATTCAAGTTCTCTCCGTTCCCCGTTGCACCTTCCTTGTGTGTTGTTTTTTTATTTGTACTTTTTCATGACTTATTTACCCATTTCTCGAAGCGGCGTTATTTATATTTAATGAAGAGGAAAGGGAGTTTTCCCAGGTTCTTACCATAGTCTGAAGTGCAAGCTAGGGTAGAAAGTACTGGACCTAATAACCTTTCATTGGCATGAGGGAATGCAGGTGCAGATTGCAATGAGCTCAAGAGTTGAAGCAGTCAATAGGCCATCAACAAAAAAGAAAAATAAGCGTGTGTGTGCGTGTGTGTTTCCCCCCCCCCCCTAGGATCAGCAGAATCAGAAAGCTATGGCCAGAGAGCTGTACTTTCATGTAAACTCTCATACCATAAACAGGGGTCTAGCTCATACTGTAGTCATGGCTATGTAATACAATTAAGCCATAGTCACCCGATTATGAGCCTGACAAACGGCGTGTGTATCAATTACTAAAAAGATGTTAACTGACGTAATTAAAGAGTAAATCTTGTTAAAATGTGTAGCCGTATTCCTTTAGACACAGTGCACCTAAACTAATTTGAGCGCCTTTTGTTTGCACTAATTTGGTCGAATCAATACCAGATCTCTCCCTGAGCTGTCACATGTTGCTCAGTCAATAGAAATAATGATCAATAAGTGTCCTCTGATGCGTCGGATTTGCCCTGAAGATCCATGCTGAATGAGGCTAATCAGTTTACGTTGCAGGGGTGAGGTGTGAAGGGACCAAAGACGCCTTGCTGTGGTTACGGAGAGCATGTTAGAGACGGAGATCCCACAGGCTCACTGGAGCTCCTGCGTAAAGAGTAATATTGGTGGTGGTGGGGGGGGGGGTTTGAACAGAGCCTGCTCAGTGTTGCAGGTTCTCTATTCAAGGACAATGCCGCTATTCACAGTTATTTACACTGAGCTCCAGGCTTGTTCTGACCCACTGATCCACTATAATGTGCCTACTTTTCTTTTTGCGCTGCACACTGGTTAACAGTTTGATGTTTTATGTACCATATGGTGACTTATACTTGAACCCTTCCATGAACTACATATGTGTCTTGGAGTCCTTGGACACCTAAATAAATTATTTGCATTGTACAGACAACCCCAAGAGCTATCAGTTACTTACTTAACTCGCTTCTAAAAAAAAAGAAGAAAAAAAAACCCTATCATAAAATCATATTTTTTTTAAAAACAAATATTTAATTGTATTTAGTCTCCTGAAAGTCAACTGTTGCTGTTTTTAAACAGTGCATAAAATTCCTCTCTCAACCACCCCCATGAGGAAAACCAAAGAGATTTATCCACATAAGAGACAAATCCAAAATAGTACATAACCGCACCATAAAAATTTTTAATGTATGGAATAGATAGAAATTTGCTTGGTGGTCAAAAGCAAGCCTCATATTACAGGTTCAGAATTATGCAGTTTAGTTTATTCTTAGGTTTTTAATTCTAACTTCATGATAACAGGTTGTTCAGAATAGCTGCAAAGAGAACTTTTTTTTTTTAAATGTTGCCTAGATAACTGGAGATTTTGCAGATAATGCTCCAGAGATAATTGCTGGGAGTGTGTGAATGTGTGTTCATGCTGTTCTGTGTTGGACTGGGGTTCCATCCAGGATGTATTCCCATCTAATGCCAAATGTTCCCCGGAGAGACTCGGCATGTACAGTACTGTGACTTTTGCCCAGGATAAAGTGGTCCAAATGCTCTTGTGTAGATTGATAGTAGGTACTAAGTAGCAGGATGTTTTAAATCAAAGCCTAGTCACCATCCAGGGAAAGTTTCCGACAAGATAGTGCCGAGAAACATACATCTAAGGCATGACAGATATGGTTGCTGGTGCTAAATCCGTGATTGACAGGGGCCGTCTCATGTCTTTGAGATGTTTCTGGATCAGACCTGCGTGAGGATCACATGCACAAACCTAAAGTTCTCTATATAATGTAGAGATGATCAAGATGTGAGACATTTCAGGAGAATACTCATTCTGCCCATGAGACATTTCAATAATACTTATACAGGAACAAACTTTTTTAAGGTTATAAAATATTTGTTTTAAAACTATATAATGCATAAGTGGGATGCTGAAATTGCACCATTATCATTGCATCACTCTAGCAATATTCTAAAACCTTCATATACATTTGACATTAGATAGAAACAGTTAACCCTCATTAATTATCACAATGCAAAGTTGACCTCACTTTGTTAACAGGCCGCAGCACCACCAATTAAACCGGACAGAATCATTCTAACTGCCCACGTTTCTGAACCTCCACCTCCACCAAACATGTCCAAAAGATGGGGAAAGAACAGCTGAATGGTCTGCAAAGAAACTATTCTGACCCTTCCATATGGACAGGTGGAACATGGGGTCTGTGCGGCAAATAAACCTGAGGGATGAGAAAGAGAAAGAAAATGAAAGAGAGAGAGAGCGAAAGAGAGCAATGACCTTTTCAAAGAGCTTGATCTAGGGCCAAGGTAGACGTTATTTATAGAAGGTATTTATAGGAACGATTTTCCCGAGGTTAGGCTGAACGAGATGCCACTTCTCATTACCAGCAGGTTCCTGCGTGCACCTCATTTTACAGCTGGCTGAGCTCAGGCAGGAGGAGCCAGAGCAGCTGGGCTTGGGTCACCAGCAAAATCTTGCAGGCCAGTTCTTAACACGGTGTGTGTGTGTCAGACCTCTAGAGTTTTAAAATGCTAGGTTATAGGTCCCTCTCTTTGAAGAGCTGCATGACTGGTAGTTGTTACTGTACATGTACAGCTCCTGGCTGAGCCTCAGCACGTCCACTGTCTCACCCCGGGCTAATATGCGTTGTCCTTCACACGCACCAGACTTGCACCGGCAACTGTTGTTACTACTGACCGTGAAGGTGTGTAATACTGCAATATACACACACACGCGCTGCTCCCTCAGTACCTCTCAGGCCCTGTGTGTTGCTTCATCACTGAAGCAATAAGTCACCCTGGCAAAGCACCTCAGGCCCTTGCACAGGCCTTGCAGTCTCAGCATGGAGTCATCACAGCCCAGGGACACTGGGAGGGAATGTCATATCAAAGACAAAGCCAGACAAAGCTGCGGCTAAGTGCTAACAGCTCTGTAATAGCATAAAGCCTGCAATGTAGAGCAAGGGACAGAACTTGTCGAAGTGACAGTCACGCACATACATACTGTACTGTACATATAGATGTATACCTCCATAAAATGACCTGTAATTATACTGGGTACGGTTTATATTATTTCACTATCAAGTAGCTTCTGCTGAGACTCCTACCAACATCCCTATGGACATTTTTTTCCCCTCTTTCTACCCAGCCATAGTCCTCATTTTAAAATCCCCAAACGGCATCAGATCCGGAAAAGCTGTCCTCGATCATTCGGATGAGACTGTGTCTAATTCCCCGTTCCTCCATCTGCATGCATTCATGACAGACACAGCGATCAAAAACTTCAAATTCAGCCAGCAGTGTGGACATCCCTCACGTCCTGTGCCGAGTGGTAATCCGCTCTGCGTCCATTCCCACTGGAACCTTTGTCTTCCAAAGGGATTTCCAAGGATTGATGCTGCCAGATCTACTGAGTGTGAGGGACAAATCACTCCGAGGTAGGTGTCAGATACGTATGTCTTCCCCTCCCATAATTGCCATTTCTTATAAAAGCTCTGCCTGTACAGTATAATGCCTGGACTTGAGATATGTGATACTTTTAGCTTCTACATACATACAGTCAGGCTGGAGAAGAGAGGCACAAATTCAATCAATTGTGTCCAATATACAGTATGTCCAGCTCTTTGCTAATAATTCAGATGGCTGTCAAGTCAGTTGGAAACAGTAAAATGAGTTTGGTATCAATTGCATTTTTAGCAACTCCTCATTTTTCCTGATTGAGCTTTGCTCTTGCCTGTCAGGTGAGACCCCATTAGACGGGAGAACTGACAGCGCTGTAGTAATGACCAGAGACTGAAGGTGGGGCCACAAATGATCAGTCAGTAAACGCACCGGAAGTGGTCACGGGGGAACACCTGACCTTTTACAGGACAAAAACAGATCCAAGCACCCAGCCTGCCTGTACCACCAGGTTTGAATGAGAGGAATAAGCCCTGTCTTCCATCAACATCCCACATGGGAACTACTGAATTACTAATGCGAGAGTTACATGAATAAAATTTGTTTCAGTCCTGTCCCGAGGCTGACTACTCCGCTCTGTTTTGCGGTTGGCTCCGAGCCCGAATCCATCTTAGAGGTTTTGAAATATTACAGTAGAATTGTGGCTCAACTGTCTGTAGCAATTTCCCCCAGGTTCGCTACAATCTAATTCTATGGGAGAACATGTCCAAATCTTCCATAAGCACCAAGCTCATTTTTATCATCTGCGAAGGCCCCATCATCTCCTCAGCGTGAGCAGAACAGCAGCTGTCAGAACGGCCTGCTCTCAATCCTCATCATTAACTACTTGCTGGCTTTCTGATTGGCTCCTTTGTTCTCCAGTAAGGATTTAATTCCCTCCAGTCTGCAAGACTTAATGACATTATAGACAAACTTTTTTTTTTTTCCTCTTAATAAAAATCTGGGCAAACACACCGGACGAGATTTAGCTGGCAAATGTGATATAATCAAGAAGTGGTAAGCCGTGTCAGCAACCGGAGATTTCGGAAACGTATTTTAAAATATTCCACACGCGACGCGAATGAACTTACTAGCGAAAAGAGTAGTAGATATACAGTACACATCCACATATCCACTGCGGTCATGCGGTTTCCTCCTCTAAACCACCAGCATCACAAACTCCCCGCAGCACTGTTTGTCTGTCTGTCTGTCTGTCTGATATCACCCATGCTCTGATCTCCATGCACAGTGAAAGGATATGACAGCTTCATTTTAGCCTGTCAGGCCTCTGAAAAGCATTTCCCTCTCGCACTGACAGCAATCTAGCATTTCCAAATTAGCAGAAACATTAACCTTTAGTGTGAGTCTAATGTGTTCTGAATGGAGTGTATTAACTTTTATTTGATAATGTCATTTTTTGTTGTTGTTGCTATTACAGAAAAAAAAGAAAAAGAAAAAAAAAAAAAAAAAATCGCTGTTTTCCTTTCCAACGCGTTTCATTTCAATATTTCATCCTATCGACGGAAAGCATTTAACTCATCGGCTTACGTATTGAATTTGCCTTGAAGTATTTCCCTGTGTACTCTCGATGTGTCACTATTAGCCTCGACACATATTAAAGGAAGAACATGGAGGTTTGCACTTTTTAAATGTCATTTTATCACAAGCTACACCTCTGGTGTGAAAACGGTTATGACATGCAAAATAGCAGTTGCGAAGAAATATTAATAGTAACGCACAACAAATACAAGTTCGGAGTCTCGAGTGCGCTCCTGTACGAAGATCTAAAGTGCGCATCTACAGAGAGGAGAAGCGCCTCGACACAAATGTGCAAAGCAGCTTGTCATGTGAAACAGTTGCTTTAATATTTGCGGCCATTACACTAATTAGGCAAAAGCACACAGATGGTGCTGTTTCACAAACTCTCTGACTGAGAATCAAAATGTCATTGCTGCCAACATTAGACATGCAGACAAAAAAAAAAAACCCTGACAAATCTTTCTTCACTCCCATCAGTTTTACTTAAAAAAAAAAAAAAATGGAAACCAACATAAAAAGGCGGCAAGCCGTTGATGAAAACGAGGGGTGTTTAGCAGTGAAACAATGGTACTTGGGTACCATATGCCGCTCTTTAAATGCTGTAAGACAGCTGCAAAAGCCAAGTGTTCCTGGAGATTGGCCAGGTCCCAGAAGAAGATTTCCACTCAGTTGAAAATGTTTCCAGCTATCAGGAAGACGCCACTTTTCATAGACTCGCTTCCAGATGCAGGCCGATTCTCTCTCTCTGAAGAAGAGAGGAGTGTCTGTGCTAGTAGACAGAGGGAATGTCATACAGACAACACACACCAACACACAATATACATGCTATAGGTGGATATATAAAACACATAGACATATGTATATGTGTATGTATAAATATGTGTATGTGTGCAAGATATATACATTTAGAAATACAGTGTGTATATATACTGTTTGTGTGTGTGTGTATATATATATATATATATATATATATATATATATATATATATATATATATATAGTGTGTATAAATATGTATACTGTATAAATATGTATATAAATACTGTATATATACAACTTAAAATTGTATTCGTCACATACACAGTCATACACAATATGATATGAAGTGAAACGCTTATACGACTGCTGATGACTAAATTTTCAAAGTTACAGTATGAAATAAGAGAAATAAGAGAATTTACAAATGAGAAATATAGAGAAATATGGAAATAAATTTTAGCTGTAAAAGACTTTTAAATTTACATGATGTAAAATAAGGAAAATAAAATAGTAGAATAAAAATAGAAATATAAAAGAATAATAAAATGAAATATAGAAGAGTTGAAATGTAATGTAATACTGTGTCCAGTTATAGGCAAGATAATGTGCGGAATATATACACACAGTATATCCTTGCATCTCCATGATCTTTCCTGATCTTTCTACTGTACATTGTAAAACATCTGATATACAGTATGCAGTAATCCCCTTTAAACACTGGATATTGAGTTGTGTCTGCTACTTACAGTACTGTATGCTCTGCAAAGACTTCATAACGGCCCTAATCCGAGGTGCTGTTAGTTGGTGATTTTTGAAGCTGGTGACTCCCTAAATGAACTTCTCCTCTGCAGCAGAGCTAAGTTTTGGTCTTGCTCAGTTTCATCATGGTTTTGAACAGTCGACCTTCATATCTTAAAACAACAACTGACTGTTTTTACTTAAATACATAATAAAGCTGTAAGTATTTCATACTTTTAATTGGCACTGTATGTATATAGGTTTGTATAGTGTGTGTGTGTTAAATATGTGGCAATGTTGATGTGTGAAGGATCTATAAGTTCTGCTCGAGGGTTTACCCGTCACTAATCGCACCTTAAAGCTCGCAGCTCTTCCCCTCGCTAAACACTTTATTTCCTTCAGCTGGACAAACCCTCTATGATTACGGCGCTCTTCAGCAAGCTATTAGCTCTAACATTACTGAGCCTCTTGCCTGCTTTCAAGTCGAGATGAAACAAAGTTGTTTCTGCATCATCACCGCAATAACTTTAAAAGAGAGAGAGAGAGAGAGAAAAACATTCCTCTATAATATACTTATTAACAACATAACATTTTTTTTTACTGCAAATAAGCAGACAGCTTGTTCTTTTATCCAGAATTACTTTAATATCTACAGTAATAGCAGTCAGTGAGGTCTCTACAGATCACACCTTGTGCAATATTTCCTTAAAGCTGTCGACGGTCCTCCATGGTGTTGGAATATTTAAAATTTAATGTAAGAACCAGACTGAAGCCCTGCATCCGGAGCTCGGATGGATGATTATTTTTCTCGTCTTTTTTTCCCCCCAACACTAATATGAGCTTATGCATGTTGTCAGAGAAGTGAGACATTTTCAATAACGGTGTGTTGCCCGTGGCAGGGATTAGCAATAAGCTGGGAACTATTTGTGGATGTTAGACAGCAGACCTGGCCATGTCTGAAGGGCTCCAACTCACCTGCGTGTGTGTGTGTGTGTGTGTGTGTGTGTTTGTGCATGTTTAATCCTTCTGTGCAACAGCCACATCGTCATGGTACGTAAAATTTGTGGTTTACTGTGGGGCGCTGCACGTTAATAAGATGATAAGTTAATGGATGTGAACTCGTCACCACAAATTGCCAGAGAAATTCCCTGGCAATGAGAACTGAGAAAATAATGCTCGCAAAGTAATGGAGGATTAATGCTGCTAATAAAACACAACACCACCTGGATTATCAGAGTAATAATCCTATTTTAGCTCTAGGAAGACGTGAGAGCATGTCTTCGCGTGTCGCGCCACGGGCGTTTTCGGTCGAGGTAGGTATTTTGTTTGTTGCCGGAATTCTTGTGGTGGGAAATCTGATAGTGTAAAAGCTTTGTTTAAAGGACGGCAGATTTCAGAAAATAGCAGCTTAAAGTGGAAAAAGTGATCCTCGAAAAAATTCTAGCATTCTAGTTTCTGAAGATTAGGATGTTTTATTTCTGAGCAAGAAGAAAAAGGAACATTACAGAGATCAGGAATACTGTACAGCATCGGCCAAAACTGTCTGCACATCCCAGATAAAACATTAAACACACACACACACACACACACACACGTACAGACACACACACACACGTACAGACAGTTTCAGACAACACTGACATGAAGAAAGGTTTTGTCTGTACAGTACTTTGGTCAGAACTCACTCTTTCTATGATATTTACGTTTCCTACATATCGGAGCGCCCGAAGCCAGTCTCTCTGCACAGTATGTCTGTATATCTGAATGTCTGTCCAGCTGATTTTAATGCAGAATTTAGACTTTTACAGTTCTTTTTCAGTTTTAACTATTTCTAAAAACACTTTACTAGCGCTAGCACATATGCTATGTATACAGTATGCATACAGTCTCTCTGTACATGTCTCTCTCTCTGACACACATACAATATTTTTTGCACTTATATTATACACACACAGGAGTCTGAGTCTTGCTTCCAGACTGTGTGTACTGTATGTGGTGGAATGTGTTCCCCTTGGAGGGTTTCCTCTGGGAACTCCAGTTTTCTCCCATTGACTAAAGACTTTTGATGTGATTAGGTATGTGAGTGTGTGCTTTTTAAAAATTATTATTATTATTTTTTTTTTTTACAATTAATTAATTAACAGATATGCAGAATCTTTTATCTTATTTTATTTTGTTCAGTCCACATACTGTACCATCCGGCACATCGGGCAACGGATACTCCTTATTATGAAGAGATATACATGCATTACTACTGTATAATACTGTATCTACATCTACTTATTCTAATTATTTTAATCTTATATATTACTCAAAAGACTATTACGTTCTGTACAGTAATGCAGTCACTGTAAAAAAAAAAAAAAAAGAGAAAAAAAAGATGATTTCCATGACATAAGTGTATAATTGTTGTTTCTCCAACTGTCGCTCGCTGGCATTCCTTAAATTAAAAATCACTTCCGTTTCTTTATAATAGTAATAGAAATAGTAACAGCATCCTATTCGGGTAAGTATTCAAATATTAAATATTCACATTATTCTAGAGTTTTGTGCTCTGAAAAGGTTGTGGTGTTCTTTTCTTTTCCTTTTCTTGTTTTTAATTTTCTATAACACTGTCATACACATATTAATTCAGTACTATTAAGCTCATATAGGATATCAACAATAGACATCGACAAATTCTTTTCACTAAAAGTCGTATTAAGTCGGCCGTGCGGACCTCAAGCGGACTCCGAACCTGAACTATGATTCCCATCAATCTCACACACCTCGACAATTATTACCCATGTGCACCTGAGCATTATTCTGCCCGCACCGTCTATTTCATTTATAATTCCTGTTTGTTGGAAAACAAGCAGAAGCGGATGCAGCGGGGATACGGTGGTGCTGCCGGCCACTCTGACCCGTGCTCTCTGTTCTTAGACCCAGAGAATATGTTTCCTTTCAGAGGGAATCAGGCCCGTATCAGGTTTGTTCCTCAGAGCTTTAATGAAAGGGCTCAGTTAGCCCGCGCTCATGATTATCCTATGAGTATTGACTTTGGCCTACAGTCATGAACAGATAAAATGGTGTGAGGCCTTGTCCTAAGTGATTACTCAGAATTACAAATCACTTCGCACGTAACTTTACCCAGCTTGTCTTCCTGGCATCCTGGACTCCAACGGCTGCCAAACGGCTGCTGCACACATCGACACTCGCAGGCCGCTGATGCAAAACATCCACAAGCGCATGTATTTGTGTGTGTGTGTGTGTGTGTGTGTGTGTGTAGAGGAGGACGTCACACGACAAGCTACAAATAGCATGAGCACGTCTCCACGTGCACACTTGTGACAAACAATATTTGCACATTCTAAAGCACATATTCGTAATCTCAAATAATGTGCCGCGAGTGTTCTTGGTGCACATGTATACACCCACACACTTATGCAGCCACACAGAGAGAGAGAGAGAGAGAGAGAGAGCTATAATATTCCATTCTGACAGCTGAGTTTTAATTGGGCAGACGGGTGTAGCGGGCCGCTGTCACACGCCTGGCGGTTTGAGGCTTTGTGGGACAGGCCCCACGGTGGGCGCTGTCATGTGGCCCTGGCTCTCTGCAGGTCCCCCTCCATGGGTGTCCCAACTCATTTAGGAGTGCACAGACAAAGCGCCAATTAAAAAAGGGGGCTTTAAACAATCGAACCGAGCCCCCTGGGGCTTAGCAGACAGCCTGCAGGCCAGGAGATGGGGCAAAAAGACACTGACTATGTATTCCACATCTATAAATATAACGCTAATTCATACAGCCATATATTACTGTCTGTTTAAATGAGAAGGGAATGAGATTTTGTTCTGTCCTGTGCACAAAAAAAAAAAAAACACATGACTCCTAAAACAATTACAAATGTTTTTTTTTTCTCAAAAAAAAGTGCGAATATCATCGTTTTTAAAATGTTTCATGATCAAGAGTATTTGATGATTAAGCAAGTGATAAATAAATTTCCATTAAAGGCAAAGATTGCCTTTTCCAGCTTGTTCGAACCAATTAGAGAAAGCCAGGCAAGTGTTGGGATGTTAGAGGAGACAGAAAAAACAGCTCGCGGTGTCACAGCAGAAGGCCCAGGCTGTGCATCTGCTCGTGTCTGGGTGCCTGGTGTGGCGTGGAGGAATCGCTGAACGATAGTCCCGTGCCAAACTGATGAACCTTGCATTTTTAAGAGCAGGAAATGTTTTTAATGTATATCTCTGTCACTCCCCCTCACTAGTCCTATCATATACATGAGGTCCATATGCCAGTTCCATATGGGCCGCCACCCTCTCCTGCCAGTCTGACGGAGAACTCCCATCCATCACCGCGAGAGCAGAGCGCTCACTTGTTATCAGCCCAGATCGGGGAGAGGAACTCACACACACACACACACACACACACACACTCACACACTTGCAATCCTCTCCTCTCCTCACATACTGTAAGCTCAGCCATATGCGAGTTGTCCTGGAGGGGGAGATGCCGTCTTGCAGTTCCAGCCCAGAGCCTCTCCCATTGCACAGGAAAACACACATCCTTAAAAATCGCACTCAACATTTATCATGTAAGGACTTATTTTTGAAGAATGTACTTGTCTACAACACAAAAAATGTCTGAAGGAAGAAAAAAAAAAAAAAAGCATTGTTTCGGTTCTGCTCCAACGGCATGCCTTCCTATGAAACACGCTTCTTGTTACACGGAAATGTGAAATAATAATAATAAAAAAGTTTGCTTTATTTAACTTGGCTAAAATACTCAGCTGTTGTTTATTATATTGCACAACATCAACTCCCTAGATGTGGTTTTTCTTTTTCTTTTTTTCCCTCCAACATCCAGATGTATGCATGCTGCAATCTTTCGGGCTAAAGTAAGGAATTAAATATGATTGAAGCGCTTATGCAGTAAATTGATGTTCTTATTGAAAATACCACTGTTTTCCCGTCGAGTTACACGCGGAATCAAAGACAAAGTATTCGGAACGGAAAACAGAGGGAAGGCATTCTTAGTGGAAAGAGGGGAAACCTGTGTTGCTTACAGAGTATATAAGGATATTTAACCGCTGATAAAATCCGTAAACAGGCAAGCCGAAAAACAAACAACACTCGGGATCAAAATCCAATTCATTGGGAAACGGTCCAGCGTAAGGGCAGAAGTAAATACATACACGTGCAAAGAAAATGAAATCTCATTTTCAAAAAGGTCTAATGATTACTGGTATCACGAGGGCTGGATTTAGCCTCGGGGAGACACTTGGGCTTCGGTGCTCTTGTATGTCATGACGGTCACATAAGAAGGCGGCTGGGGAATATGAGGATGAGTAACCTTACACCCCATTAAGAATAATCATATTTATTTCGCTGGCCTGGCAGGAAGGCAATGGTGTGCACGTCCTTAAGTAAATTGAATCAGGGGGACAGATGATCCTGTCTGTGGCAGAGAGAGAGAGAGACAGAGTCCCCACTTCCTTGTAGACTCTGATAACATGAATTATTAAGTGAGTGTAAGGAGAGCAGGCGACTTAAATGTAATATGTGGCCTTGTTATTTGCTACTACCTTTTGTAACCTTTCAGGTTTAATTAAGGCTCTGAGATGGGGAGTGGGGGTGGAGATTACAGGCTGCGAGTGCTTGTTAAACTTCCTGCAGCATCCCAGACTGAACCTATTTTACCCATTCTATCGCACACACACAGATTAAGATTTAAAGAGCAGCTAATTAAAAAATAAAAGTTTCTTTAAATAGACATACACTGCATGCGACGAATAAAATATAAAAAAAGAAATAAAAAATAATGCACTTTTATAGGAAAGTAATTAATGACAAGGTAGTGATGGGGTTCAGTGACTTACTGTACGTAGCACCCTGAAGTTGATTCATTTCCCATAAATGCAGAATTATTTTATTCCTCTTATACCGCACTAATTTGCCAGCTGTTGACATTTTTTATTTAGAATCAAATTATAATTCATTAACTGTTGCATTTAATGTTATGGGTATGCAGCTATACTGTAAATAGTTGTTTACTTCTTTTTTTTTTTTTAATCCTAAGCTTTTCTTTCTTGTTAACCACCAACAAACAAATAAATAACAATGCAACTAGTCATGTTCCTATGACATAACCGAACATATCATAAATCCAAGAGTACTGAAACTGGAGACTCCTTTCATAAGAGTTCAGCTTGAACATACAGTACTGTGCAAAAAGTCTTGAACCACCCCTAATATCTTTATTCGTATTATATAACGTCGATCATAAATCATGTAGATTATATTGAAGAAATGGGAACAAATGTTTTAGGCCTAAAGTGCCTAAATATACAATATAAACTTGGTTGTTTATGTAACACCTCAGCAGCAACCTCATTTCCCTTCTCGTCTGTTCCAACCAGCATTCAGCATCACCAGTATACTAATCATCGGCCTGATCAAGTGTCATCATCTGCATCTTTTGCTCAATGGTTCATGCCTTAAGTTAGATGTCTTCCTGCTTGAATGATTAATAGGTTAATATTAATAGATTAATAATGCTCTGAGGGTCTGGTATAATATTAAACCCACAAATATCATCCAATATAGTCCATAGAGAAAACAAAGATCACTTACTGATCATAGAAAATGATTCAGCAATGAATAATTCTTATAATAATAGTTATGTATAATTACAAATTCAAGTTAATAACATGGACGTATGGTTATTGTCACCAAACAATCATTCCCAAACACCCTAACTACACCTAAGTCCACACCAGCATCCAAAAAAAAAAAATTGTACTGCTTCCTCCCGGGATGATATAATCCACTAGTGTGACTCTACAAAACCATCAAAGGCGATGTGCTCCACAAATGACAGACAGCCCTGTGTAAATATACACTCCAGGATGGGTTCATCAAAGAGAAGCTGCCATTGCTGTGGTCAGTGTTGTCCAACACGTGTCAGGAAAGATGAGGGCAAATAGCACACTCTGTGATTTGATTCATAGAGAGTCTTCATATGACCTCTTAAGCGGTGATGGCCGACGGGTGTCAGTTCGACCACAAAACGAGGGCTCTATTGATCAAAGTGTAATGTCAAAACAGCCCACTGGCTAATGTCAGATCATAACAGCTCGCTTTAAACAATCAGAGAAGATCCGCTGATGTGAAGGGCCGAGGGCTGGCTCAGACGCACTGGAGAAACGTTGACATGTTCAATTCGATTTCCTCCTAAACCCAAAGTAATTAGCTAAACATCCTACACTGAATTTGAAAAAAAAAAAAAAAAGACATCAAAGGTTTTTGCGTCTATGTGCACTGGCACTTACAGTAGAGCAAGTCTATTATGAGGTTAAAAACTATCAACCAATGTTTGGGAGCGTGAACTCCATGGAGGATATGTCTTACAAAAGGGAAAGCTTTGTATGCTGCGCTCAGCACTGTGGTGGTTTTCAAGGGCTTTGTGCTGTAAGCACTTTCATTCGCGGTATGCTTGTGGTTTGGTCTGCCGCCGGCTCCAGTATATTAACACACCTTTTTTTATGTTCTTTTCACACTAACACTCCATCACTTGCCCTTGTATATACTTCTTCAAAAAAGATTTTTCTTTTCGCCCATCAGGTTTTTTTTTTTTTTTTTTTTTTGCAACAGTAAGCTGGAGCCGCAGTAAAGCTAGCTTACCGTCCAGCTGTTTTATCCAGAGGGCAGGTGTGCTCTTGTGAAAAGGATGAAAGATAAAGGTGTATATCCTCCCTCAGAGGCCAGGATTCTGTTTTTTGAGAGGAAAAATCTCCTTCTTAAGTGAAAGCTAGCGAGGATGAGCGAGAGACTGAAGGCATTCCCATAGCAGGTGGTCTGTCTCACGAAACATCTGGAGGCTGTGATGGCCAGATAAGCTCGGCTATTTACAAATCCAAAACTTTGTTTAGACAAAGCCTCTAAAAGCCATTCAGCTTCCAAGAGCAACTTCATTTGTCCCTCTCATTCCTAAACTTCCAGACCTGGGAAACTGGCTGGCCGTGATGAAAAATTCCCTAAATGAAGTATGGGAACAGGGCAGCTTTATTAGAGGAGCGTACGTAAATAAACAGGACGTTTCAATAAAATTACACGTCCAAGCTCATTTGCATTCCAAACTAATGTCTAAAGTTACAAATTTCATGGGACTGTATTTCCGAGTAGCGCGAAGGATCAAAAATAAATATGTCACGAAATTGCCCGAGACAGATCCAGTGCTACATGTCAGTGGAAGTCCAGCCAGCCATATAACCGTGTCTTAATGCCTGGTGTTTATTCGGTTCACGTGAACAACCTGCCGAACTTAAAGTGATCCCTGAACGAAATCGAGTTAAAACAAGTCTTCTCCTATGTGGAGGGAAAACATCCCCAAGTTCAGTTTGTTTTAGACGTGTCTGAACACCTCTCCTCCTGTTCGCTCTTAAAGCTCCATTATTGGAAGTGTAATCCACTATGACTCATTAAAACTATTTCCACTTAGTGAAACATGTCTCATCACAGAGGCCTCATCCATTATTCATCCATTTAGACACATCTTCTTGTATACAAGCACACTCACTCTCTCTCTCTCTCTCTCTCTCTCTCTCTCTCTCTCACTGTCTCACACACAGACACACACACACACGCACCTGCGAATAGCTCATAGGTTTGATGTTGATGTAATGCGGTGAGGATTAATTGTGTATGTTATTAACCTTTCCCACTGAGAGGTGCCATCTTGCAGAAAGCATCCCAGAGGAAGTTGTGAGCGTAAGGCGTGAGCTAAGCAGGAATGGAGTTGATTTGTTGTTTTTTTTTTGGTGCCTTCCTCACGCTCTCTGTTCACATATTGCCTTTCCCCCAAGTTCAAAGCAGGGCGTGTGTGGTTTCGACTGTCCTGTGAGTAATCATGAATGGTACAATCCAATAGCTCTGATATTGCCATAATGCTTTAAGCTCACAGACGATGACTTCCAGATGTTCCTGATCCACTAATGATTTGTTAGAGATAAAAAAATACTTAGTTTCAGAGGACATCATTGAGAAAAAACAACAACAACAACAACGACGAAAAAGTATTCTGACAGCTTCAGCTATCATTGCAATGAGAACAAAAGATTATAAAAAGTGAAAGCACAGTCACGATCAGAGAGAGAGAGAGAGGGAAAGAAAAAGAGACAGAGCGAAAGATGGGTCTCCAGATGTGATCCAAGACAAATGGCTCTATTGATAGAAACTATAGGACAGAGCGAGGGAATGAATCGAGTGCTCTGAAATTTATCAGCTCGCTGCAGAGAGTGTAGGGAAATTAAGTGATAAGAAAATCAATTGCTTATTCCTGCATCCATATAAATGTAGCTAATGTTTAAAATTCCCTGCAAATCTGCAGAGAATGCAGAGAGGGGAGGCGTGCGGGTAGGGAGGGGTGGGGGGGGTTACGGGGAGAAGGCGGGGAAGAGGAGGTCATCAATCATGGCTCTGTGACACACAATGAAACCTGACCGGGGCCCAAGATGTTTTAATACGGCATCCATTAAAGCCCTCAAATAAATTGCAATTTGGAAAACAGAACATAATACCGGCCAAGTTTTCCTCATCCATCTTGCAACGTGTCATGTAATGTAATTGCGTTGTTAATTTATCCAAGAATTTCCTTGGTACACCATTTCATCCACATTGGTTAATTTCCCTGTAGAGTATATTTTTCTCTCTGCACCGCACCCCTCCCTCCCCCATCGCTAGCGGGGGCAGAGTAATGTTTCTGCTTAGCATGGCATTAGTGGAAGGGCTAATCAAACGGCTGAAGTCTCTGACACTTTATCAATGACTAGCTGTGCTGGCTGCGTGCCGTCTGGCTACGAGCGGCCCGAGATTCAATCACCCCCTCCACGCTCTGTCATTAGTCCCCCCCCAACAGCAGGATCACTCAAAAATGCCCACGCATTACATCAATATTATCGACAGAAGGCTTTGGAGGCGTTTAAGGCTGGCCGGCAGCACCGGTCTGAGAGCAAGACACTTCCTGTTGCAGAATCGGGGTGCACTGAGCATGCTCGGGATCAAGAGAAGACTTGGTCGAAAGTAAAACGAGAGTCTGAATTGCACCTTAGTACAGTATACTGGAGGTGTGGTCTTGTACTCTGAAAAATAAACAGCATGATTATTGTGTAATTAATTAACGAGGACAATTCGACTCTGGGTCTCACCTCACATCCTAGCATTTTTTGCATATACATATATATTCTTCACATCTCTCTCAGTTAAGTAGCAGAAACAACACCGAACAGGAGGGGTCACCCATTCCGTCTTTGAGGTGCAGTGCTTTTCAGCGACTGAGCTGACCCCTACCGCGCTTATCAGGTGAGTATCACTAGCCCGTGCAGGAGAATATGCGGGCCCATTGTAGACAGGTCTCATCCAGTCTCTCTCCTGATAACACGGCTATTTTCTCACCTGCTGTCACCTGGACGAGGCAGGAAGGATTCCACGGCGGGGCGGGAGAGCTGCTCCCGTCCATCTGAGTGGAGAACAGAGAGTCTCGCCGTGATCAAAGGCTGACAGCAGAGCCGGAGGAGAGAGACCTCTGCCAAAACAAAGGCTTTATTGTGATGAAATATCCAGGGAGAAGCGGCACGCTCTACCGCACTCCTCCCTTAACCGCCCCCCACCCCCCCCCCGCCAAAACGCAATGCAACCCCAAAGCCAAACCGGCATTGCAAACTGATTACCGAAGACTCTCTCCATAATTACATTCAACTACATACATGAGTGTATGATGGTGAATAGAAACAAAACAACAGAAAAAGTAAAGCAGAGGAAACATACACAGTACACACTGTGCGGTTAAAGAAAGCAAAAACGCGCCAGGATCAGCGCAAGCTGAACTGGATGTGGTCGACTTAGGAAATCCCGTCTTACAGCACTTACGGAAAAGTAAAATCAGCCGCTTGTCTCGGCTCTTACTGCAAGACGCCTCCAGATGGTAGACAGCTCCAGCTTGTTAAGATGATGCTGTGAGCTGGAGAACATCAGCTTGGGTGCGATTTAGCGTACAGTTTTCTGATGGGTTCTTTATACGGTTTAATCATTAGGCATTCTTGGAAGAGAACTTAATAGATAATTATATATTTCAAATAAGCTGTTGTTAAAATTTGAAACTATAGCATCATTAGTTCACCAGGAAATTCAATTGAACGTCTTCTTTCATTGACAGCATTGATAGATTTGCTACAGTCAACCCATATGGTTTCACTTATTATTATGACTTTCCACTCATATCAAATTCCTACACTTTGGATCAATCCGAGCGAACATACAGATCCCATCAGCGGGAATATGACGGGCGAATATCGCGGCTTTCCTTTTCTTTTGTCTTTCTGCTAGATTTGGTTCATGGGGTAAATGATGTCTCTTGAGGTGTGTTTATGTGTGTGTGCGTGTATGTGTGTGTGTGTATGCGTAAAAAGAATAGAGACCTACTGTAGCAGGAGGCGAAGTGCGCCGCTCCGGAGGCCTGTGCCTGTCAGGACACGCAAGAGAAGACCACAGGAAGGGCAAACAAGTGCTTGTACGTCAGTCACTGCGCTGACAGGTGAAATGAAGGCTTGACAGCACTGACATCCAGTGTGCTCTCTCAGCCGCGCTCCTCGCCGTGCTTAGCCAGCACTAAGAGGAGAGAGATAAATTAGTAATAGCGCTTTACCTGTCAACAGAAGCATTCCTTTTTTCCTTTCCTACGTTGTTTTCTTTTCTCCTTCGATCGTCCCGTTTCAGGTAAAAGTAAGCGGGAGGATGATTTCAAGCTGGGGCCCGACTATCGAAATTCAGACAAAGGGCACTTTCAGATGATGCACTCCGTAGACTGATCACTGTGCATGCTAAAAAGGAAGGCTCTTGTCTGCAAATTACTTTAAGATGTGAGAGGTCTGCTCAGAAAATTCAACATGATTAAAAATAGAAAAAGCATAGAGCAGGCCTTTGTGTGAGTGATTATGTGTGTGTGTACGTAGTTGTATTCAGGTTAAATGGACAGAAATCTATTTCAGAATTTATCACTAAGACAATCATGGATTTGCAGTGTGTACTTTAATTTCTAAAGCCTGCGTTTCATCGGGTTCGAGCCAAGACTTAGCACTCATGCGGGTTCTGTAATCCAGGGATCTTATCTAAGGGAAAAATCTCTGAGGTTGAAAGTGTGTCAGATATCCACCTTATGTCTCGAATGAATTCAGAGACACGGTAATTGAATTTTTAATCAGTTCGTTTTGCCGTGCTGTCTTGTTGCATTTACCCCACCGAGCAGCGTAGGGCACTTTCCTAAACAATGACGGGGGAGAGGAGAGCGCTCAGACATAACATGCTAGATGATGTTAATTTCTCAGCTACGTTTTCATGAAGGGTACGTACAGTACAGTAAGTGGTGCAGACGTAAGGTTAAACTTTAATGTCCTTTTCACCTCTTCGGCATGAATTCTATGCAAAAAACGAATAAACAGAAATATGACAGCCAGAACTTTTAATCTAGCATATCGTTTTCTAGTTAGTGATTCTTCCATCCTCGCAAGCCGGCACCCTTAGCCGTCTACACTCACATTTACAATACTGCAACTTTCTTAGACTGTATAGTTAACAACCTAAAAAGCAGAATGCACGTAGACCTGATTAAGAGCGTGTCAGTGACCCTAGATCATAGCTGGCCTTTAAACGCCAGAGCTCACTTTACCACTAATAAGCGAGTTGACTGGGTGTGCCGCTTTACTGCCTTTTCCGAAACCCGCCGTAGAACAGATATTTCATGTGATCACGTAATCGCGATACGTTAAATCCACAGAACGGGATGAAAGACGAAAAAAAAAAATGCTGACGAAATTTCCGACTTTGGTCCGAACTAACTAATGAAAGTACTCTTTATTTCGCAACCCGTTCAGTGAAGTGGGACTGGTCATTACCGAGCTCTGCTCACACTCTGCTTAACCTCTCTACAGGGCCTCCCAGGCTGATAAAATGTTTATATGCACATCAAGTGCTTTATGGACTCCACTTGCTTTTCAGCTGCATAGAATCGGTGGCTTTTGTTCGCCAGAACACAGTTGCACTTCTTGGCCTTCCTCTTACCATGTGACCTCCAACCATCTATTTACTGTTATTTTGTAATTCTCTACACACTTTATAAACCCCTGCTGAGAAACAAATTGGAAGCACTACAGTTACCCCATGGCTGCTGACACTTTCATGTTTGCCTCCTTTAACACGAGACCCTGCGCGTCATCACTGTACTTCATAGACACAGTGAGCCTGATCTTTTCAACGTAAGATGACGGAACTCATCAAAGAGAACTGAAGGAATGCTTTTTATTCTCACATCGATGCAAAGCCAACATTGATCATTCGGTAATGAAAGCATCATCATCCTAGGGTCTGTCTTTCTCTGCTAGGTTCAGCACCGTCTAATGATGCACACATTGACATCCCACTGCAGCCCCTCCTCTCTGACCATCTGTGTGAAATATTCCAGAGGATGACAATAGAGCTTGTTTCGTTAGATGTGCCTCCCAGCCTGGAAGAATAAAGGATTAATGAGATAGATTTATCTTTCATCGTACAGCGTTGGCCATTATTGTTCTCGCATGTCTTCTATGTGTTGCACAGAGCCTGGGGAGCTGCTGGCTGGATGCAGAACCACATATCACCACGCTCTACTGTACCTGGTCATCTATTGCTCTAGATTTGCAGCTGTTTCAGTTACATTAGGGAAACACAATGCTTGGAATTTGTTGGAACATTTCGGAATGTCTGCTTTTTGAAATATGAAAATGTCTCCGCATGTAATAGAAAACCAAAAAATACAGTTTCTTTATATGATCTACTGTAGTTAGTTTGCTTCTGAAGTTAGTTTGTTAGTGGATACATACGGTACATTTGCAGTGAGCAATGCAATGAACCAGATCAAAAGCACTGATCTAATCTGATCTGATCTAATACTTGATCATGGTTGGTAGGGGTATGCAATCTGTATCCGTTTAGTGCTCCAAAACTCCAATTTAAATCAAAAGTGGATCTGGCCCCGATGGTTTATTAAATATGGCTCTGGCTCTGTTTTACAATTCTACATCACTCAGCTGCATAACTGGAACTGTAAACATGTGCAGGAGAATTCTTGTTTATTATTCTTCATAAATTCTAATGAATTTATTAGATTTTACCCCCCCCCCCCTCTCCCCAATAAACAAACTAGTAGTCTACTGTAATTTAAACCATAAAGTTTCAGAACCAGGCAGCTACAAGACTGCTATCTTAATAATTGTGCTCTTTGTTTTTCCAATAAGTTTCAAACCTCCTGCTTGCACAACTATACCATTGGGGACCTTTAATCTCAACCTTCCTGGCAAGCCCACCCCACCCACCCCACCCGCCCCACCATTATATGTATTGTTTTTGAACATTTTCACTTTTCATTTCACATCAGGGATGGAATTTGTATTATTACATTTCAAATGGCTGGAAGTATTAATTATTTAGAGAACAGTTTTCTGTATGGAATCTTGTGATGATCAGTACGACACAAATCAGCCTTTGTGTACTTTCTTTGCCTATACTTGGTAATGGAGAACTTGCTTAAAATTCTCTTCTTATGACTGCAGCCAAGGCAGAACAAAGCTGATAACGTACAAGAAACACAAATTAGAAACCGAAGAGAGGTTGAAACATTGGTTATAAAAATGCTGGAGGCGAGCTCATTTATAAATTCCCCTCCTATATACCCCTAAATACAACTTTACATATGCATGTGATACTTTACGCCAGGAAGAGGACAACCAATTAAGAGTAGGCGTCTTCGACAACGCCGGGTTACGTTGCCCAGAGACCAGACAATTTCTGCGTTCAGACTAATGATTAAAAATGTCAAGAGTCAATTATGACTAGTATGTGTTTTCTTATTTGGCTTCCTTAAATGGCTTCCCTGTCTGTGGAATGTTATTTAGCCTCATAGCCCCGAGCCTTGTGTAAATTAGCAATGGACTTCACAGGAAAGTAGCTTTGAGAGTAAAATAGTTGACGTCAAGATATAAAATTAAAAAAAAAAACAATCCCTCTGTCTGTGATGGGCCATGATCGGCCAGGTACAGTACAGTGCTTGCACGTCAACCGTAGGAGTTCACACACCTGGCTAAATAAGCTAGATAAAATAACGACTGACCTGCAGCCTAATGAGTGAAAGTCCCAGCTTTCAGCATGGCAGAGATCAAGTTACTGCCAGAGCATGAGGGGCCCGAGCGGCCACTGATGACTCTTAATGGCATATTTTGTGAGAGTGTTGTAATAGTTCTGGCTCAGGACTGAATTGGCCACATCAAACCCCACACTCTCTGACCTCCCAGCAGGATACCCAGGCATCAGGGAAATTTACAGCAGCCATGATTAGCTCATATTTAAATGGTGCTTAAAAGCTGACTTCCTGAGAATTTCACAGCTTAATTTAGCCAGAAGTGTTTAGGTATATAAAAGACTCATCTCCATAAGTATGTTAGCAGTGAGCCTGTAAAAATAACCTCAACTGAGGAATGGTTTTCCTTGGCAGGATGAAGGCAGCAAGGACGAGCAGACCTCGGCGGAATGGACCGATTGTTCACCAACTAGTCATTGTGCAACACTAACTATCCTGTCACAGCATTCCAGCTGGATTGTGAATTCTGTCCACAGGGGCCCGATCAGTTCCAGCAGAAACCCCTTATTTAGATGGAATCTTCAGGTTCAGGATATGATGCCGATTCACTTGCGTGCAAGAGATTTCCAGGTTTCCTGTTGCACTTTTCCTCATCTGGAAAGGTGAAGAGAGAGGAAAAAAAAAAGCGTGAGGATGGCATAATGCAGGCCCTGGATGGGAACTACATCCTGTCTGGTGTCACACCCACGGTGCTGCTGTCCTGACTAGCAGAACTGATGTAACTCAACTTGTTGTGCCTGTGATCTGGCAGACACCTCCCTTGTTCGGTAGAACACCCATCAGCAACTTAATTAGCTGTGAAGGCTCTTCACTTGAAACCTGAAATCATTCATTCAGCGCTTTGTCAAGGGGCGACAGGCTTGGGCGTGCTGATGAGGACTTCTAGATTGTTTCCCGAACAGCAGAAAGGAGATGGACGAACAGTGTGGGGTGGAGGCATGGTCCCATCTCTTCCCATGCTATTTTCATACATCGAAGAAAGAAAAAAAAAAGTCATACAAGATTGTAATTTCTTAGGCATGCTCAGTACGTTTCTGCTTCCTGGATTCCTATTTATGGCAATGTTTCTTTCTTTGGAGATGGGAGTTATTGCAATGTGCTGAAAGACACATCACAAAGCTCTCTCAAAGTTACTCAGCCTCTTGGTCAACCATCACAATTCCTACCAGCATTCGCCAGCATTATTATTTCCTCTTGTCTGTCAGGTAGCCCAGGCTGGAGTGGGAATTCCCCTCATACCTTTATGGAAAGAGCATGGCATTGGTGTGTAGTGGCAGGCGTCAGATGACACCAGCTGAGATTCATACAGACCCGCAGGGCTTGTATTATTTTTGCATGCACAGGTCATCAATAATGGCTCGATGTGTGTTTGCATAGGGACAGCCATGACTTTTGCATGTTTTTGCCCATTTGTCAAAGACTCGCATGGGATAAGCCTCTCTTTCAGTGTGGAGGCAGCAGAGGCCCCTGTTCATTACTCCTCTCAACAGGTTGGACATCTTGGAGCGCGGCTTTCATTTCCTTCTCACTACGGTTGTATTCGGTGGTAATGAGACCCCCGAGAATGTCATGTTTATGGAATCTAAGCAATAAAAGTATTATTATTATTATTATTATTATTGTTGTTATTATTATTATTGTTGAGACCACAACCGTTCAAATTATTTATTATAAAACACATTCAAATTTCCATCCGTTTTACCCACAAAGGAGCATGGGTCTTTATTGCTTTTTTTTTTCCCCCCAGAAGCATGTGACTGCATATTGTGTCAATAAGTCAGTCAAAAAGCACATTCTGAGCCCTCTCGTAAACTTTTACAGCATTATTCACACTCTTCATCATGATTCTTTGTTTAACATTTATGTTTATTGATAAACGAAGATGCACTTAAATAATTCAGAGCAAACATTAGCTGTGAGCCGAGATATTAATAATTGATGGTCTGTGCAAAGGGCTGTGGCACTCGGGGAATAGATAATATTAGCTTAATGCAGGGCTGCAGGAGCAGAAGACGTGTAATGGATCTGCCGGCTTTAACTGATGATGGTTATTGTGGCCTCAAAGTTGCTACAAAAGAAGGGAAAAAAAGGCAGCGGGCTGAGAGCTTTGGGGGGGCGCTGCAGATTCGGCTCATAGGAGCTGACAGTGCAAATTGTGGTTTTAATAGCAGGGGTTTACACATTCTGTAGAGGGCCCTTAATGGGCCCTGCCATGCTTAGTGCAAGGGGAGAAAAATCAGACAGAGCCATTACAATGAAACCAGAGAGCACTTTGTTTCTTGTCCTCCCCGTGTTCATCTTTTCAGTTGGATTTTTGTAGTCTCTGTACTCTTTAACATTTAACATTCAATACCTGTGACCTGTTCACTGCATTCTTAAGTGCTAGCCCTTTATTAGATACATAGATCATCTTGACTGAAAACACTACGAGTCCTGACTAAAGGATTTGAAGAGGCTGAAGGTAATATGGACTTATTAAAATGAAATTATGACGCTTAGGAAAACATGAAGAGTCTGTTGTTGTTGCTTTTTAACCCCGAAACCACATAAATGAAGCTTATGTGAATATTTTTTTCACCCACCTGCATGTCAATGCACCTTTAATCAGCTTGCCAGATAAAACAATGTGTATGTCAGTTTGTGTGTGTGTGTGTGTGTGTGTGTGTGTGTGTACTGTATGTCTGTGTTGTGATGTCTGACTGATCTCCACTGGAAGGAGATGCACAGATAGCGGACATCAAAGGCACAGCAGAGCATTAGCATCTAAACAAAAGAGCTATTCTTCCCTGTAGCATCTTACCCTCACAAGTGGTCATTCGCACCAGCCTGATTTATTTCTTTACCCGTCGCTTTTATGCTGAGCAGAGCGTTTCAGCATGTCCAAATACTCATCGTTTCAGCACTAAGGGATAGGATTAGCTGCTTCCCCTCTTTCTGCCTGTCTATTTCCTTTTGGAATATCACAGAGACATGACAGCTGTCATCACCCCTCACAGCTCCTCTGATCTATGTTTCAAGGTCTGTAGGTTCTTCCAGATTTGCCTCTGGAATACCCCGTATAATTGCAGGCCAGGCATGGACCAGCCCGACATGACCTGCTATTTCAGAAGCATTATTGGGATAATGTGTTAGTGTAAACAAAAATGACATAAAATCTGATTTTAAATACATTACTAAATATGAATGTACAATGAATAACTGATGAAATTCTTGTTATTTAATTAATCATTGCAGCTTGTTGCCGCATACACCTATTCCACAATCTGATTCATAAATGAAGCAATAAATTAAATAAATAACAAATAAATATGCATTTATATGTATCATGTTAGACCATTTTAAACCAGAGTTTCATTGGCCCAATTTTTTAAAATGATAAATATTAATACCTTTCACTAAGTTTAATAAATACTAATCACTTTTTGGGTGTCTAAATTCCACTTTCAATTTCTTTTGTTCAGTAATGAACACTTTGTTAAGTAAAAAACAAGAACGATGATGTATGTAAAGAATAAGATTGATATATGTTTGTTTGTTTGAAATAAAAAATTATGTATGTATGTATGTATGTATGTATGTATGTAATGCTCCATTGAAAATTATGAACTAAAGTGAATAAAACCTAATATTTGTAATAAAATGAAAAATATTTAATTGTCAACATGAAATATTTATTAATGTACTTAATTATATTACATATAATTACATCTAATTACATGAATATAACTTAATTAACTAATTTATGCTATTATTGCAATCTATCTATCTATCTATCTATCTATCTATCTATCTATCTATCTATCTACTGACATGTATAAAAGTAAGTGCCCCCTCTTTTGATTATATTTTTGTGTATATAAAAAGACAAAAATCATCTGATCGCAGCGATTCTCAATATTAGGCAAATACAACCTCAGACAAACAAAAACATATTGCTTTTTTTTTTTTTTTACTGTGCCATTATTTATTTAGCAAAAATGAAGCCAAAAAGAAAAGAAAATATATCATGTGGGCAATACTTAGTACCATTATTGTTCAATAGCTTGTACATCCAGCTTTATCAGCAATAACTTGAACTAATCGTTTTCTGTATAACTTTATCAGTGTCTCAAATCATTTTGGTCCATTCTTCTTTACAACATTGCTTTAGTTCGTTGAGGTTTTTTGGGTCACGCTACAGCATTTTAATTGGGTTCATACTGTACTTTTTATTTTTCAGTCATGCTGATGTAAATTTACTGGTGTGCTTTGCATCCTTGTCGGACAGATGCCCCCACACATTTGCCTCTAGAATGCTCTGGTATACAGATGAGTTCATGATTCATGCTTTCCACTTGTGAATATTCTTTCTCACGGTAGAACACTCCTAAATGTTCGGAAATGGTTTTTATAACACTTGCCAGATTGATGTGCAGCAACAATTGCTTCTCAAAGACCATTGCTTATGTGTTTCCCTTCTGTGTTGGACACCTGAATGCTCCAGACCAGAAAACTGCCAAAACTTCTGCTATAATAGAGGTCTGCACACCTGCTGATTATCAGATTATTAATCAAGGACAGGTGATTAGCAGCACCTGGCTCCAATTTACCCTCTTAATTCGTGTGGAAGCACTACAGGGTAATTAGTATTGTACACATGGACAGTATTTTCTTTTTGGCTGCATTTTTGTTAAATATATAATGGCAAAGTGAAAAAAGTAATATATTTTTGTTTGCCTGAGATCTGCTACAACCAGATGATTTTAGTTGTGTTTTTATTAAGCCCTATCAATCTCTCCATTTACTGTATCTATCTATATTCGGGGGGGGAGGGGGGTCTACTGTATGGGGAGTGTCTGGCAAGCTCTAACCATCAGAAGTCAGGTGCATCTAGACTATATCAGCACTATATATATATATAATGCTGGATTAAATCATTCATTCATTCATTTTCTATAATCCTGTGTTAATCCTGTGTTCAGGGTCGCAGGGGACCTGGAGCCTATCCCAGGAGACTTCGGGCACTAGGCGGGGTACACCATGGACAGGGTGCCAATCCATCGCAGGGCACACACACATACACACACTAACACATCCAATCACACACTACGGGCAATTTAGGAACGCCAATTAGCCTAACCTGCATATCTTTGGACTGTGGGAGGAAACCGGAGTACCCGGAGGAAACCCACCAAGCACGGGGAGAACATGCAAACTCCATGCACACAGAGACGGGAATCGAGCCTGGCCAGGAAATCGAACCTAGACCCTGGAGGTGCAAGGCGACAGTGCTAACCACTACACCACCGTGCCGCCTTGGATTAAATCACTATGTTGTTAACTGTTCCCCCCCCCCTCTTCTATTTTGTACAATACTTGCAAAAACTCTGTATTATTATCATTTTACAGGCAAAAAGTACTGAAGTGCTAGAATATTATTTATTCTATTACCAAATACAGAGCAACTGTATATCGTGTTCACAGTTTGAACCCTTAAGATCAATGTTGTTGTCCAATTATAGAACAGAGCTGTTCTTCATGGAGTGAAGGGCACACCATTGTGTCTACGCAACACACTCGCATTGCACCATTCATGTGTGGACTTTCTGTAGCTTACACAAAATAAAGACTTTGAATAAAGTCTCAGAGTAGAGTAAAAGGGAAATTTCAAGGTTTTGCTGCAAATAGAAGGCTAAACTCTTACGAAAGACTCTGTGATCAGGTCATTGGCTGAATTTCTCACTTTGATCTGTGAAAATTTCCTTTTCAAACTAAATATCTTCAATAGTGCATCGAATAGTGGATGGGAATGAAACAAGACTTCCTTAAAAAAAAAAAAAAAAAGTCTGATTTCTGTAAATAATACATAAAAGTAAGTAGCGATACACACTCTCATAAGTCACTGAGCTCTAGGAAGACAGGTTCATCTCTCTCTCTCTTTCTCTAATAATTTGAAAACCAGCATCACGCTGCCCTTGCTGTGATTGACTGACGTTGGTGCAGGTCTGACCCTGAGATGCTGTCAGGCCTGCCTGTTGTAAGCGATCCTCCCTTATCTCCTCAATCACAGCAGGTGCGGCAAACAGCACAGCAGAGGCAGCGTGCTGTAGGCCTCCTTCCAGCAGCATGCTAAAACAGATCAATAATCACCTATTGTGGGCCACTCCAAACCGACTTTTTCATCTCATGTAAGGGGAAGGAGCACAACCATTCAGGACTCTCTATGAGAAGAAAAACAGGAATAAAGTGCAAGACGGCTTCTTTACTTGACATAATGCAGGTGAAGTAATCAAGCTAAAAGTTTTAATGCCTGCTTTTAAATTGGACTCAAATACAAGGGCAAATAATTCTGACAAGCCAAGACCTACTGTTTAGCTGATGATGGAGTTTTGTGGAGCGAATGCGGCAAGAAAACTGATTTACTAGGACAGGTTATACGACTGTTGTGGATGATTTGCAAATAAAAGGTACATAAATTATGAGCAAAGTACAAGGAGGAAACAATGTACAGTATATGAGGATGTTGCATGCAAACTTCAGTCCTGAATGATTAAATAACTTTGTGGAAAGGATAATTATAGCAGAGTGAAATACTTATCTGCGCATATCCCAGCTAGTCAGGGGCGCAGAGTCGGCATTACTGGAGTGGAGAGGGCTTTGTTCAAGGGTGGCACCTTGGCAGTTCTGGGCCTGGATTCACACCAACCTTGTGATCAGTAAGGGCCTTAACCACTGAGTGCCAGGATAATAAAATGTGTTTAAAAAAAATGGAAAACAGACAACTTTACCATGGTAATATCAAATAAGTTTTGATCAAATTAACTTTGTTATTATTAAGACTAACACCATGCTTAATCAGTTTTCTTTTTTTTGGGGGGTATTTCCAATTCCTCCCCGTCACTAGGGGGCTCCCTCATTAAGGCTACCACTACCACTCAGCCAGGAGGGCCGAAGACTATCACGTGTTTCCTCTGAACTGCGTGATGTCAGCCGACCGCATATTTTCAAACTGCGTGCTCACGCACCATTGGGGCGGCGTAACACACTCGGAGGAAAGCGCTAGCCGCTCCTTCCGCGTGCACGAGTTCACAGACCTCGGTGCTCACAGATTGGCTGTAGAGCCGTGATTACTGTGGGAGCGCAAGTACCTCTCATCCCTCCCCCCTGAGAGAGCTCAGCCAATCACCTCTCTCTATGCCTCCGGCTGTGAGAGGAAAACAGCATCACCCAGGGTTCGAACCAGCGATCTCCGGATGATAGGGCGAGCGCTTTACCACTGCGTCACTCGGAGGCTGCTTAATCAGTTTTCTAACCTTATTGGCCAAGAGGTGTTAATTTTATATAACAGAAATTATTGCTTTGACATTGCCACCTGAAATTCAAATAATATTCGAATATTAAATATTATACTCACTCGCTCATCATCTATACTGTCCATACCCAACCAATCGCAGAGCACACATAAACACACTTATTCACACACTATAGACAGTTTGGGAATGCCACTTAGTCTAATCTGCAAGTCTTTAGACTGTGGGAGGAAACCGGAGTACCCAGAGGAAACCTGCCAAGCACGGAGAAAACATGCAAACTCCATGCACACAGACCCGAGGCGAGAATCGAACCCTGAGGTGCAAGGCGACGGTGCTAACATCTAAGCCACTGTGCTGCCTAAATATTATACTTACTATTTAAACAAGAGTCATTACTGGAAGACATTTCATAATGTTAAATATATTTTTTTACATTTTAATAAATCAAAACATTTAAAATGAGATCAATAATATACAAAGAATTCTCAGTGTTGGAAAATTGCGGCATGACAATTCACTTCAGATCGCATCGCACTTTGTGGACCAAAACATTATGTCATGCTTTATTCCTTGTAATATTCACTGGTGCACACAATACCAATTACAGTTATTTCCAGGCTTAGAACAGGTGCAAATTTAATACGTTTAAATGAACCCTGACAGTAACTTGCACATTCATTAAATCAAACATGCAAAATAGAAAACACGTGCTAGTATTTTTCTCATGTGACCCTTTTTTAGACCCTGATATTATATTCGCATGAACGTTTTCCATAGGTTTTTGTACGTCAAATACTGTACTCAGCGGTATTTTCAGGGGGAAAAAAAAGTTATCCAACAAAACAATAACATTGAACCCAGTGCCAGGGTTGTGCTCCTGCATGTGAGTGTTGTGTAGCGCTACAGATCTGTGGTATTGAAGTCTCTTTGTTCATGGCCACAGCGTTGGATACGTACAATGCTTAATGCAGCAGGGTGTATATAGCTTGTGCATATGTACAGTGACCGGGCTAATTTACACAGCGCCCCAGGCGAGAGCTCTCTCTCAATAATTTACGGGGCTGCTCTCATTTGAACCTTTTCCCCTCTTAAGAATGGGCTTTGTCTTGCCTGTGCTCGACATCAGCGCAGGGCTTACAGAATAGCTAGAGGCCTTGGTGAGGAGAGATAACAGAAAAAAAAGAAGTATTAGGCCAGAGGAATATCAGAACATACACCAGAGGAAACCACGGGGTCATTAGGGCTAAAAAGAGAAGCCACTCCCCTCTGCTCTCTGATGTGCCTCTATGATGAGAACCATACAGCACTGTCCCTGTCCTTCACCTCACACACTGCCTCATTATTAAACCACTCAGTGAATGTATTAACACCCGAGACAACACAGTTGGGACAGCGCACGAGCATTCAGATATCATGCGTGACAAAATCATCATGGGTTCAGCTGTTTTAATAAGAGGAAAAATCTCTTTATAGATCAACAATTCGTGGCATTCAGATTTAATTTTTTTATTTAAATGCTTAAATGTTATGATCATCGTCCCCTTAAGGCATGAATATACATACAGTACTGTATATATTGCTTTTACAGGGTGCTGCCTGACAGTAATACGGCTGTTGTACAACTTTCTGACATATTGAAATATTTCAGAAAATCTGAAACTGTTTCATCCTTGTTTACTATTAAACCGTTTTTTTTTTTTTTTTACTTTGGACATGAGGAGGACAAAACGCTTTGTGATCATGTGCAAGGCTTTGCAAAACAAACACTGCCACATCTCAGCACGACTCGTGTACCCTGATCTGCTTCATCCTCTCTCAAAGCTTTGCTCGGAGAGTCACTTTGCAAAATCTGTCTTTTTATTCAATGTCCAGAGAGATTGATTTTGAAATTCTGTTATGAATAGAACTCAAATTCTGAACTTTTGTTCAAAGCAGATACAAGCAAAAATACAAGCAGGAAATAACACTGATGAATCCAAATTTTAAAAATACAGTGATTTCATTTTTCACTCATATTATTAATAAAATTTCAATTTATAATAGCATGCTTAAGTCCTGCTTCCTCATAATGCTTGTTACATACTATTAATTAGGACTGCACGATTTGATAAAAAAAAAATAAAATAAAAAAAAAATCACATGGCAATTCAAAATAATGTACCATTTATTATTCAGATTTATTTGTATAGGCTAAAAGCAAGTAATGGCACTTGAAGTATTCGTGTGAATCCAACTTATATTTCTGGTTTTATGTGCTTCTTATTTCTTGAAATCCCACTTTTTTATTATTATTTTTTAATTTATCCTTTATTTAACCAGGAAAAGCCCATTGAGATTAAAAATCTCTTTTTCCAGGGAGACCTGGCCAAGATAGGCAGCAAATTACACATTACTTTTACAACATGGCCACAGTGACCTTCTCTAAGTAATACTGTATGTGACAGCAGCTGTGATTTTCTTGTCTTTTTGACGTTTTCTCATTCGTCTTTATTCCTTCAATCGCTTCATGTTAATTATTTATGTTAATTTTTAAAAAACACCAAATTAGCCTTTCCTGGCCACCAAAACCATTAGTTTAAACACACTAGTTTAAAACAATGCCCTGATTAATGAGGCTTTTGATTGGACAGTTTTAGCACAAGTCTCTGGGTCCATAGGTGATGTACAGTATACTTCAGGTAAAATCTCCTGACTCTGTAATAAATTCCAATCTAATCTGAGATTAGATAATTTAACAGATTCATATTTCTATAGTATGCAACTAATTGTGCAGCACTACTATTAGTTATTACTATTAATACGAATACATTGTAAAATCTGGAGTTTTAATTCCACACTCCACAATAAAACTGGCCAAAATAGAAACAAAATGAAATCTCCAGATCACATGCACAGAATTTTGCTTTTGTTATTTTACCCAGTAAAAAAGTCTCAAAGTCAGAATAAAGAATAAAAAGTGAGAATAGGAAAATCCTACTGCATGAACACTACTGACATTATTGATAAGTGTAGTACTGAAACCACCTTCTAATGATTTCTACAATATGTTTGGTGTGAGTAAAGCAGACAGAGTAAGTGACTTCACATTCCACCAACATATCGTCAATGTTCAATACGTAAGCCAATTTACTAAATGCAAGGTATGAATAAAATGTATGAATCACGTGTACAATTATAAAGTGTGGCTTAATGATCATTCTTGGTAATTAAACCGTAGCTCATAATTACATGTTTGAAATTGGTTGCACTTTCTTCCTGTGGAATTCAGTTCATGCCTTACTGCTATAAAAAAATTCTATTTTCTGTCTGACCTTTAAAAACAACAACAACAACAACCTGTTCACTAAAAGCCACCCTGTTGACCAACCAAATACTGTTATGGATACTGGTATTATACTGGCATTAATATTCATTGATATACCTGTAGATTATTGACAAAGGTTTGTACATATACAGTACAGTACACTACAACTAATGATGAGGATTGTGGAGTATTTTGTGCCAATTCTAGACCTGTATAAATACGTACAGTTTATATTTAATTCACATAGATAAAATAAATAGTCCTACTATTAACCCTTTCAGGCTCAAATTAAGTTTTGAGGATTTGAGATATTGGATTTGGCTCCCATATTTCTTTTATTGTTGTTCTGCCACTGAAAAGCACTTTGTTACATTGTTTAGGTAGTTAGTTTTAACTGTTGCAAATCAGCAACGCCTGCCTTGAGAGGGTTTTAAACAAAACGCAAGCAATAAACCTTAACTGTGTATAGTTAGACATGTATAATTATATTTGGTAATTATTATTTAATCATATACTAGACTGTAATTACTTTATAATCATGTGTTACATAAGGGAATGTCAGTCTAGTTCTTACATGCAAATAAAGACGTTCATACAAATAATCATACAAAACAAGAACACACAGTACACGACATCACTGTTTATGCTGTTACTCATCATAGCATTTCTAATGTAAAGTAATTATACACTTATTAAGAAAATATTTTCTACTGATATTATGAACCACCTTGGCTACTGCTCTTTTAATTAGGGCTGCATGATTTGATAAAATCACATTGCGATTATTTTGACATATCTAGCATTTGCAGTTTAAACTGTGATATGTAACTACTAAATGCACTATTTTGTATTCAAGTGTATTTATCTAGGATAACACCATGTTATAGCACAAATTATCTCATTAATATATATATATATATATATATATATATATATATATATATATATATATATATATATATAATAGGGATGTAACGGTATCAAAACTTCACAGTACGGTAATACCTTGGTATGAATTGCACGGTACGGTATTTATTTAATCATTTACAGGAAAAACAAAACTAATGAAGAGACTCGAAAAAAGTGCCAGAAGTGTTTATTAAACAATATACTGTACATGAACACTGAACATATCAATGGTATACAAATTAGCCATCTATCTGTAAACTTTGAAACATAAACTTACATTTTTCAATTTTAATAACAAAAAATTTATTAAACCAGGTAAAAAAATTTAGTTTCAATTTAGTATTCTTGAAAAAATTTTAATAGCAGCCTACTTATTTCAGCTGGCCCATGTGCTGAATGAGTATTCGACAACACTCACCTCATTCACTCACTTATTCAGACAGAGACAGAATTTTTTATCTCTTTCTCATTTCTTTTCAGAGAGAAACCAAAATGATTCGATAAAACTATAGGTCTTCTGAGAAAAGTTTGCTCAGGCGAATGGAGCGAACGGGAGGTAGCGGGAACTACAATTCCCATCAGCCCAGGCGTGACGATCATCCTTTGCGGTCTGTTGTTGCTACAGATCCAGTAATGCGGAAGTGGCGGGTGCTGCTATTAGCGGCGAAGGAAAAGAGATGGAAAGAGTAATTAATCATTACGGAGTAAGCGGGTTTTAAATCGGATGTGCGCATTACTGGATTAAGTTTCTCAGAAGACCTATCATTTTACCGTCATGCGACCATGGTATTATTGAAATAAAGTGTTATTGCGGTATGATGGTATTTACAATACCGTTACATCCCTAATATATATATATATATATATATATATATATATATATATATATATATATATATATATATATATACAGTGGTGTGAAAAACTATTTGCCCCCTTCCTGATTTCTTATTCTTTTGCATGTTTGTCACACTTAAATGTTTCTGCTCATCAAAAACCGTTAACTATTAGTCAAAGATAACATAATTGAACACAAAATGCAGTTTTTAAATGAAGGTTTACGTTATTAAGGGAGAAAAAAAACTCCAAATCTACATGGCCCTGTGTGAAAAAGTGATTGCCCCCCTTGTTAAAAAATAACTTAACTGTGGTTTATCACCCCTGAGTTCAATTTCTGTAGTCACCCCCAGGCCTGATTACTGCCACACCTGTTTCAATCAAGAAATCTCTTAAATAGGAGCTACCTGACACAGAGAAGTAGACCAAAAGCACCTCAAAAGCTAGACATCATGCCAAGATCCAAAGAAATACAGGAACAAATGAGAACAAAAGTAATTGAGATCTATCAGTCTGGTAAAGGTTATAAAGCCATTTCTAAAGCATTGGGACTCCAGCGAACCACAGTGAGAGCCATTATCCACAAACGGCAAAAACATGGAACAGTGGTGAACCTTCCCAGGAGTGGCCGGCCGACCAAAATTACCCCAAGAGCGCAGAGACGACTCATCCGAGAGGCCACAAAAGACCCCAGGACAACATCTAAAGAACTGCAGGCCTCACTTGCCTCAATTAAGGTCAGTGTTCACGACTCCACCATAAGAAAGAGACTGGGCAAAAACGGCCTGCATGGCAGATTTCCAAGGCACAAACCACTTTTAAGCAAAAAGAACATTAAGGCTCGTCTCAATTTTGCTAAAAAACATCTCAATGATTGCCAAGACTTTTGGGAAAATACCTTGTGGACCGACGAGACAAAAGTTGGACTTTTTGGAAGGTGCGTGTCCCGTTACATCTGGCGTAAAAGTAACACAGCATTTCAGAAAAAGAACCATATCATACCAACAGTAAAATATGGTGGTGGTAGTGTGATGGTCTGGGGTTGTTTTGCTGCTTCAGGACCTGGAAGTCTTGCTGTGATAGATGGAACCATGAATTCTACTGTCTACCAAAAAATCCTGAAGGAGAATGTCCGGCCATCTGTTCTTCAACTCAAGCTGAAGCGATCTTGCGTGCTGCAGCAGGACAATGACCCAAAACACACCAGCAAATCCACCTCTGAATGGCTGAAGAAAAACAAAATGAAGACTTTGGAGTGGCCTAGTCAAAGTCCTGACCTGAATCCTATTGAGATGTTGTGGCATGACCTTAAAAAGGCGGTTCATGCTAGAAAACCCTCAAACAAAGCTGAATTACAACAATTCTGCAAAGATGAGTGGACCAAAATTCCTCCAGAGCGCTGTAAAAGACTCGTTGCAAGTTATCGCAAACGCTTGATTGCAGTTATTGCTGCTAAGGGTGGCCCAACCAGTTATTAGGTTCAGGGGGCAATTACTTTTTCACACAGGGCCATGTAGGTTTGGATTTTTTTTCTCCCTAAATAATAAAACCCCTCATTTAAAAACTGCATTTTGTGTTTACTTGTGTTATCTTTGACTAAAGTTAAATGTGTTTGATGATCAGAAACATTTTGTGTGACAAACATGCAAAAGAATAAGAAATCAGGAGGGGGGCAAATAGTTTTTCACACCACTGTATATATATATATAGTGTATATATATATAGTGTGTATATAAAACATTGGACAAAATGTTTTGACAAACTCCATCAATAATTCCCTATTATGTATTGTGATTTAAGATGACTAGCACTAATTTCAATTCATATATATATTTTCCTTAACCTCATTCTATGCACTGTTTTTTATTGTCTTGTTTTGAGAGATATATTAGTTAAATATACCTCTATTAAATTTACAACACTTATCCATTCCTTTGTTCCATTTTGTTTTACTGAAAATGTTTATTAGAAGACCTTTACCATAGCTACACTAATTAGTTCTATTTCTACTTATTATTAAGTAGTCATTAAAAACCTACATACATATATTCAGCTTGAAAATCATCTGGAATTTATTTACACTTTAGACTTTATACCATTATATATAGTATTGCCAAATATAAAATTATAAATTCAGTTGCCTTTAAAATGCTGATTAATAATGTATTACACACTGGTTTGACAGCAGAATTATTTCCTGAAGGTTAAACACCTCTGTGTTAAACACCTCTTTTTAAACATCTAAAAAATGATGTTTGCTGAAAAGAGGAGAAAAGAGAAAAAACTGTATTCATTAAAAGAGTTGGTCACATCTGCATTTTAATTTCTGATAACTGATTCTAGCAGATGTTTACTTATATTAGCAAAACTTACATGAAGAAATGCATGACTGAAAAATAATCTATTAAACATTTGTGTTTGGCTTTAAATGCAGTGCGTGACAAATCATTCCCATCCACAACCCACCATTACAAAATAAACAAATGCGATCTAAATCCAGCCTTGCGTCGTGTATGAGATCACATAAATAGAAAGGAAATGGAAACTCTGTGCATTAGGCAAGTAAGCCTCCTTTACAGTGTCATAAGGCAAACAGAGCAGTGATGTGGAATAATCTTTCATTGGTTTTTGTGGCTGTCAGCACTAAAACATGATGCTCCATTCCATTTCCCTTCAAATGCCTGTGGACTTCTTAATGTGTTAACCAAAGACCCTGCAGGATTGATGATAATGGATAAGGCAAAACAAGCTAAATCCAACTCACATAAATTGATTGGATCTCAGATATGAGGCAAAGGGATATAATATTAACAGCTGAGACATCAATAACGCCTGGACCACTCAAAAAGCTTTAGAAAATAACAAGTCAGCCTGAAAGACAATCTGAAGTAGTTGGAGGAGAATTTGCCTCCAAATTACAGCAGATAAAAATATTGATTACAGATTTCCTATTAAAAAATGATCCTGAATTTAAAAAAAAAAAGAAGAAGAAAAAGTTGTGAACTATTATTTTATAAACATCTAGAATGTCATACTTATGATTAAACTATTATTTATATCATCAACAAAGCAATCAAGAGTGAAATTGGCACTAATCCATTCTATCTCTAAAACATTCCCCGCATCAGACTTGGCTCATAAATTAAGTACTGAATTAAGTGGTCAGATTACATTAAAAGCTTTTCTTTCCCTTTTTTTTGCATCTGCAGTCCCTTGCTATAAATTAAAACCACGTGGAAAGGACTGGAGAGTGCATTTCATTTTGCGTTGATTCATGAGCAGCAATACAACCTCTCTCCTCTCCTGCCTCAGCGTGCGGAGAGCAGTCAAAGAAAGAGCCGAGATTAAAACCGAGCGAGAGCTAGATTGAAAACGGGATGGAGGCATCAGATAATGTAGTAGAGATATAATGAAAGTGTAAACAAAAACCTGGCGCAAGAGAAATGGCTGCTCATAAAAAAAAAAAAAAGCCCTCCGCCTTTTCCCCTCACAAAAGAGATTTCACAAGGCGGCTGCCACCAAAGTTATTAACTGTTGACCAAATTATGTTCTGTTCAAAAGTTGAATTGATTTGATTTTTTTCCTCCTTCCTCTGCCTTTCATAGACTGAAAAAAAGCTTGATAGGAGGATGAGAAGGGCTTTATTCATATTATCTGTCACAATGTTCCTCTGGGGTGAAATGACAAAGGAATGACAGTGAGGCTCAGCTAAGAAAACGCTGTAAAAATCCTGGCCTCATGCTACGATACAGACCTGAGTGATAATGTGCATTATTTATACACTGTAAGCCTGTTACGAATTCAAAATGGCTCCTTCAACATCTGTATTAGTCCAGATCAAATAATAAACACTACAGTATCCCATTAAAAGCATGAAGCTGAAATGAAGGTATGTGATTAGCACTTTGCTCTGGCACCAGACAGCATAAATAAGAAATGAGAAATCAATACAAGTCATTTTGCGACCATGCAAGGTGAAATATTAAGAGGTTCTGAAACTGACCTGAGGATTTTATCTGATGTACAGTGGTTCTAGGTGCTGGTAATACATACCTTTGGTGAAGCCACAAAAGGGGACATATTACACACTCCAAACAACATAAGAAAAGAAGTCGCAAATGAATGACCTTTGTCCTTTTATATAAAAACATGTACAGTAGATACAAATTTTATTCCATGATTCCAAATAATGAGAAGTTTTTACAATAATCTGATAAATGTACATTACAAAGATCAACAACATAAATCGCACAATGTTCAAAGAAGGTGAAAGAAATTATATTTAAACATGAATGGGTTTCCGGCGAAATGGGATTTCATTCATTCTGGCAAACTTTGAATTTGAAAATCACTACAAATGATTCTTTTACAGTATATCCTTTGTATGCATATTTTTGGTGAAATGTGACCATGAATGACCACACTACATAGAAAAATGTGATATATCCATAAAGAGACAATCACAACACTTCTTTCTGTCATGTGATCAGTCAAGCACAAGAACTGACTGGGCAAAATAGTGGCAGCCGTGAATCAACTACGTTTGTTTAGAGGAGGTTTTAAGAATGCTGGAGCCAAGAAAAAGGACATTTATAGTCTCTGGACTGCCATTGCAGTTTCATGGTCCCAGCAATCATGGACTCTTATAACCATGTGCTGTCATCATCAACTGAAGGGGAAACTAAAACTGTTACAGGAGAACACTGATAATCTGATGCAAATTGTTTTCAATGTTTCTTATGATCCTTAATTAAAAAGGTGTGTGAGCACCAACGCTCAACAGTTTTTGCAGCCAATATGACTTAATAAAAAAAAAATCTCAGACAATAACAGAATTTTTTTTTCTTAAAACTTTATCATATTTTTGCAGCCAATTTGATTTCGGGGCATTGCAATTTTCAATTAAATTCAAATCGTTGTTTAAGCAGTATCACACTTGGACAGCGCCCTATGGCTTCATTACAGCCACAATGATGTTTGGCACAACAGCATGACTTTGAGTGTGATATTGCTTTTATACAACAGGTCTACAAATACCATTTATTCTAAACAGGTTATGATTTGTTTGTTTCATTAAATAGCTGTTTTACATATTGTATTCTTCTAACTAACCAGGACTGGTGGAGCTGGTGACCAGAACTTAGTGATGCACAGTTAGTGCATCTAACAAGGGTTTATTACAACCTTTTTTAAACCGAGGATTACAAATATTTTTCATAAATCTTAAATTATCCCTTGGAGGTAGTCCTTCGCTTATTTCTCTTTAGAGTATGTTGCTTATCACTAGAATTACTCATGTTTACTGGTGGTAATTCTAGTCAGTAACCGAGTGAAGCAGGTTAAAGGTATATTTATTGATTGAAACTTCTAACCACTTACAGTATGTACAGTACTGTACTGTAAGTAGCTCCGGATAAGAGTGTCCACCAAAGCTGTAAGTATAAATGTTAGTAACCGAACTTCCGGATTCCAGGGTTGAATTCCATATAATGTAATATGGAAAGCTAATGTGCTATGTTGAGAATGCAATCCCATGTTCCACACACCAAGTGGAGTCCTTGATCAGGGGTTAGAGAGGAATTTGGGATTCATTCTTGTATAGCTCTTGCATGAACACAAAACAACATAAACGTTCAGAGACAATTCAGAATGATTTAGAACCAATTACTAGGTGTTGATTAGGATGGTATAAAGTTATCAGATGTGTTTTCCTGCTAAACGTGTTTCCATAACATGTGTGACAGCTGCTCTCCCCTCTTTTCAGTACTGCAGACCATAACAACCTACTGTACATTCACCCATGCTGGCGACTGAGTGTAGCGTTAGTATAATTAACAACTGTTACTGTAGAACACCTACAGTATGACATGGGGTAATACATATACTGTAGTTAAACATCCCAGTGCTGTTATGCTGTATATCAGCAGTGGCTCTTGTCCAATAACGGTTAAAACTGATGGTCATATAATATACATTAAATGAATAAATAAATAAATAAGTCTCACTGACATTAAAGACCCTGTATAAAGAAAAAAACAACTAAATAAATGTCTCCCCTGACAAAATGTTGCAACGTAAACGAATTAAAATATCAGTTAATTTGCATCGTCTGTCCCTGTGTAATGATGATGCATTTACTGTAAATGAGCAAATTAATATAAACCTGCAACTTACCTTGCAGCCAGCTGTTGCAAAATAAAAAATAAAAAATCATGTCACTAATCAGGATCAAGAATAAGTCAGTGCTGCAGTGTAACCTAAAGTAATCTATTTCTGTGAGCATGAGACTGTACTTTGCACTTTTTATATGTTTTTTAGAAGGGTTTCAAAACCTATACAAAAGCAGACATGCTTCAATAATAATGAACAAAACTTTTTATTGACATAACTATGAGCACATGGTGGACTGATTTTTCCAATGATGTTGTTAAGCCATAAATTTCTCTGTCGGTAGCTTAAAGATTTTACCTTGGATTTTTTTTTTGCTATGACCTGCACACACATACAGTACAGTACAATGCTCATTCTCTCAGTTTACTAAAGCAAATTTCTTCACATTTATTCCTTGTGCATTGATTCTTCAGAATAGAATGGACAAGGATTTCACAAACAATTTATTGTAAATTACAAGAAAATTGGCTACAAAGCTTACAGGAGGAAAAAAAAAAGGTCTGGGTTAAGATGATCTTGGTATTTATTCATAGAGGCTCTCATGACTGTTCCACAGGGTTCTCCCATTTCAAAATAACCCATGACTCCCCTTGCAAGCCTGCCAGCCCCCTTTCATTTGCCGTTTCAAATGTATTAATGGTCCAGAACCTTCCTGTATGAGCTTGGACCTCTCCCTAATGAAAACACTCTGTGGCTGAGTCCCAGTGCGGTAATCAGTCTGGGCCTCTAGAGCAAGAGTGCTGCAACAGCAGTGCACAAAGAGCCCTGCCATGACCCCTGGCTCAGACCCTCTCACCCCAAGAGCTGTCATGCATCTCAGCACTGCTTCTTCTCCAATACTATGCAATGCTGTGTTCAACAACTAACTTACAAAACTTTTACTTGTGTCGATTTTTTTTTTTCTGCATTACAATTTGATAAGGCAAACAATGAGCTCTTGAGCATCATCTGAAATCACTTCAAAGATCCCATGACATTTAAAGGATCTTTGTCTAACAGCAGATGACATGCAGGAGTATTTGTGACTCAGAGCATTTTTCCAAATATCCGAGCAGTCAAGAAGCCTGGACCAATCATTTATGATGGAGTGTGGCACCATGTTTTTTGTGGATTTTTTGTGTTTTTTTTTCTTTTTCTGAGAATTGTATAGCCCTGTGTTTGGGCACACAGCCCTTCCACTGCCTTACGTCCTAGTCCAGAGCTTCCAGGTGAGAGTGACCAGATGTGCCGACCCTGGAAGCGGTACAGCTGCATGCAACTCTATGCCCTGGCTTGCTTCATACTTTTAGCTTGTCCATCTTTCCTGACAGAACCGCTGAGTTGTTGCTTTCATTGCCAAGAGATAATATCTTTTACAGTTTTGCCAAACTGTCAGTGGACCGCAGGAGAAAAACACCTGCCAGTAATCAAGACCATCACTGATAATTATTAGTAGATAGAAAAGGACTTGTGGCGGGAGGTGAGGTATCAAGATGATTAATCAGGTCAGTTATCAGGTCTAATTCGAACTCATCTGTACATTAATATTGTTTTTGTCGTACTTTCTGTCACTGCACAACTCTCCAAATTTCAGAAAATGACTGTGTTAGTCTTAGATCTGCTCCATGTAACCTACGTCTGTATGTTAAATATGTAAATGGTGTTTTCACTGATTCATCCAGTTCAGTTCTGCTTGAAAGAGCACTTGATATCTTGGCTCTACTAGAAACTTCCTACCTGCTAGACCACACCATGAATCATTCTTCCTGTAATAACATGCCATAACTTTAACATTCACAATACTGAAAAGCTGTAGCCCTTGTTGAAAAGAACTACTTTCTCAGTCATGTGGCCAAAAAAAAAAGCCTCACCCATCGTCATTAAAACGGCGATCTGTAGCCGTGCATTGTCAGTGCTCAGTTAAGCATAGAGCATCTCACTCATTTGCTTTCTCAGAAGAGTGTGGTTCAGTCTTCCCATGTAATCATTGCCTGGGAATGACAGAATGGAAAGCTTTTCCACTTTTCATTCCAAGCACCCCACCATCTCCTTGTACCCCCATCTGAAAGCCTCTTCTCAGATTGCTCAGTAATGTTCAGCAGTCCAGTTTTGAGTAAAGAATCAAATTTGGTATGTGGCAGCAGGGAACGAATCTCCAAGTCAGCCTGAACCGCATTTAAAAAAAGAAAAGAAAAAAAAAAAGGCTCAGCCGCCTCCATTATTCCGGGCGCAGTGTTGTATGTTTGGAGGGAGCCGGGCCCACGCTGCACATGCAGCCCACATTGCTTGACAGCTTGATGGACTCTTTAATAGTGATTCACAGGCTGTATCTTGGGAGATAAAAATGGAATTCAGAGAGAGAGAGAGGGAGAGCGAGAGAGAGAGAGAAAGAGAGAAAATTTTATAACAAAATAAAGCATTTAAAAGGTACCAAGGTCATGAAATGGACACACACTCCATTCAAGTCGGGTATAGAAACTCATTCTCGATGGAGAAATCGGAAGTATTTAAAATCTTATAGGTAAATGTACATTATTTATCATTTCTAATCATTAATGAGAACTTTTATTATAATAGTTATCATCCTTCCTTGGGTATTAGGTAAGTATTAATCTTTCGTTAAATGCTAAATTCCCACAGATTAAAGTGCCCCTGAATTAAATACTGACAGAATCAAAACTGGAATTCATTTTTTCCCCCCCATTTTGATTTTCTTTAGGGAAAAAAATCTCACGAAAAGCTATCTAGAACATACAGTATATATTATGTGACACCGCCTGGGGTGGAACTTGTTCTACAGTAGCAGTGCATTTGTGGTTGTGGGTTTTGCCAAACTCTATTTCTCCTTCCAACCATCTCTTGTCAAAGTAAAATATGTACAGAATTTATTCATTTTTAAGAGTGGCAAATTTGTGCAAGTGCGTATTTATGTGACAGCCACTTATTGTTTTCACTACCTCTGATTGATAATGAATGTGATTCTTTGTACACCATTGGAGCTCCTATTCGTAGAGGAAAAAAATAATCATTTTTGTCAACCATTCAAACATGACGTATACATTCTGGTGATAACCCCGTGGCTCTCTTTCACCATAAACGCCACTGGTGATCAACTGTGGCTCAAGCATGTAAGGAGTAACTCAACAAACACACAGCATCTCATGGTCTAGGATGTCATCCCTGTTAAACTTGAAAGGCATGGACAAATGAAATGGTCCCAAATACACCACAGAGAGAGAGAGAGAAAAAAAAAGGATTCAAGTTAAACTTTTTCAATGCCCTCCATATCCCGCTAGTTTGCTAAGCTACTATCAAACTTGTTTAGATTTGGCAAGAGCACAGGATTTGGATGTTTCACTCCAACTTCCTGTCCCAAAGGGAAATACTGCAACTTATAGAACTGAATCACGGCTCAGACAAATCATGGCAAGTTATTTATTGGGAGCTTTAAACACTCTCCATGAGCAGTGGCTTTACCTGAGCTTCTTCTTGCCAGTGCTGTGATATAGATAGACACTAAGCTGAATGTTGAACAGTGTGTAGCCATTAAGGCTTCTGTACAGAGTGTGAAGATCTAACCCACAGCTCCATTGATTTCTAGTTTCATATATCTTTAATGAAGGGATTAAATATGTGTTTAGGAAGCACAGTCTTGGGCTTAAGTGGTGTTTGTCAGAGCGTCTGGAAAAAGACAGAACCCTTGCAAAAATCTCCCCAAGGTGAGCATGGTCATTTAGAGAGAAGCCATTAGTGGAGTGATGTCATGGGTTCTCACATCATCCAACCTGCCATCGACCGAGCAGCCACTAGGCACTGCCAACACTGCCACTGCCAACGTAAAGCATAACACACAACAATGCTGCTGAATCTCAAATCTCCAGATGTTCAGATGATAGATAAGGAACCTACTGTATCATCATTCAAGCTTTATGTCATATCGCATGCAACAGAATATAATCTGCTGAGAGGTGGAAACTGTAGAGGTATAAAAGTGCAAATATGCCATATAGTATGGTATAAGCAGGTCAAGCAGAGTGGATACTTAGCGAAAAAAGTATGCATAATGCACATCAGTGGTATTGATCAGTCTAAAATCTGCCCTGCATATCTCACCCGCGGGTTATCATAGCATCGTTACCATCCGGAGTTTAGGGATGTGGCAATGATACGGCAAATGGAGCTGCTATTGATTTTGCATAGCCGGCAAATGGCAGATGGAGAGGGGAAGACGACCGTGCGGACTGTGTGCGGAGCAGAAGTGGAAGGGGCCCAGGGCAAGCTCACTCTCTACTGTCAGATGATACAGAGCCGCAGCCCTCAGGGCCACCGCCCAAAACTGACATATCACTCACATTTCACTTCTACAAGAGGAAATCCCCTACAGCCAGTCAAAATGGACATCGACCACATAAATGATGACACTAAAAACTTTACATGGTCACTGCAACTGTACCATCTCACAGGATAAATGTTAGTCACTTTAATAGGACCAAGCGATTGGCTGGAGCTTGAGTGACATAATCCACAAGTGTGATGAATGGATCATTAGCGCTCATTAAACCTTTATCATTCAAATAGGTGTGAGAAAAATAAAGATGTGCGCAATGCTTCCTCTCAGGAAAAAGGATTTCCTGAGGCACAATGATATAGACCCTAAGTGCTGACAATGAAGATATTGTGTTTTCCCCAGATTGCTTTCTGAATATACTGGAGAACAAAAGGAGAGTTCATCCTGGTCATCCAAAGCATAACTGTTTTTACATGCTACATGTCCATGTTTAGATGACATCATTGTTGCAGACAATTAAATAAAGTCCAGGGGAAACAAAGTTTGGGATTCATGTTCCAGCATGTCACTACGTGAAGAATGAGAGACTTCCTCTGGGATCAACTTGTCCACCAGTTAAATTGTCCCTCTCCTTTTCCCACCGCTCATTTGTTTTGTAACGGTTGATTAACTGAGAATGTACGCAACTGTGTGTTTTGTTTCCGCGCCATGAACAGTGTCATAAATATTTGCTGCGCATTGAATACTTTTGCAGAAAAAAAATAATCCTCTCAGCACCGCAGGTTCATGTAAATAAAGGCCAACAAAAATATATATCTTGAGTACAGTGAAAGAGGACATCACACTGACACACCATTAGGCACTGGTAAGTTTACTAAAGGTTGGGATAAGTAAGAATCTGGCAGCACTGATATATATGAAAAAAAAAAAAAAAAAAAAAAAAAAAAAAAATATATATATATATATATATATATATATATATATATATATATACACAGTGGCTTGCAAAAGTATTCGGCCCCCTTGAACTTTTCCACATTTTGTCACATTACAGCCACAAACATGAATCAATTTTATTGGAATTCCACGTGAAAGACCAATACAAAGTGGTGTACACGTGAGAAGTGGAATGAAAATCATACATGATTCCAAACATTTTTTACAAATAAATAACTGAAAAGTGGGGTGTGCGTAATTATTCAGCCCCCTGAGTCAATACTTTGTAGAACCACCTTTTGCTACAATTACAGCTGCCAGTCGTTTAGGGTATGTCTCTACCAGCTTTGCACATCTAGAGACTGAAATCCTTGCCCATTCTTCTTTGCAAAACAGCTCCAGCTCAGTCAGATTAGATGGACAGCGTTTGTGAACAGCAGTTTTCAGATCTTGCCACAGATTCTCCATTGGATTTAGATCTGGACTTTAACTGGGCCATTCTAAAACATAGATAGGTAGATAATCCGATAGATAACCATAGATAATCCCATAGGATTACATCATACGGAAGGACACATCTCGTTTGAAACTCAGCCATCTTATCGGTGAGTCAAACACTCTTTGTTCACGCGAATCACAATTCGTGCTGAAGATAAAAAGATCTGAGGAAGGTTCACTCCTATTTATAATCTGCAGGTGCACTTCATCAGATGACGTCACCTGACCGAGGTTATATATGCCAAAATTTGGCGTGTTTGATACACACATGCTTCACAACCGGCAACACAGAAAGATGTTCCCATAGCGTTTTCACGCAGCATCGAGTGGAGCTTTTGAAAGGGAACTGTACACACGATCATTTGCACATTACAGGAAAGTGCCTGGGAGTTATTGTCACATCATACACCATATAGGCCTGTCCTCACTCTAAGCCACGCCCATGTGTTCCTGGGAGGCCAGTGGTTCAGATGTGAAGCAGGCAGTCCGGTCATGGGTTTGGAGAAATGAGAAAAGCTTCTACGTTGATGGTATCCAAGCACTAATGAAACATTGGCATAAGTCCATTAGCATAGCAACACATTACACCGCGTTCCAAATTATTATGCAAATTGGATGCGAGTGTCATAAACATTCAATGTTTTGTTTTTAAATTAAACTCATGGATGGTATTGTGTCTCAGGGCTCTTTGGATCACTGAAATTAATCTCAGACACGTGTGATAATTGCCAGATAAGCCCAATTAAAGGAAAAGTACTGAAGGTTATTCCACATTATTAAGCAGGCCACAGGTTTCAAGCGTCAAATATTGCAATGCCTTGGACAAGGTATATAAACATTAAATATTTCATGAAAACTTAAGCGTGATCATCGTACTGTGAAGACATTTGTGGCTGATTCAGCGAACAGACAGACGGGTTCGTGCAGACAAAGGCAGAATGAGGAAGGTTTCTGCAAGACAAATTCATTGGATTAAGAGAGCAGCTGCTGAAATGCCATTAGAAAGCAGCAAACAGGTATTTGAAGCTGCTGGTGCCTCTGGAGTCCCACGAACCTCAAGTTGTAGGATTCTTTAAAGGCTTGCAGTTGTGCATAAACCTACAGTACTATTTGGCCACCAATGCTCACAAGCAGAAATGGTTGCAGTGGACCCAGGCATACATGAAGACAAGTTTTTAAACAGTCTTGTTTACTGATGAGTGTCGTGCAACTCTGGATGGTCCAGATGGATGGAGTAGTGGATGGTTGGTGGATGGCCACCATGTCCCAACAAGGCTCAAGGCTGCGAAGTCAACAAGGAGGTGGTGGGGTCTTGTTTTGGGCCGGAATCATGGGGAGAGAGCTGGTAGGCCACTTTAGGGTCACTGAAGGTGTGAAAATGACCTGTGCAAAGTATATTGACTGACCACTTTCTTCCAAGGTACAAAAAGAAGAACCATGCCTTCCGTAACAAAATGATCTTCATGCATGACAATGCATCATCTCATGCTGCAAAGAATACCTCTGTGTCATTGGCTGCTATGGGAATAAAAGATGAGAAACTCATGGTGTGGCCACCATCCTCCCCTGACCTCAAACTCATTGAGAACCTTTGGAGCATCCTCAAGCAAAAGATCTACGAGGGTGGGAGGCGTTTCACATCAAAACAGCAGCTCTGGGAGGCTATTTTGACATCCTGCAAAAAAATTCAAGCAGAAACTGTCCAAAAACTCACAAGTTCAATGGATGCAAGAATTGTGAAGGTGATATCAAAGAAGGGGTCCTATGTTAAGATGTAACATGCCCTGTTAGGATGTTTTTGAATGAAATAGTTTTTGATTTCAGTAAATATGACCTCCTAAAGCTGTAAATTCAACAAAAGCCTATTTTCAGTTCTTTACAACCTATAAAATGTTTTAACTCTGTTGTGCATAATAATTTGGAACAGTGCATTTAAAATTTTTTATTTTTGAAATAAATATTATCATTAGGAGGTCTGTTCAATAAAATTCGAAATATACCCTAATGACTTGAAAATTATACTGACTGTCATTTGCATTGACTAATTATGAAAATCAGGGAAATATATCATTTGCATAATAATTTGGAACATGGTGTATATAGAGAAATAAAGGTAATTTTTACTCTAATCTATTCAAAAGTTTACATATGCCCCTTGTGTATATACTGTACAGTAAACATTTGGTATCAGTGTCAGGAATTTTTTGTAAGAAAATACATTGACTGTATTTTTAAAAAAAAATTTCATTATGTTCAACTGATCCTTAATTATGTAGAGGAGAAGACTAAAATAAATTACTCGTACTACACCCCAAGCCGATTATTTTTCTTATACCTCAGAAATCTGACAAACAACATCACATATTTTTATCCATTTATAGTGACATTTAATGTTTTGGAATGTCCAGACATGTGAATTGCAGGTATTGAATACATTACAGCAGCTACTAAAGAACTCAGTTGCTATAGAAACAATAACATTTTAGAAATAGTGCATTAATGTAAATCTGCGCTTTGGATTCCAACCCGCACAATTGTCTTCCAACACTTCTCTATAAACATTTTGTAAATAAAACCTTCTGAGCAATCAGATCTGAGAATTCAAAGCACTTCCATGGACACTTTAAAATTATTAGATGCTTTAATGGTGTCATTTTCAGCAGGCTCGTCATTTTTACTGTCAAAGTATAAATGATAAATACATACCTATACACTGTAAATCATCTGCCTGTACATTTTATAGTCTCACCGGTTCTTATCATGTGGCTCTTAATGATTTGTTACTGATAACCTTCTTTTAATGCATAGTCTAAGAATACATCATTAAATTTGACCATTCAAACAGGTTTAGTGTTCAGTTTGTATTGCGGGCTGTGATATAAATAACTTTTATTCGATATTATTTCCATCGTTGTGTTCTAATTCTATTCTTTTTATCTACGTGGCCTTTCGTCTGTAAAAAGTAGAATGTACTGGACGTTATTCTTACCATATATATTTTACAGCCCAATAAAACTGCTGATTTAGCTCAATGTAAGTGATAGGAATAGGAATAGCACAGCTTCACATGGATGAAACTTTTACTTTAAACAAAAAACGACCATTTGTTTGGGGAATCCATCCTGTCACGCTACGTCCTTGAGAGACAGCCATGTGTAACAGTAGTGTCCAGCTGCAGAGGATGTGCCCTCAGACCCAGAGTGAATCATGAGACTGTCTGTTTTTACTTTCTACTCATTAGGAGCAGCGCAGGTGGATCCTCACTCTCGGGAGGGGGTGGAGGGTGAGGGATTGGGGCGCTGGGGGGTTGGGGGGGGGGGGGGCACATTAATGTGCGCCACAAAGTGCGAGATCCCCAACGTCCTCCTGCGAACTACCGTCAGTGTCATTAACGTGTGGAAAGGAGGCTATGGGAAACACAAGGAAACATTTTTCAATAGATTACATTTCGGGAAGCATCTTTCATAAGCGTCTCCGTTATTAGTTAACCTCGGAATGAGGGGTCACTCTAGTTCCACAAAATGTTCAAGGTAGGGTAAAAGTACTTAGGAAGGGTGTGGGTCAGGGTGCAATGGCTTTCATAAAAAATATGATCCCATGCTGTTAATGTTTTGGCAGCAGTGAGCGAGAAGGAAAGAGGCACAGAGGAAAGAGAAAGTGAGAACTCTTAAATCTTTCATGCTAAATGATACTCCGTGAAGCTTATGTGCTGAACAGAAAACAGATAGATAGATAGATTACAGTAGGGCAAAGGGAAGAGAACCTGAAGATCAGGTGGCTCGCTATTCAGTTCTAACACATGGACATACCCCTAGACCCCGCACATGTCCTGGGAATATAAAATTCAATACCGAGTGGCGATCACAAAGCATGATGATCTGCTCCAGATTCTAAAATATAAGTAAGGAATAAAACATTACTATGTAGTCATGTTTTAAAAAAGAAAACATAAATTTTTTTAAATAAATAAAAAATAAAACATGACTGCTATCGTGAAATAATCACTAACTGGGAATAATCACTAAAAGATGATTATTTTATTATTTCCCTAACACAGCTTGCCTCCAAGCATTTTAATCTTCTTTTACAACACATTTTTATGAACCGAAATCAACTCCTCATAATTTTAAAGCATTTATAGTCACATTTAATGTTGTGTGATATCTGCAAAACAAAAGATCCTGGTTCCTGGTAAATACCTTCAGCCTGATTCCAAACACTGACACTGGAGACTCATTCCATAAATGTTAATTCAACAAGAACGTATCACTATATCAATTCTTCTTCTTCTAATTATTATTATATAAACATTTATTGCATATTGTTTTATATATATTTATTAACTAATTAATTAACTATTGATTTAGTTTTAGATTATGTGGAACACCCACCATACAGGTACAGTACTATAGAAATAATAACACATACAGTACAGTTGTTAATATGCGCATTAATGTTAAACTGTGATCTACTGTCAGAGCTTGGCTCTTTCTAACCAATCAGATTTGAGAATCCAAGAGAGCCTTGGTACAAAGGGCACTATAAAACCAAAACATGTTTACCAGCACTGTATGAAAGTACTTTCAAAATTACTGCACATGTTCTCATTCAACTCTCTCTGTGGATTTGCAGGAAGTGTGTGTGTATGGCCACTGGAAGTCAGGCCTGGTGAGGGCAGAGTAAGAAGGAAGAGGCGCAGGAACAGATTTGGGCCAGGGCCTCTCATCCCACTGGGGTACAAAGCGGATATTGGTGTGTCAGCACTGATGCATGCTCTATTGTGGCCTCTGGAGTGAGAGGGCACGTGGAAAAAAGATGGATTGCTGCCTCATAATGCACAAACTGTCAAATGGATCACTATCACAGTGGGACACTGTTGATGTTTCTTTGAGGCCTTAGTCATATTTAGGAAGTTCTGCATTGCAAAATCAACAATGGAGGTGAGATGCTTGAAGTGGACACGTAATGCCGGCAGACCACAAAATCAGAATAAGTCACAGTGCTCTATAAGGCCATTCTGTCACACAGTGCATGATGGCACAGTATATGACAGTTCAGGAAATGGGGAGTGGTGCAGCAGGGAGCGAATTCCCTAAGGACATAGAATAAAGTTGTTCTGGATGAGCTATAAGAGCAATCACCGTGCCAGCCTTGACAAGTCCTGGCATCCATTTTGGCATCGCCTCAACCTCTTCCGATGCCACAGGGGTGTTGGAGGACATCGGAGGGGGATGTAATTAGGAATAAAATTGCCCACTGGCCTAATCCATGGGTGAAGAGAGGTCTGATGAATATGCACACTGCTAAAAGCATACATGACATGCTCATCAGAAAAGTGACAGTGGCACTTTGACTTTCAGGGCTGCTTTACCTGTCATCAGTGGTGACATTCGGGGGACGAGCCCACAGAGATTGGACAGACATGTGGGACAAGGAGACATGGGAGCCTCAGGCTCTGATTAATGACATGTTCCACGTACACAAGAAGGATTTGTCTCCAGAGTATGTACTAAGGAGAAGCAGCAGTTGACTCACAGTAATAAAGTAGAAATTGAGCTGTAATTTAAACCATATATTTTATGACAGAAATGTGTAATTACTGTGTGGAGTTATATTAAGCAGCAGGAGGGGAAATAAAAATGTGATAACGGATAAGAAATGTTGTGGTAATTGCACTTGCAGAGGTACAGTATGCTTCCTACCTAATATAGTTCCACGAAATATAAACAATTTAAATCAGTGCGGATCTAAGCAGGCAATTTCAACAGCTCATCTTCACATTAATAAATGCGGTATTTATTCGTCCTATGAGGTCCACAAGGCGGCACGGTGGTGTAGTGGTTAGCACTGTCGCCTTGCACCTCCAGGGTCTGGGTTCGATTCCCCGGCCAGGCTCGATTCCCGTCTCTGTGTGCATGGAGTTTGCATGTTCTCCCCATGCTTGGTGGGTTTCCTCCGGGTACTCCGGTTTCCTCCCACAGTCCAAAGACATGCAGGTTAGGCTAATTGGCGTTCCTAAATTGCCCGTAGTGTGTGATTGGGTGTGTGAGTGTGTGTATGTGTGTGTGCCCTGCGATGGATTGGCACTCTGTCCAGGGTGTACCCCGCCTAGTGCCCGAAGTCTCCTGAGATAGGCTCCAGGTCCCCCGCGACCCTGAACACAGGATTAAGCGGTATAGAAAATGAATGAATGAATGAGGTCCACATCTGATCTCCTATGACAGTGCGTCTGCACGAATTAAAAAAACTCCTGTTGCATCCTGCGAGATCTCAGACCTGATCTTGAGTCTGGATCATTTGCCCTGTGTTGGAAAAATTCCCCCCCAAAAAAACTAATAAAAACCCTGAATAGTGTTCAATTCCTATTCGGTTACATCACTACTATAGATATAGAATGTACTGTAAGAAAGTATATTCACATCCTAAAGAAGTGCGTTTGAAGTTCTCATGGGAGGAAGACCTAAGCAGATGTTAGAAGGCTATAGTCATTCGAGGGACATGGGCCAAAAGTTAACAGCTTAAAGCAGCACCCCCCCCCAAAAAAAGATGAAAATAAGTATCCTTAAATCATTTCTAATTCTGACGCCAGGAGTATCAAAATACAGATCATAAAAGATGAGCCAATCAAAGTAAATCTTGTAGAAAGGGAAGAATCCTGGGTATGTTGATCCCATCCATGTCCTATCTCCTATTCTCTCATCCGTCTCCACCCGCTCTGATGTCAGGATGCCTTCACAAAGCTGATTGGGGTTAATGTCCTGGACAATAAGCGAAACCTTGCCCTTCTGTTCCACATTATGCTCTTCAGAGGCCCGGTATGGTCTTGCTTTGAGGAGGACATGAGCCATCACCTCAAAATAATATTTCCCAGATATACAAGCAGGCCTGCATGTGGGATCACTCTGCGTCAGGCCAGCAGATTGGCTCATATCATCAGTCTTGCTGTTTTCTCAATTTGTTGCTTCTTTTTTTTTTTTTTCCACGACATAATCATTAATAACCCTCCTTGCAATTTTGTGTCTTCCGTTTGCTCGCATGCGTGAACTTTTTGAATAATGAGCCGAAGTGAGTAAAGGTTGGGAGATGGATCTCTTCTTGCGTGGGTTAATGCGGGGTCAGGAGGAGGTGTTGATTGGCCAGGCTGCTCAAAGCTTTGTCTGGTCACGTGACACGCAGTCATGTCATGAAGGCCACAGGTGCTGTGATTAGTCCTGCATGTTCCAGCACAAATCCACAGATCCAAGGAAATGTTCCCTCCAAGACAATCTGCCCCAGGGACACACTGATCCTCTGTATCTTGTATCAGTGCAAATGTGGTATTTTTTAGTGCTGGTGGAATGTGAAGCACAGGGGATTGGATTAGGGCAAGGCTGAAGAGGCAGCTGATGGGAGGAGATCGTTCAAAAACAGTTGGAAAAGGTTTATTTCATATTCAATCACAAAAAAATAATAATTTGTATGACTTGGTTGATTATCAGATAACCTTTTTTTTCTTCCTGCATGCCAAATAAGAACCTGCTTTAAAAAAAATCTTTAAAAATCTTCATATATTCTATTTTCTTTATAATATATTTCATTATTACATTTCTTTATATTTTGCTTCCAAAGAGCCAGACTTTACGTTTTTTAACATAGTCTTGAGGAATACTCCTCCAAGCTTCCTTAAGGACTTTTTTGGCTCTCATTTTTGGCACATTTTTGGTCCTCTTTTTCAGTCCATTCCCTGTACCTGAGCAGTTTCAGAGAAATGTTTTTGTTTGTTAAACACAGTGACTTATGAATCATTCAAGCATAAAAAAACATCTAACGTAAGACATTATCCAGTGAGAAACAGGTGCAGATGATGACAGATGATCGGGTCATTGATTAGTATACTGGTGATGCTGAATGCTGGGTGGTTGGAACAGATGAGAGGGGAAATGAGGCTGCTGCTGTGGGTGTTAATAAATAACATTTTTAAAATAGCATCTTTAGACACTTTGCAGCCTGTCACAGATTTGTTTCCATTTCTTTAATTTAATCTGCATAATTTAATTTGAGTTAATATGACAAAATGATGGATGGCTCAAACAGGGCTGTATATACACACATACAGTAAGTAAAATGTATACATACTGTAGTAGAAAATACAAAAGCGGAAAAAGAAAGTGATAATTGTTTGACACAAACAAGAAGAGAGCATTTCTAAAGCAATATCTAGACAGTAGCCAAAATGTGCTCATTTCTTCCACAAATAAAAGTGCTGGAAATCCACCAACTTAAAATACTTTCCCTGTGCAATATGCAGCATGGGCTTTGGCAAGCCACCGAAATGGGAGATAGAAATCCAAAGCAAACGTTCTGCACTGTGGAGGACAAAAGCCCTCTGTTGCTCTCTGGGCCTTTAATATGCTTGTTTAGCTGTGTCAGGTTTGCAGAGCACGGGCCCAAACTGCTCCGTCTGGTTAAAAAGATGGAGAGAGGAGAAGAGTCCTCTCAGTCTCCCGCTACGGGGAGAGGGGGACTGTTTGTGTAGGCCCGCCTCCGCTCATCAAAAAAGGCGGAAATGTGAAATTGATGACCTCATGCGCAGTGTGATAGATTTATCTTACTAAAGTGCTTCCATCTCCCCGGTTCTCCACTGCAACAGACGTCTCTCAGAGTGCCTTGTTAGCAACTTTTAAGACCGATGGTGCCATAACATAAAACATCCCAGAAATGATCACAATTTTATCCGCCGTTCATAGTTTCTCTGTGACTGACTAAAACCCGATGTTCACATTTCACGGCTTCGGTGTGTTTTGCCAAACGCCAAAGCTGTGAGATGTTTAAGGAAAATGTTACACCAGGGTAAATAGTCAGAATTGAGGGAAAATATATTGGAAGGTGCATGACATCAAGGACAACCGCTGTGGAGAACAGACTGAATGCACTTTTATGCGATATTTCCATGATATATACAACTGTTGTGTGTTCATGCGGCCACAGTTTATCTGCAATGATAATAACTTCTGTATATGTCCATCAACTTTACAGCCTAGGCGTCATTAAAATTAGATGGTGACAAAGAAAAACAATATAAAGGACTGTTTGAAGTGTTCAGGGGGACAGAGGAAATGGTGAACGTCTGGAAAAGGGGAAAAAAAGAAAATACTGCAATGCTTATTTTTCCCTGCCCTCAACCTCATCATGTGAACCAGAATATGAACATAAAATATTGCCCAAGCTAAGGAAGTGACCTTACGCTAAAAGCGGTACTCTTACTTTCTTTGATCATCATTGTTTCAGTTTTGTCTAAAATCCTGTTGATTTTTAAAACTGACAAACAGCTGCCCGGAAGTCCATATTTAACAATCAATGCTCGGAGCTCGATGTCCTGGCCTCTCTGGAGCGCCTCTTTTGAAAAGACTGATGATAAGGACAGAGTGCAGAAGGAAACAGCTCTTTATTCCCTACAGACAATTTCAAACTGACTGGCCAGTCTATCTTGAGCATGTCCATAAACTGCGGGATGCAGAAAGGTCTGGTGTGAAACCCAAGCCGAGAGCCAGTGCAGCGCTGCTCTATAGGGCACTCATGGGACGGCTCGCCTGGTTAAAGTACTATCACAGCCAAACCTCGCTTTACTGCCTCAACTCTCGCACTACACACAACCAGACAAGCCCGGTACGCTACACATGACATTTAGCACAAATCACATTTATGAAATACTCCATAAATATAACACATGTGGCTGTTAAAAGTCTACGTATTATCATCGAAACTCTGCACCACTGAAAATGTGAAATAAGAGTGCAAATGGGAAACAAAGCGTTTTTATATATTTTTTATTTATTTATTTATTTATTTATTTATTTTCACCCTGAGACATGATCATTCACAAGCGGGTCAATGATGAACTGGAGGTTCAAGATTAGATGCGATGCATGAATTAATTCAGGTGTTTAGACTGAATCAAGAGGAAAACATCAGCCTAGTGCATTTTGGTGATTTGTCTCATTATCAAACATATTGAACCTTGCAATAAGTGGATTCATAGATTGCTTACATTACTAAACTGTGCAGGACTGTAGACATCAAGGCTGGATTTGGGCACCATCAAATGAAACCCATAATACCCCATAAACCCCAAGTATGCTGGATAAAACAGAAGTGGCAGGATGTACACACACACATATAAACAATTATTCAGACCTGTTGCCTATTTACCAATTCAACTACCTCGAGGAACCTGGGGAACACAAAAGAAACCGACATGACAGGAGGAGAGCATGCAGAATCCCGCACGAACAGTAACAGAACGTACAGTATAGCCATTACCAAATGACACAAATATTAATTTTCACGAAGTCTGCTGCACCAATGTTTTTAGATTTTTTTGTCAGATGTTTCTATGGTATACTGAAGTATAATTACAAGTATTTATTGACAATTACATTAAATTTCTGACTCTGTTTTAAGAGTCAATATTTGTAGCATTGACCCTTCTCTTTTCAAGACCGTTGCAATTCACCCTGGCATGCTGTCAATCAACTTCTGGGCCAAATCCTGACTGATTGCAGCCAGATTCTTGCATAATCAATGCTTGGAGTTTGTCAGAATTTGTGGGATTTTGTTTGTCCTCCCGCCTCTTGAGGATTGATCACAAGTTCTCACTGAGATTAAAATCTGTGTTCCCTCAGCCACTTACTGTAGCAATCACTTTTGTCTTATGGCAAGGTGCTCCATCATGGGGGAAAGGCATTGTTCGTCCCAAAACCGTTCTTGGGTGCTTGGGAGAAGTTGCTCTCGGAGGATGTTTTTGTACCATTCTTTATTCATGGCTGTGTTCTTAGGCAAAATTGTGAGTGAACCCACTCCCTGGGCTGAGAAGCAACCCCATACCTGAATGGTCGCAGAACGCTTTGCTTTACAGTTAGCATGACACAGGACTGATGGTAGCACTCACCTGTTCTTCTCTGGACAAGCTTTTTTTTTCGGATGCCACAAACAATCGGAAAATCAGAGAAAATAACTTTACCACCGTCCTCAATAGTCCAATCCCTGTGTCTTTTGCAGAATATCAGTCTGTTCCTGATATTTTTCCTGGAGAGAAAATCCTCCACATCTGCCTGCTGCCATTTCAGAGCAAGCTCTGCACTGGTGGTGCCCCCATCCCGCAGCTGAATCTACTTTAGGAGACGGTCCTGGCGCTTGCTGGACTTTTTCAGGCACCGTGAAGCCTTCTTCACAACAATGGCAGCTCACTCTACTGTAGGTACAATATCCTAACCTGTAAATATCTTTTTTTGTGCGAAGCAACGATGACTGCACATGTTTCTCTGCAGGTGACCATGCTTAACAGAGGAAGAACAATGATTTCAAGCACCAAACTCCTTTTAAAGCTTTCAGTCTGTTATTATAACTCATCAGCATGACAGTGTTACCTCCAGCCTTGTCCTCATCAACACTCTCACCTGTGCATCACCTGTGATATGACAGCAGGGCTGAAATGCAGTGGAAATTTATGTTTTGGGGGAGGGGGGTGGATTAAGTTAATTTTCATAGCAAAGAGAACCTGTGCAGTTAATTTCAATTTACTTGATCACTCTTCATAACATTCTGGAGTAAATGCAAATTGCCATCATTAAAACTAAGCCAGGAGGCTTAGTGAAAATTTATATTTGTTACTTTTATTTGTTAATATTTGTACTTTTGGCAACGGCTGTAAGCTTTATTCAACCTATTTTATTATAAATTTTTTATGTGCATTTAATGATAGAAATATTAGAATCCATTGCAAAAAAAAAGTACAGCAAAATAATTATTCCTAAAAACATGACATGTACTTGGAATTTTTTTATACACACAAACACACATATGTATAGACATACACAGATGCCCACACACTCCATGTCTCACACACACACACACACACACACACACACACACACACACACACACACACAGGTAAACTGGAAGCCAGCCAAATTGTTGCACTGCTTCAATGGCAGCATAGCCCCAGGGCAAGCTAAACATGATATCCCCATATCAAACCCAGGAGAGCTAAATGAAGGCCAGACAGCCCCAGGACTCATCCAGGCCTGAAGCTGGGGTTAATGTTGGGCCTCACCTTCTGCAGCTTCTCATATCCCGTTCCCTTTCGTGTGTGTGTGTGTGTGTGTGTGTGTGTGTGTGCACGTGTGTCCGAGTATGTGTGTGTAGGCATGCACAAGCAAGTAGTTCTCTGCACATTCCGTGGCCTTGCCAGGAGCTGTGTTTTACCTGTCACATTGCTCCGTTCCTTCCACTTTATCTTCCCTGGATGTGTGCAGGATTCCCTCCTTTTCAATACTGATGCTGGTGGGGGATCTGTGATGCACTTCACTTTCTCTGTTAATTTCTTCCAGCCCTGAACTGAGTCCTGAGCCTGAGACGTGACCCAGAGTCTCGGCTTTTCGGCTGGACTGTCATCAATCTCTCTGCCTGAGCCAGGATCAGTGAGATCACCACATGGCGGTACTGTGGAGCCCTGCTCAGTTCCACAGGAGCCCGGCTCTTTTTTTTATTTGCCTCTTTTCCATTTGCCTGTCGGAAAAATGGACTAACCTAATGCTGTAATGTGCTTCTTAGCATTCTCTTGCTTAGCTTCCTGGCAGCAATGGGAAACTACAACATCATTCCAAAACATCACATGCAACTTAATACAAACTAAACAGCTTTTACATTCCCTGCTTATAGCCTCCACAGGAGTCACTTCTTGGCTATGTGGCTCCACAAGGGTTTCATCTGATACCTATTTTAGTTCGCTGTCATCAATCTGATGTTCATGTTGTTAAATATATTTATGCTCTTGTCATACAGTGCTGGTGTGTATGCTGTAGTAACTACAGTTTTATGTGAGTTAACATGAGCTCAGATTTCAAAACTGCTGATTACTGCGTCTGGTGGATCCCAGCATGTAAAAAATTATCTGTAACTTCCTACTGTACATACATACAGTCAAGACATATGAGGATAGATCGAGTGAGTCTGTAAGTGAGCGAGTTAACATTCAGAAGGTTGATGGTGAGATTACTGCACTGCCAGTGGAAAGAGAAGACCGTAGAGCGAACACATGTGCATGCCAGCGTTGGCCGTTCGGTTATTGATGAGCCCGGCTTCGGTTCTGTGGCGAGAGCTTTCTTTTAAGATCCGTCTCACCACAGAAGAGAGGTCTGCATTCCCTCTGCCTTCGTCATCAAGGATCTGTGGGACAGATGATATGGATTTTCTGCGGCTGGGCAATAGCATGCGTGTTGTGTTTGAAGAACCTCAGAAAGTGACGTACACCGAGAGCGACACAAATGCAGTGTGGGATTGTAAATGTCATTTACTGAGATGTTCTTCCACAGCAAAGACTTCATGCCCTTTTATTTGTTTATTAAATTACAGTTCACTCAAGGTTCATCTAGATCAGGGGTTCTCCAACCTTTTGGATCATGGGCCTCTTTTAACTGTCAAATAAATTTCACAGACTTCTTCACAGAACAGATTTATTTTTATGAACATAATCCAACTATTTAAACATTAGTTTAGTTTAGTCTAATTATTCAAATGTGTTCAGTTACAGTTATGTTCGTGCTATAACCCTAGAGCCGTTTCGATTATGAAACTTTCTAACAAAAGAAGACAAAACGTTCATGTCCACATTATTCATACTGTAAGCTTACATGGTTTTTGAGTTGTTGGAGTCTGGATTAAACCCAATCAATACAAGTCAAACAAGCTAATAATTATAAGAACTGGATAAGAATTTAAATAATATGAGAATGGTGTGGATAATTTCTGGGAAGAAAAAGTTTACAGGACTTTAGTTATGGTTCATGGGCCTTACTTTAAGACCCATTGATCTACATAATATTGGAAACATCATTCATGACTCATGACATTATCACCGTAGAGAAATGATTTCCATTGTGATTGTAAGGTTTATGATGAAAATGTAGTAAAGTGAGCCAACAAAGACAAATGATGAAATAAATCTCAATTTAAAAATGGCCGGGAAAATATGATTATTAGATGTCCAAAACTTATTGGAGTTAATACTAGCCAATGCATTTAAAAACGCTTGATCCGTTTATTTTGTAGTTTGGTGATCTAAAATCATAGATTACTGCATTGTATTTTTTAAAGAACAAAAAGGGCAGCAAAGTCTATGCTCAATTAAGCCGTTTAGCAGAAATACAGCAAATAAATCACTTTGTCAATCGATGTTCTCAATAATTAAATGCCGGGCAATAGATTTTCTGTTTGGAGGCTGTCGATATGAATGAAATTTATAACTACGGCCAAACAGGAAGTCAATTTTTACTGCAATTCAATTTTCGGCTGGAACACGTATAATGTGAATATGGCCATAAGCGGAATATTAGAGGCCGGCTGAGTTTTTTTCCAGCCGGCCTGATCAATAAATTAAGGTAAAAGCAGTGGAGCTCTGGCGGACGTACACATGAAGTAAGACTCAGTGTGTTTTCAGAGGTTATCCTTTATAAAATCAATACACAGTGCAGTAATATGATTGTGTGTGTATTATTTCACAATTTACAGGTGAATTCGTCGTATGAGATACGCGTTCGTAAACGCGGACCCACATCCAGTTTTAAGATTCCTCTAGGACTGTGTGTCCCTCTGGACAGCATAAACACAATCACACTCATCTGGATTTCTAGCTTTAAGATATTTACACATATTAGATATAATGAAAAAAAAATGCTCACATGACGACTGAAGTCTGAAATGCCTTAGAAAGAGACTTCTTTATACACAGCTATCATGCCGTAGGCTGTGATGAGCTGGAAGAGCCAGTAAACCGCAGGTGATGACAGAGGTCTGGATATATGCAAGTACTTGAGCTAAAGCAAATAATCTGAACAAACAAAAATATGCAATGAAGCTGTCAGAGTGGCGATCCGGACATGGCTCCATGTAAATCACCCAGTTATCATAATATTACACCTCTTCAACTCGACTTCCCCAGAGAAGCAGAGAAAGAAGGGGAGAGAAGTGAGAGAAACTAAAATACCTCACTGTGTAAATCATAGCCGCATTACCACTTGCACTACTCCTGCTGTCCGACTAGGGGACATCAGGATGATGAGTTCTAGCATGACGATCTGGCATGGGCCACATTCAGGCTCTAATTTTACTGCTCGAGTGCACGAGCAAACACACTGAATGTTCATTCCTGTCAGGCAAGAGTTAAACAGCCGAAGGTCTGCTTCTGGGACTCCATTTTCAATCCTTCTAGACACTTCATTGGTACAGCAGACCAGCAGGAGAAGAAAGAGCTGTTGATGGAATGCAGCCATTTCAGTGACCTTGTGGCTCTCCCTCAGAGGAAGGCCGGAGACAGGTAGATATATGGCCAGTTTGTTATTGTGAATTCCAGATCCTGCGATTATCTCGGACTCCACTTCTGGAGTTTTTTAATCTCGGATTCCTCGGTCGGTTCACCCAGGGTGCTGTTGCTGCCTTGCACTCACCTTTCCCTGACCTAAATGCTTTTTTTTTCACTGTCTAGAAGAAAAAAAAGGGCAAAGGAAAAAAAAAGTACACCTTACAGATTCCAGGGCCAGGCTCGAGTTTCATTTTAATGTCCGTTTACATGTGGGCTGGCTGGTGGGGGAGATGGAGGAGCAGGCGGGGGAGTCCCCCTTTTGCAGCCATTAGTTTTACAGATGAGTGCTGATGTCACAGACTCGGCCATCGGAGGCTGGCTGACATGAAGCAGCAGCGTAGCTGGTGCCAGGGAATTTATTTTCCCTGTTGACTAAGCATCAAAACTTTCAACCTCTTATGGAGTGTGATAGACAAGACAAACACATCACTCTTCAACAGGCACGCTGAAATTTGGCCAGCATCGAGACAAAAGAGAATCGGTTACGGTGCTGTGCTGATTGCAAACACTATTACTGTCGTGAAGTGTAATAAGATTCTGTGAATGTATGTTTGGATTAGGTGATTACAAACTTCTTTTCCTTTTTAACTCTACTCATGCACCAGCATCAGGCCATAGGATAAGAGTTCAGGGCTGCCAAAACACAATTTTTCGAGGGAGTCGTAGGTGAATAAAAGAAAAAAAAATGGATTATGAAAATACACACAGCTGGCAAGATGCAAAAACAATAGGCCAGCTGTTTCTTTTTTAGAGTAATGGTCTTCAGACCCAACTAGACCTGATGAGGTCAGGAGAGTTAGTGCTCTTGTAAAGCTACAGACGAGATGAAAAGAAACTAACATTTCTATAATGGAGGCGGACTGGTACCTGGTTTTACAGTAGTCCTGGATTGCAAGGATTTCTGGGAAAATTCTTCACATTGTAAAATTTGGACACTGTCTACTTTAAATAGTGCGGAAAAGTAGATCACAACCGCAATACCATTTTTATAAGATCTGGTGACCCCCAGAAGTAAAAAAGCACGACGACAGCGTTTAAAGCTCTCATTCAGACACTTTGACAGCTGCTATCTGATTTCAAACTCAACTGATTAGGGTTACGTCTGCTTTACTATGGCATGCAGCTATCCAGTTACATGATCGAGGCATGACATTCACTGTGTGAGACAATCACACTTACAGCTAGCAAGGTTTTAGACAGCTTTAGGGAAACTGACTGTTTGCTTAAAGACAAACAGGCTCCTTATAACACGATCAAAGGCAAATAAAAGATATTTATGGTTTATTGAAGTTGAGGTGTCAGTTTGTAGACAAAAAAAAAACTCAATGTTAGCCAAAATTCAGCCACAGCACCATTTAATGGCTTTTCACAGATAGCCACAACCAATATTATACTATGTCTGTAAAAGCTAAACGGAATTTCGGCATCAATAAAACATCTCTTTAAAAGATAGATGAGTGCACTATATGTTTACTTTTATACCCTTTAAAGAGAAATTCAATGAAGACTTGTGTCTTTATACAGAAAATGTTTTGTCCCGACTGTAAAAAGTAACTACTAAACTACTATGAACATAAACCAGGCAGAGATCCATAGGCATCACCTTAAACAATGACTTCAAGTGTACTTCTTTCTCTTCATACTATGTAATACTACATTTATACAGTCTTGCCTTTCAAGGGATAAATCTTTACTAAGGAATATAATTCTTTGAAAGGTGACAAGATAAACCGTGTATTTTCTTTTTCACATAATCAATATGCTTGTAATATAAAAATGAAAATATGTCTGTAGCATAAACATGCCGGAATTGAACGCCTGACTTCATTGGTGCCTATTTGACAATTTTGGTGCCGTCATACATATCACTAAACATACTGTATCCCATAATCCTGTGCATTCCTTTCCTCTGAAAAAAATGGTGGCTAAAACAGAGAAGACCAAACTATTTTACATTTCATTTTGGTTTTATTTCTGGTGAGATATACTGGTGTCGTAACAGAATATTAATTTTATCTCCACCAACAGGAAAAGCTTATGTCTCGAATAAAAGACTTTCAAGGTTAATGACCGTTTTCGTACTGTATGTTTGTAACGTAGCAGTATGATGATATGTGCCGCCTCCCATGCCCATTACAAAGCATTCTTCATATATTTCAAAGCATTATTACTATAATAGCATTATATACTATATGTATGTGGAGTTTCTGTATGTGTTCTTTCAGTGTGTGCGCTGGTTTCCTCCTGGGCCTCAGGTTTCCTCCAGAAAGCACGTCTGTTAGTGGACTCCAAATTGCTCCTGGATGTGAAGGAGTTTGTTCATGCTGACCGGCGACAGATCCAAATCAAACCTGACCAGGATAAATCGGTTCCTAATGATGGATCAAGGACTAACAGAATAGGCAGTGAGGCATCAAAGCAGCTGCTTTCTGTTTTGTACACACTTGATATATTCTTCTTGGGCACTGGCCAGACGTTATGAACAGCATATTGACACGTGTTTAAGGTTTGTTGCTCTACGCATGCTGAGAACTGTGGAATGTGTAACTTCGCTCTGTCTACACTGCCTAACTGCAGGGCCAAGACTGTAAGCGAGGCTCCCAGCACACTTCACTAACTGCATGTCTGCGCATCATTCCTTTGAAAAGTTTGTCAGTGTGACAGCGTCACAGGGGTTTTTGACGCCGTCTGTCATGCTCAAAATCACGCCTGCTTCTGTCGCCGTCAGCTCTTATCACCACTCATTCCTTAAGTTTGTGCTTGCAAATATTCCGCCAAATATTACCACCTCCCTCCTCCATCCGGGAGAGAATATGAAAGTGTGAAATAAGCTCTTTCTCTCAGTTTTATCTAGGAGTCATCCTTCATCCCAGTGCTCAAACATTCAGGATTTTCATCAGTCACTCAAGTGGAAAAAAAGAACAAGAAAAAGAAGAAGAAGAAGAAGAAGAAGCACATTAATGTTTTTGATGTTCATCTTCTCGAATATGAACCAGCATGACAACCTTAGCGCTCTGATTCTTTTAATATCTCCCAGAATTATTTCATTTCACCTCGGGTTAAATGGTACTGTCAGAACATGACTGCATGTGAATTTGCTGCATGCTGGAAACAATGATGAGGGGATGCGGGGGAGGCGTACGTGTGTGCTTTAATTGCATTACAAGACAAACATTTAGGAGCATAATACAAAATAGCAGAGGCACGATTTTACAGAGCGCAGCCGCATAAAAACACGGTGCCTCAGATCCATTTTGGCATATCCATCACAATGCCCTATCAGCGAGGTGCAGAGTAACCTGATTTAAGGCTGATTAATTGGATTTGTGGGAGGGACACAGAAGGGTGGAGGGGCTCCCAGACAAAAACAAAAGCCAGAGATTAATCGCTCGCCCGCGCCATAACGCTGCTTAGAAAAGCCGGTCTTGAAACAGTTCTTCGATGAAGAAACGATTGCACGATTCGCACATAACTTGCTGCCACCGGCGATGCTTTCCCTCCAACTCGGCTTGTCAGGTGTAATCATTTTGTTCAGCTTAATGTTTTATGCAAATGCACTCGGGGGTAAGGTTAGGGTGCTGCTGGGGTGGAGGATTTGTTGTGTAGCGTGTGTTGTTTTTTTCAAGTGCTCAAAAAATATTTGCACTTCTCTGAACATTGCCCTGATTATTTTCTGCTTGCATCTGTGGGGTTTTGTCTTTGCGGCGTGTGCGTGTCTCCGGTGGGGATCACCGAGTATGTGGCACATCACAAAACCACCAGCAGCAAAGCTCCCCAAACTCACTGGAGAAAAGACTGAAGTACAGGACTACAACATATCTAAACATATTTATTATGCATACCTCATTTGGTGCACGCTTCAGTCAGGTGCCACCAGACATGTGTAATAACTCATTTATTAACAGTTATAGCTACATAAATATTTTGGGGGAAAATCTAACAGCAGAAATAACAGTTTTACTTAATAATACTGCTATGGAATAATATAACCAGGCAGGCTTAAGCTGTCGACTCATGATCATGCATTAAATTGCTATTTCTCTAAATTCTAAGCAGGTATTAAGCACAAACAATGTGGCGGCACAAGGACTATCAAATCCCTCATTCGGAACACATTCGAACATTAACGAGCCTGTAAACCTGTGAGACTGCAGGAGCTACCTGACACCTTAAACAGACCCATTAACTTTTTTTTTAAAGCTTTATTGCAAATACAGTGGGGTCTAAAAGTAGGAAGTCTGAAACCACTAGTGAAAACGCTACTATTTTTTTATTATTTTGTAAATTAGTGCAACATTTCATTACAAATTATACAGTATTAATGACAAAAACAATGTGTGTATACACTTGAATAATCAAACTTTTGTATTATTTGCCATGTTCCTTCTTTTCTTTAATAACAGTGTGTGCAAAACCTTATAACCATTTTAGACCAAATCCATCTGTTTTCTCTAAACAAAAACTTCAATAGAAGAGAAAACTGTTACTATTACAAATGTAAACTAAATTAAAAACTTCAACAAAATCTGAACCTTTTGTACAAAAGAGGCAAAACACGATCAATGTAACTAATTTGTTTACATTTAAATAGGCACTTAGAAATACAATGCAGAATCTTAAATATTAAATATTCAAGATTTAATTTTTACATTTATCTTTTTTTTTCAGAGATTGCACATTTTAAACATAATCTTTGCTCATTATAAACATTTTATTAATATATTTTAAATTATGAATATATTTATATTTTAAACTTAAATTATACTTTGACATATTATTTGACACATAAACTTTGAAAAAAAGACACCAAAAATTACATGCATTTATTCAGAGACCATTCTCTACATCAGGCTACAAGCGTTATTGTATTCATGCTTTGTTTTAATTAATGTGTTTTATTTACACAACATGATATGGAAATTCAAAATATGATTTTTTTGTCTTATAAAGTATTAAGTATAGTATAATAAAATAAAAATTTAAACTAACAAACAAAAACAAACAAAAAAAGATCCTGACAGCCCCATACAGAACCGGCCTACAAAATCCTGCAAACTAAGCTCTCATATTATTCATATTCACTCCACTCCACATAAATAAGAAAGGTAATCACCCAGAAAAATCAATGCAGAGGAAAAGTAGAGGCACTGAGCATGCGTGACATAGCCCCAGGTCCCTACAGTGAACACCTGCCTTTTTGGACTTTTATTGGCCTATATCTTTTTTTATAGTTAATCGTCATCATCATCATCATCATCATCATCAGAGGACATCTATAATCCAAGAAAAATGTCAGCACTGAGGAAGCCAGCGAGCCACTGGATGTAGTCCTCGCCTGAGGTTTTGTTTTTTTCTCCCTCCTCATACCAGCCTTAATTTGCTGCCAGATGCAATAAAGGGATGTAGCCGATGGAGGGAGGGCGACTTTCTTATCTACAGAGTGATATTCTCTGCCTGGGTCTTTTATCACCTTTAAAACCCAGCACACTTTAATGCAGTGCACTGAGCCTTATTGAGCTGGAGCTAAACGATTCTCTTCCCGCTGCCCCCCTTTTCACTCTGCCAAAGCAAGAGCCTTTAAAGTACTTTTTTGCAGCTCGGTCTGACAGTTTAAAATTATTTATCATTATTTCATCTTAACCGGCGATGATGTTGCCAGGCAGTTATGGGAAATTAAGCCGTGAAATGAGTCTTTGAAAACGGCCAGGTGCAAAAAAGGCGTCACCTCTGACTGTGTGGAATACGGTGCACGTGCCCTGTGACAGAACGCCAGAGCCAAACTACTTTTAAAGGACCACAAGAAAACACAAGTCGTTGTGAAGAGAAAGAAAGGACAAAAAGATTTGCAGGAGAGCGATTTTCCCGAGCTGATATTTAGAACTTCATTTATGCCATTATAACCTTTACATTTCCTCACAATAGTCTAAAAGACACCAGCTTAAAGAAGCCTATTCAGGGGAAATGAGACAAAACAACCTCAAAGACAAAACAACCTCAGCAAAAAAAAACCTCACTTACAACAGTTAGTTTACATGCTAGCAGCTGACAACTTGACAGATATGGATTTCAAAATGTTGAGCAATTAGGGTTTGACTAGACATATTTACAGTACCTGTGGTAAAAATCAAGTTTAATGCACGATGATTAACGAAAAATCTTTCATCAGCTCTGCAAGTAGCATGCGTCTGAGACTCTTAGAGGTGAAGCACGACATAAATAAACTGTATATTTGATTTTTCTGAATAAACTCATTACTATCTGTAACACCATTTCAAGCTGTAGTTCAATTCACAGGTTTATATTAATGCACTTGATTTAAATTGAATTATCGTTTTAAATGCTGATCCTCCAGGACATAAAGCCTACAACCTAATAAACACCAAGTCTCATATTAAAGGAATAAAAAAAATAGTTTTAAAAAATTGATGTGGTGGGGTTTTTTCTGCACTAAGAATGTAATAAGTCTGCAACCCACAGCACATTTTGTGGTGTCTTGATAAAAAGTCAAGTCACAATTTCGTCTTAACATCACATGAGAATTTTTTTTTTGATATACAGTAATAGAATGTAATATATAAAATATATATACATAATTATGAAAAATAGTTTAAAGTGATAAAGAAAGCTTCCCTTAAATTATAAATTATAAATAAATTCTAGGAAAAAAACAAATGAAATCAAATCTATTATATCTGTATAGCACTTTTAAGAATGGACATTTTGGTAAGGCACATTAACAGATGTAAAACCTCTGGATAATACATGTTATCCCTAATGAACAAGGAAAAGCCAAGAAGACACCCTGAGAGGAATCAGTGTGAAAATGGATCCATCCTCATTTGGGTGATACAGAATATTGGGACTGTAAATAAACCCCATCCTGCAGTCCTCTTGGTTGAGGTTATCAAATATTGATTGATGGAGACTTCGGTAAAAAACTGTTTAATGGCAAGTTCAGCCCCAAAACTATCATAGAATCATATCAGAAATATAATCCTTCAGAGTTGCTGTGGTATAAGCCGAAAAAGAAAAAGAAAATTCTGCATTTGACATTACAGTAAAACCTACTGGGGGTCATTGATTATGTCGTAAAGTTTTGTTCCTTCTCCCATTCACACAAAATGCACGCACACTATATGTTCATTTTACTTATTTGCCACATCAAAATTCATGTCATAAAATGTGTATTAGCATTTTCCAACCTCCTCCTTTTTCATGAGACTAATGCACAAAATAACTTTTAGAGAGCAATAATGATGTGAGGAAGTGGAGCTGAAATGTGCGCGTAGGCCTATTTCATATTTAGCTCTGATCACGATGACAATTAGGCAACAATGCTTCACACAAAAGAAACATTTCATTAAAATATTAGAACCACACAAGCTGCTGATTATTCCCCTGGGAGTATGACAAAAGAGGGAAAGGAGAAAATAACAAAGGATGCAATTAAAACCTTTTTTTTTTTTTTTTTAGATATATTTGTGAGGCAGTGTCTGTCCCTCTCATTAGGAACTGGATTGGGTTCTCGCTAAGCTGAATCCCATTACGATGACCTTTACTCATTACTTCAGCGTTACAGCATGAGACTCATTCCTCTTTTCTAATCATAATGAGGAGGCCAATATACAGACTAATATATAATCTGATCAGGAGCCTCAGTGTGCAATTAAAGAGACCTTTTTAAAGTTCACCTCCATTACAGGCTTGAAGCACTGTGAATGACGCAGTGGCTGGAACTTAATAACAAACACGCAGACGTTAATTATTGCCTGTGTTTGTGTGGCTCAAACGGTTTTTGAATTTTTTCGAGATATGCTCGCCAGTTGTGACTCTGACACGCTCGTAGTAAAACATATCTTAGCTAATTTAGTTAATTTAGCTGAAATCATAGGCAGGTGAGCTAGCTCAAAACGTAAGGTGACATGTTTGTGAGTTGCACTAGAAAGTGCAAAGAAAAGGCACTTATTACACTGTCAGAAAAGTTGTGGTACAATTCCTGCACACGTCTGATAGAAAATGATTTCAAATTACAGGGGTGTCAAGCAATGGACATTTTTCACTGTCATGATTTACTGATACAGGATTTATTATGCAGACTCTTACACCTGGCTTCAGCACTGTTTCAACATTAATGACAGTGAAGAATATTAGATATGAGCAGACCACAGTACCCGAACTGTAATCGCAACAAGAGCAGAGATTATCAACACAGCTAAAGCCACAGCAGGAGCAATGTGGCTTAAATTACCAGTGGTAAAAAAAAATAATAATAATAACTGAAGATGATCCCAAGGGTTTATGTTTTTTATGTTATATGATGCGTGAATATAGCCCGGCATTTCAGCCAACAAAGCAGGCTTAACATAATTCTCTCAAAATATCTACATAATAGCCTCTTTAAAAGAACAAAAAAATAGATGTCACATCTACTTAATAATAGGCAGCTCCTTCGAGTACCAAGTAAAAAGATGGTTTCTATTGGCTCACAATATTAAAGCTCATGAATTCACCTATAGTGGATGATGTCCAGGTGAAGTGGACAGATTATAAATGCTACGAATATACCATGGAAGCCTGCACCTATGTATATCTATTAGAGATGCTATAGAAATAAACACTATTATCTTTCATAAATGCTGGTCAGGGTCTTGATTAATATAGGAGCTGTGCTGGGAACAATGGGGAAGGGTCCGGAACATGCTCTGAATGGGTATGTATGGGATGAGATAATAATAATAATAATAATAATAATAATAATAATAATAATAATAATAATTATTATTATTATTATTATTATTATTATTACTATTATTATTATATATATATATATTGTATTTTTATTATGATTATTAGTATAAATTATATTAGAAAAAGGTTTCTTTTTTCTGTCTGGTCAAGAAAGGGATGGAAAAATAAACCAATGAAATCCCAGTTAACACCAAGATACAAGGAGTTTGCTTGTCTTACTCGGCAATGTTCCTATATTAGGCAGGACTCTATTAATCAAATAAATGCACCACATCCTTATGGTTGCCTTAAGTCCAAGGGATGAGCTCGGGTCCAGGAGTGAACAGAGTAGGACATTCAGGAAAATTATTATTAATAATAATTATGTTAATAACAATAATAATAACAATCTTTTCCAAAGCATGTCTGAACCAAGGAACTAAGGACTATACTGATTGCAGTATTAGATGTTTTTGTCTAAGTATTTACTGTAAACACTAAATATAGAAGCATTACATAGTACATCCTTAAGCATTAAAATACTACGATTGAAAAAAGGGCCGAGCTCTTTTCACCACAATCGTTTGAAACAAGCTTTGAAGCTGGGGGGCCTGCTGAGGGCACAAATGCTTTTAATCAAAATGTCTTCATGCCACACAGGCTCCTTTCACTATGGCCAGGCATACATCAACTCAAGATGCAGACATTTCTTTGACAGCGAGCAATATTAATATCCAACTAAAATTATGGTAATAATTAAATGTAATAGATTCATTCCCACGCAGATTTCTCTCTCATACACACTGCTGTGTCACTACAACGAAAGTAAAAGTCACTTTTATATAACACAGAGATACGTCCCTCCATACGTTTGCGACAGTACGAAAGCCTTGACGCAGGAGCAGCGAGCTCCTTTGCTGTGTTTACGGTGCAAGAAATGAGACAAAACTGTGACCAAATTCCTCACACTTCCTCCTTTCCACACCTCATGGGCCGGTGGGTTTGGGTCGGTCAGCACCACTGCTCCGTGGAACTTTGGCCATGTGCCTATTCACCCCTCCACAGGTGTTTCCCATTGCTGACTCGTATTCTCTTCACACACACACACTGAAGAGCAACATTGTTTTAAGTGTGAGGAGTGCAGGCCCCCTGCAGCAGGCACTGACAGGCCCAGAAGCCCATGTTTATCTGTATGCATAAAACCACACTGCACTGTCTACTCTACACAGACACAAGGGACGGCACATGGTTTAAGCATTACTGCCATTTTTTAGGGGTTGGAAAGAACTTCGTCTGGTCCTTGACAACTTAAATGGGCATGGCTGAAGAGGCAACTATGTGAACAGAGCACTTTTACGGACTGCCTATAAAATATCTCTCAAGATATTTTTTCCCAGTAACTGCTTTATTCTGGTCATTGTCACGGTAGAGCCTGAACGTATCCCGGCCACGGCAGGAACACACCCGAAATGGTATCCCAGTCCATCTCAGGGCAATACACACACACACATACAGTACACAAACAAACACATTCATTTACACCTGGGGCAATTTAGAGTCGCATGGTTTTGAGAGGTGGAAGGAAGCCAGAGAACCTGGGAGAAAATGCAAAATGGCCATGCTGACACAGACAGTAAACATACTGAAAACATACACCAAATCATGCTGCTTTAAGCTTCAGCACGGAGGTATTTCTATAGTCAAATGGAATTCACTGCTATTGTCACTTATGTGTGAAATCTCAGAAACCCTCTATTTACTCTTACTATTGTGTAAACTACAGACGAGTGACAAGTAAAGGAAAAGTCAACATTAAGCGTCTTACTAAGGTATTCATTGCACACTGTTATTACACATGCAATGGACCTTGGCACAGATTCTATAAGTGAGTCCAATCCGTGCCAGTAAAATGCCACCTGCAGCATAAAAAAAAAAAAAAAAGACTTCTGAACTCCTCACTGTGGAGGACTTGTTGACAACACGGTGAGGAATGACTCATATGTGGGTTTTGCAGCACTGAATTCTCAAATATTCCAAGTGCACTGAAGCCTTACTGTAATATCCTTCACCATGTCGCTGTAGACAAGTTCCTCTTGCTGACCAGTCTGATCTCAATTCATCCTACATTAACATGACGCATGCGATTTAAAACCACAACGTCCACTTCTATTTCCTGTCTTTCTCATAGATATACAGGTATCACTGTAGTCAATGTTCCTATTTAAACACAGCCAGCTAAGCTATGCGTACCACAAAAACAAACCCGATTTAAAATTGCTTGACTGTTTTCACTTGTGCGATGCCGAATTGAATCACTCAGAATCTTACACACGCTACCGATTGTGGTAGGAGGTTAATTGCTTAATTATATAATTCTACATCAGTGTTGTTGCATTCATAAATGCTCCTGGTGAGAAGGTGTTGATGAAATTAAACTATATTAATGGACTCATCTAATACTAATTTAATTACGGTTTCCACAGGAAGAACACATTCTAAGCAAATTTCATGGTGGACAATCCATAACCTACAGTAAGGCTTATAATAAATGGATAAACAGACATAAAAAAAAAAAAAAATATATATATATATATATATATATATATATATATATAATGATGTCATCATTTTTGGAAGTAGACTCCTATATCAGGTATAACATGTATTTTTTTGTTTTCCAATACAAGACAGGACCTTCCATGTTCTCAGTAAAATTTGATACTTAAGTACTTTCTCCACAAATTTTAATCCATTCAACAGAGAGGAGAAAAGAGAAAATGGGGAGAGCGTTACTGTTTATAGCTGCAATAATGCAATAAAGGGATGACTTATCTCACAGATGTTCTAAAACATTAAAACGTAACTGTAAACAGTTAAAAAGTATAAATGTTGCTTTCATTAATAAATAATGAATAGCTGTCAGTATTTGTTGGCAAATCCATGTGGTGTAAAATGAATAAATACTGTAGACCAACTAAGATTGATGAGAAAGTACACCGTATCCTGGGTGACACTTTTTCCTGTGACTGGTTTCCTTTTCATGTTGCCTCTGGGAAACCTTTACACGTTCTATGTGGAACCTTACAACAGAGCATTTCCCCATCAGAGAGAGTTCCAATGTTTTTATCAGGAACTCCTGAGAAGCCCAAATTGTGCAAAGTCACACTGTATGGACAGATGTACTAAACAAATTCTATCTACCAAAATGTGTATAATGCAAATTTGTTAAAAGCGCTATATAAATAAAATTGAATTGAATTGAATATACAAATAGCAAGACTTATTACTGAAAAAAAAATTACAGCATGGAAAAAAAATATCTGGAATGTTTAAAATTAGTCACAATGATAATGACTATTATTATCTATGACAGAACATAGTGAAAATGTGTAGCTTGTAAGCATACTATTTTTTTTTTTTTTAAATCCCAGTGATGAAAAGTAATTATAGCAAAAATATACTAATATACTAACCATTGAAAACGTCTTTCACTGCTTATTTCCACAAGAGGTGAATGCCGCCTTAGAACATACGGATAACATAACCCACAATCATACATGTAAAACAAAAGCACCTATACCAATAATCAAGTAAAGGCCAGGCACTGGCTAATGGCACATCAAAATGATATCACTGTTTTCTCTGCAGTTTGGGAGGATCATTAGTTCACCTCTGAATGCCTATAATGTGGGTAATTGCGGGACAGCTGCTTCCTTGCTCCAACGGTGTCAAAGATACAAGGATCCACTGTAGGCGGTCTGCTCCTGTTTTAGCCACCTACCTTTCAAGTGCACTCACAACATATAGGCAGCACCTCTGACACGGCAGTGAAAGCAGGAGCGCCTGACTGAGATTGCTCGGTAATTCTGGCCACATGATTGACTTTATGATCGCTTTAGAAGCGCAACCAGTCGTTATGCTTTCAACCCATGCCAAAAGTTTCCTGTGAGAAAGTGATGGGGAATTAGGAAGGGAGGGGTTGAGGTAAATGGGGGTGGGCTGGGGATTGCATTCAAGCACTCTGTTCAAGAGCGTGTAAAGCCATTCCTTCGTAGACCCTACTTCGTATACTTTTAATGGAACGGAATTATTGGCCTGGGTGGAAAGCAACCACTGTCTTGGTTTAAAGCACCATACGTTGACAGGAGTGACACGGCCATTTTCCCCTGCTCCATTAGTGCAGAGAAGGGCCAGCCCTAGTGCTCTTAAAAGGCCTGGGCAGGAACACAAGCACGTCGCCTCTTCCTTCACCATTATCTTCTGATGGCTGTTATTTTCATATTGACAAATTGGTAAAACTGTCATGCTAGTCATACTACATGTCATAGTAGCGTTTTATATGTTCTGTATAGAGAAAAAGTCTGCTGTGTATGTATATTATAAAAGCTTCCTGACAACATGGCTGCATATTAAACCTTATATCAGCTGGTTATCTTTAAGGGCTGTAAAAGACAAAAATAGGATTACTTACTTCCCGTAAACAAATCTTTAATCTGATGCACGATGAATCACTTATTGCTGATTAATGTGGTTTCTTTCTTTTTATAAAATAATCACTTACAGTAAATTCATTTATACTTGTTTGATCCCTTGAAATGAAAAGTAATTAAGCAAAATTCGTGCATAAACACTTTCAGTGTGCAGATCCTGACATCTGGTTGACGGCTTGCTTTCATTTATAAAGAAATCAGACAAGGGGGATTTCAGGGACTCTGAAAGACCGACAGTGAAAGTCTCTGCTGGTTTACATGCAGGCTTTGGAGAGTAATAGCACATCTTTCAGCAGGAAAACTCCACAACTCTGGGCTCCTGTCAGAAGAAAGCAGAAAGGAAAGCTCTGCTCCATGGAGAGTACCGAGATGCACCAGGACTTTTGGATCTACAGGGCTTGTGTGAAGGCTTGCATATGTCCATGTATGCATGTTCGAGAATTGGGTACTCATCACCAGATGCTTTCATAGCAGCACATCATTAAAGTTCCCTCTTCGAAAAAAAAGAAAGATATTGTTCTTCTGTAGCTATCTGCTATTTCTATTTTCTTCTACTTTCTTCCTGGCACATGTGTTGGCAAGCGAGATTTCTTTTTTCAGCACAACTCCACTGGCTCTCTGACAGCACAGCAGCTCCAGAGATGCGCATTCTGCTACTGTCTAAAGGGACCCAGCCTCTCTTTCATAAATCCCTCAAACATGTCTACAGCATTTCTAGACGACATCATTAATGTTGCACTGAAAACGCCAGCGCCGGCCCAAAGTGAAGCTCAGGAGCGCCACAGAGCCTTTTGAAACTGTACATCAGTGGATGACGGTTTGGCAAACCCATAGCCTTCACAGGCTCTTATAGCAACTGGAAAAGCCGGGAGAGCCCTCAGCGGCAGCATCCCCCGATGAGAGGCTAATCCGTAATTACCGCAAAGAGATGATTAGTTACTCCGAAGCCTAATAAATTTCATTTAGGCTCTGCAGCTGGCAAGGGAAATGCAGATAAGATAGAACGAGAGGCTGGTGAACCTTTTTGAAGATGTATGATGTAGTGATGCTGCTAAACAAGGTCTTCCTGTTAGTGTGTCTCAGCTACCACATACATAAAAATACTTATATTATAATTTATTATAATGTATAAACTTATTAAAATAAAAATTAATAAATAAATAAAAATTATATATATATATATATATATATATATATATATATATATATATATATATATATATAGGTAAAATGAAACAAAAGTTTAAATTGCTTAAAAATAGTTTTATAGATTTAGTGCATTTAAAATCAGCCATTTAAAGTCAGTTATCAACTTATAGTTACAGGAATTTTAAAAAAGTACATTATTAAAAGAAAATCCTGATTTCCAATGTATCTCATGAAAATGTATTGTAATGATATTTGTCATAATAAAAATATAATATTTTCATCACCAAGCCTTCATGTAGACTTCTTTATTTAATGTACAATTCTATTTAATTAATTTTTAATAGCATTTTCCCAACATATCATCTCCATTTCAATCAATGTAAATGTTCCAGTACTGGATATACTTCAATTTAAAAATGTTGTCACACTTGTTAGTTAGTTAGTAGTTAAATGTTAGTTTATTAAACGTTTTAAACAGACCTGTTCCTTATCCTGTTACCTCGTCACTGTATTTTTTATATATTGTATTTTTTCCTTTAAAAAAAAAAAAAAAAAACACTTTAAATCAATGCGCTGAACAGCCTTGAAACAGCTTCACAAGTATCCAGATATTTCCAAATTCTAAAATGTAAAATGAGAGGTTTAGGGATGCACTATATTAATATGTAGACTGTCATATTCAACACTGCTTTGACTGAGACCAACGGGTCACGAAGAGGCACAAAAGTTATCCAGGCTTCCCACGAAAACAGAGCTGTGTTTACGTCTGGACTGCAAGATCTGGATGTATACACACACATGCACATATTTCACAGCCACACACAAAGAAACACAAACCGACTGGGAAATGTGGCCTCTTCTATCTGAGCTGCGATCTTGGTTAGCACCATGTGCTAAAGCAAAGTGACAGAGCTGCACTCAGAGCCTTGACTGACTTGTCAGTGTATCTCAGCTCATTAGGAGATATGATGAATGGGCCACTGCCAACTAAGTCATTAAATCACTGCGAATCAGGACTGTACACATGTTTATAATCTGCTATTCAATTAGCACAGTGGAATAAAAAAATGCTAATGAAATAAAGAGGAAAAGGGCATTTCTGTTCTGTTAATTTGGCTCAGCGACGAGAGGAAAAAAAAATTTAATCGCTGAAGATTTATTATTTCTTTGTGAAGTTACTTTTTTTTTTATAACCAACACAATGAATTTAATTGTGGAGATAAATTTAAGCTGAACTACAGGTAGTATCTGCCCTACAGTCAGTCATTTTTCAATAATTATGCAAACACACTCACAATTTTCCATTTTCCTATCCGTCTATAGCTCCAACAATGAAAAAAAAAAGAAATTAAACATTTTTATTTTTATCTTTGGATTAAATTTGAAAGAAAAAAAAACTTATAATGTGAAATACACCTTAATTTTATTAAACTCTATTAAATATAGCTATAATGGAGGAGGATACAGTAGAAGCTTGTGTGAAAATCTTTCCTTTTTCACTCTCTGTCGTGTGATTAAATGAGTTCAAGAGAGAGTACCAGGTGCAAACGCAGGTGCTATCCTGATGGAAAGGTCAACCATTTTTTAAAATGTCACATTATAAAGTATTGGGGATGCATTCAATAAAATGCCTTTTAGGAGGCCATTGTCGTGAGTTTTGGCCTTTCCCTTAACAAGAGCTAGCACCAATATGTCAGAATCCTAATAGCCAGATTGAGAACATGCGGTACCTTAAGCTTCACTATCTATAAAAATGTACAGAAATACACATATGATAATAATGTGATAATAACTCAAATAACTGCAACATTTACTCGAGCAATACATTTCCTTTTATTCAAGCAATACTTCTCCTTTTATTCAGGCAATACCTTTCAATTCAATAAAAGTAAATGTATGGTGCTGAAATGATGCAATAAGTGGGAAGTTAGTTTTTGGCTAGTGGCTAGTCAGCGCCATGAGACTGGAAAGAATAAGAAGAAAGAGGAGGAAAAGTGAGTGAGAGAGACGTTTAAGAGAACGAAGAGGCGACTCAGACAGAACAGACATGAAGAAACCGGTTTCTTCATCATCAGCTAGGCCGTTCTCACACCAGCCGTAAAGAGTCATTTGGCCTCCCACGAGACCAGTAATACTTTTCCATAACTAGCACAGTTATAAATCTCGCCTGTTCTACAATATATATTTCCCCCAGAATCAATTTGCCTTGAAATTCACACCCTAACAAAATAGAAAATTAACTTCGGCAGTAAAAATTAACAAGGTCCGTAAGAAGCATTGTAAATGAAGAGCTGCATGACCTCACACACGTGTACTTGCATGCAATAGCAATATAGTCACCTCTATATAAAGTCTTTACGTGAGGAAAAGCACTTCTTCTTACAGAATTTAATAGTTTGTTTTCATGAAATCGGTTGTTTGAGCTTTCATGAGTGTACGTGACGATGTCCTAGAGGTCTTGTCAGAATGATCGTGCCCAAAGTCTGCCCTCCGTTTTTCATGGTGAAAATATTCAGACTCTGTTATGACCCGAAAAAGAATAATCTGCAATTACATACTGCGGAGTGTTCTGTGAAATCCTACAACCAATGAAGCAGTTATGTGTAAAGAATGCAAGTGTCTCTCACCCCGACACACACTGTCACACGTGCACCTGTGTGTACATGTAAACTAGCTACAGGTCTGATGGAAACCTGTGATCTGTGTATTGTTTTTTTTTCTATTACACTGGTGTAATTAATCATCATCTAGAATGTTGAGTTTAACACATGCCATAACTACATCGCTTAGATAAGACCTCGTACTCAAAGATAAGTGAAGAAGAAAAAAAAAAAAAACAATGTCATGCTGCTGAGTTTGGAAATACTTGCCTTTTCAGTAAAGGGAAAAAAAAGTTCCAAGAAACGGAATGGTGTAAAGCAGGGCCAGGAGGGATGTCGGGATGACGGGATTTATTTGTGAAGGCTTACTGGAGAAGTAAAGACTCTCTGCAGTTTGAAACAGCACGTCTGGGGTCAGAGGTGAACGCTGAAAGCCAACGATCCGGCAAACAAAAAAAGAGAAATCAGCTTTGTGTGTGGAAATGGGATGTTAATCCTCATGACGTTTGATCAATCTCAGCTAATTTGGATCTTAAAGACTAAGCAAATATATTAATTCTTGGACACCAGAACAGGTGGGAAACAGGCATGTCTACTTGACACAATAGCATGCTTTTTTAAATAATTTAATTAAATAAAAAATATATTTATATATGAATTTATTTTATATCTATATTTATATATAAATTTCTTATATATATATATATATATATATATATATATATATATATATATATATATATATATATATATTCAACAAAAAAAATTGCAATTCACTAATAACATACAGTATATTATTATGATCAAAATATTCTATATTCTACATACTTTTTTATAATAAAACGTATTTAACAATATATTTTACAAACTTTGCATACAGTTATTTAATTTAGTTTTAAATAAATGACATCACATCTGAAACTGGCTCACTCCGCAGCATTATAATGAATAATGATGGGGATCTTAAATGGCTTAGGAATGAAGGCGACTCTCATCTCATCTCTCTCCCATGAGGCTTTAGGCACTAGAGGCCAGCGTGCCATCGTCTATACCCCATTTAATTGGTCATTTGACATGAGTGACTTGACTTCACATCCGTGACCTGTCAGTTGAAATGGTTAGCGCTCTCCGTTATTACAGAACGCTTTAAAATTCAGTGTAGCATATGTAACACGCATAAATATAAGAACATTTTCATCAATTTTTGGAAGAAAACAAACAGTTTATATGTTACACATACATGCTTTAAAAAAGCAGTACACATATTTCAATAAATATTTCACATTTTTCTCTCTCACAAAAAAATAATAATAAAAATAAATAAAATGTAAAAATCTCATCCCAGTGATCGACTTTGTAAAGTTGAACTTTGCTCCTGTATCTCCTGTATGCCGGAAGCATGTTACAGAATGGTGGGTGGATATCTGAGCTGTTCCCCTGCAGCATTTACACTGGGCTTGTCCAAATAATCATACTTGCATTTTAGCACAATTATCAGCACACCCTATTCCACAGGTCTGATAACATTCTCGTCCGGGTTGCAACGTGTCACTTGGTGAAAACAATGCCTTATTGACACAAGTTACAGCCCCACAATGGATGGCGAGCTTCGGGGTTCCTGTTTTTGTTGACACTGATTAAGCTGCCTATTGAAAGGTAAACCGCTGTGGACACACACACGCATAATTGGACCTTTAGAGCCCTCTGACATGCAATACGACAAATATGTGCTTCAAATATTTGAGCTTGATAACCAGTGGAAGGAGGGAATACAGAAACACACACACACACACATACAGAGAGAGAGAGAGAAGCAGTTGAGCTGCAGAAGTGTTTTCCACTACTCTAAACCAGGAAAGGAGAGACGCGGACTACCACTAGGGGACAGTAGCAAGTCATGAACGAGAGAGGAGCCGTGCAGCAAAAACTGCAAACAAAAGACTTTCTTTGTTGCACTCTCAGATAATAACAGAATACAGAAATAGCTACTTGACTGCTTTGCAAAAGATCTTGACAATGCGCCGGCCCATAATGCACAGGAACGGCTCTGCATTTACATAATCACATGAAATGTAAACCAGCAAGTAATACGGCCGGCAGAGGGAAAAGAGGAGGTAGGAAAATCCTGCTTTCCCCGTGGAATTAATATTTCCACTAAAAGCAGATTCGGCTTTATAAACCTGCTCAGAACAGTACAGAAACAAATATATTTTATATTATCTCTCTCTCTTTTTTTTTGGCCTGCTTATTTCTTTTAGTCATATCCAAGAAAGTTTCCAGTAATAAAACAAGCCTTCATTATGAAGTGCAGCAACACACTAAAATTGGGATTTCACAATAAACACTTAAAAAATAGACCTAACCATTTATACTATATTTACTCTACATTTTACAAGAAATGTACAAGAAAAAAAAACAACCCCAGAGCATTTCTACGTTAATTCCCTCTAACAAACAAACTGAACTATTTCTACTAAATTGACCCTAAACTTTAAAATACGTACTCTTGGAAAAAAAAAATGTATCACACATTATATTTCCCCCTTAACGCACTCTGTTCTCGGGCTCGATCTTGAAAAATGGCAAACGAATGAAATCAAACAAATCTAAAAGACATTCGATGAGCAAACATCGAATATATCTTCTTGTTCAAACACGTGTATTTACATACGCTCACGTCGCCCGAGTTTCTCTGAAATAGTTTCTGCCCACGTGGCCTAACCGTAAGAGTTAACACCTCCTTTTACATAACACACCAGATAAACCTGTCAAGAAAGCTCCCGGGTCCCTATAGCAACGGAGCACATACACTAAACATGGCTCCTTATCCGGCAATTAAAACGGCATCGGCGCCGAGCCGTTCCTGACGTCTACCGTTTAAAAACGTGGTCGCTAAAAAACAAACCAAAAAAAAAAAAAACAACAACAGCAAAAAACTGATGTCTATACTAAACCTAGAGAAAATAATGTGGTTTCTAATTCTAATCAATTCACACAGCAGTAAGTGCAAACTCGTTCAACATATCTCTGTATGAGTGATGTGTGTAAAAATGATAAAAACCTGAAGCACATATGGAATCTGCATTTGTTATCATAAGTGGCTTTTTTTTTTAACCTCCGGTCCAAATTTGTCACGGATCACCAGGAGGCATGTTTATTCGGCCGAAAGGAAGAATACACAAAATAATCTGGAAACATAATCGCTGTCTGTTTGCACTTCGCCGTCACAAATATCCCATGCGTTTTCTCTCTTTCCTCTTCTCCACTTGAGTGACATTTGGCTGGCCGGCTTGAGCTGTAGCTACAGGTTGCTCTGTTAAAATAATTACTATTCTATTATTAGCAGAAATATTTGTGTTATTGTTGCGGAGTGTGAAAAGTGGGCTCGGGCGGCGCGGTGCTATCAGCGGGAGTGTACAAATACAAACACATTTGTCAGAGTTATTGACCTTTATCTCTCCACTTTCTTGACAGCCTTCTCCAGTTATTGACAATACAAACACACAGGGCAAAGCGTAACCTTTCATTTACCAAGCCGTCTCTCCCTCTCTCTCTCTTTCTCTCCCTCGCTGCCTTTTCACTCGCAATTTGTTTAAATAACACGGCAGACAATGGTACTGTTCATTTCTGCCATTTCTCTTTCTCTCCAAATTTTACTAGATAATGTCATTAGGCAGATACAATGGCGGGCTATTCAGCCCCGAGATACGGAGATATTTCACGTCTTCAGTATGGCTTTGACATGGTGACATTACCGCAGAGTGTCTCTCCCCTATTTGTTTGCTTACAATGTCATAAATATATCATGAATCTTGGATCACTTTAACCGAGCCATCCATCCTCCAAGCCTCTCCAACTATCACATGTTTACATGCGTACACACTCCAAAGGAAAGGGGAAAAAAAGAAGAAGAAAAAAACAGCGATGCAGCTGGGATTATAATTGTGAATCTAATCTGTTTCATTGCTACATAAAATCTAAGTGAGACTAAACAACAAAAATCCTTTAAGTGCGTGTAAAATCTGATCCGCTCACTAAGGAGGCGCTAAGGTAATTCACGCTTCCGTCTTTAATGTGAAGCACCACGCAGCCGTATATTCATTTACTGAGCCTAAAAAGACAAGCACAATGATGATAAATTACATTCCGAACACTCTAATGATGCTCCTGGAAAATTACCAGCCTTTTTTTTTTTTTTTGACGTTTTGCCGTGAAAAATAGCATACATAAAATATGTGCATCCCCACCAGTCAGATGCTCTCTGGGCACTTCAGAGATGAAAATTAAATTTTAAACAATCCAGACCAGTGTTTGGTGACCACGGTTAATCATCAAGAAACAAAGACATCAAACAATATTTGATAATGAGAAAAATGCCTCCAGGATATTAGGAATGGGGGAGAGAAAAACCCAGCGTGAGCCGTGGCAGCAGAGGTAGTGGCAGCCCAGACACCGAGACACACGCCTGCCTGCATGTCTCTCTTCTCTCCCACTCTCTGTCTCGCTTTCCCTCTCTCTGTCAAATATACACACAAATACACACAAACACGTGCGCATACACACACACGCGCACACACACAAAAGCAGCATGCCTATTTTGCAGATTTCAGATTCTCTTTTTTAAGTTCCTGTTGCGATAATTAGAACTCAGTGTGGGAACTCGACAAAGACATCAGTGTTGGGAGAGATGCTGCCTCTTTTTTGTTCTTTTTCTTCTTCTTCTTCTACTTTTTTTTTTTAACCGCACAGTGCATCATGACTGAACCCAATTATCGGTTCAAAAGCCTCGGTGATGACCTCAAGTACACTGTTAAAATCGTAAAAATAAAATAAAGAAAGAAAGAAGGGAAAGTTTGCTTCACGTTACCAGGAACGAAGGGGATTTCTAGTATGAGCAGTTGCGATAAAAAAGAAAAAAATGCATAAAATGCATAAAACACAGATACTGTAGATAGATAGATAGATAGATAGATAGATAGATAGATAGATAGATAGATAGATAGATAGATAGAAGCAACTAACTAAAAAATAAATAGAAAGAAACCGCCATACAAAAAAGTATAGTACAAGCCTACTTGTGCCCATTTAAAATTATTAAAGGAAATAAAAAAAATAAATAATAAAATTTTAATTAAAATAATAAAAAAACAGCAGCAACAACAACACAAAATCAGGCATACTGTTATTATTCTCTTCAAACTTCCTTATGTCAGGGTAATTAGTGCTGAGCAGAAATGGTTGCTTTCAGGGCCACGATTGAAGGTCTGCCCTTTCCTCTCCTTAGAGAGTGCATTACTAGGTTAGACCTGATTGACGCACCGTTAACAGTTTGGAGAAATCTGGGGGCCGTTCTGCAGCGCTGCCACCTCACTCATGCAAATGGCACCGGAGCTTCCCTCTGACAAAGATTAATGAGCCTGTGCTGCAGTCTTTGTTTCAGCTTTCTCCCATTTAGGATGAAATACCATCCAAAAGCATTATCTATCCCCGATTAATCCAATAAATTTCCTCATAATACACATGTTTTTTGGAGGCAATTTACAACAAGGGAGGAGGCCACTGTGAGCACAATTACGTTTAATTACTTGGCATCTAATTAGCTTCATTAAATGCTAATAAAATAAATGAATAATAAAAAAACATAAAAAAAAAAAACATGCTTTAAAAGGCTGTGCCAAACCCATGTCTTGCATTTTATGGAGTAAATTATTGCTATGAAATTTCATGTGTTAATGAATTTTATTTCCAATATTCTGATTATTTCCTAACATTTGCGTTAGAGCTTATGAGATGTTAGAGTGAGAATTTTAAAACTGACAAGGTGTGAGAGAATGAACAGAACATTATGTAATATTAAACTAGCCAAGAGATTTTATAGACTTTTTACGTAAATTGCTGTGAGTTCTAAAATATGCCTCATTATTAAAAACACGGCAAAAAGACTACATGCATTAATATTTCTAAATATATCTGAATCAGCATATGTGTAAATAACCTGATGAACAGCAAGCTAAACACACACACACATACACACACACACACATAAAGAAACAGCACAAAGCAAAAGCCTTGCACCTCTTACACAGGAGGGAATATAATTGGATCCCAGACGTTAAGGTATAGGGGTGGCATTAGAAGCGCAGTGCTTAGCACTACAATAGTGTGCCGAGAGCTGAGGAGCAGAGATCAGTGAAGCGTCTCTTGGATATCACAGGGAAACATCCTTTGCAAATTCATCTCCCACTGTGCGCAGGCTTCACAGCTGGTTAACGGCACTGTGTGTACCACTAGCCTGTTTACATGTTGCCTCTCTCTTCTTCTTTTCTTTTTCTTTCTCTCTCTCTCTTTCTACTCCTCCTTTTCCTTCTAGCAGCCTTACACACATCACAGCCTCTCCGGCCAGCTTGCACCAAAACCAAGCACCTCTGATCCCTGCTTTTAGAGCTATTACAACGCTTTGATTTTATCTTTTTTTTTTTTCTTCTTCCAAACCACCCTACCACACTGATCCTTTTATGCCTATTACACAGACCGCTTCCCCGACCTCTGATTCTCTGATACCTGAAAGAGGAAACAGACGCAGTCCTCCCTGACCTCAGCCTTTTATATCCACCAACACTAACGCTGCCTTAACATCCTAGATATTTATCTGCTATGTTCAGACCGAAAGCAGACAATCCTGACCGTCACCCCACACACACACACACACACACACGGCATGAGGTGTCTAGGTTCAGGAATGGCATGCCTAAAGCACCTCGTCCTGTTGTTAAATGCTTTATTAAAAACACACATAAGATTTTTAGCTTAAGATTTATATAAAAATGCTGCATCTCGATTAAACCAAATTATAGAACCAATGTCGTAAGTGCTCTAATAATTAAGAAAGTAATTAAGAAAGAAACAATGAAACAAAGGATTGTCTGGCACTACCAGGATTGAGGAAGGTTTTTCTTCCTTTTTAATACATTTATCTAAGTACAAAAGTTAATCTATTTAGAAATAATTATTATAATTTTATTTAAAAAAATAAATTTGCTTAATATACAGTCAATATAATTAATTCAGGAGAACAGGAGTACACTGAGAAATATTGCAGTCATTTACTCACCTTTAACATTCATGCTGTAATTCGAGTTTAAACTGGTCCTCTGGAAGTGGAAATTAAATATTATTATAATTTACAAGGTAATGACATGGTAAAGAAAATAACACAGTTGTAAACAAAAATATTAATAGAACAAAAGGAGGCATGACAACAAAATGCAAGCAAGGTACACATTCTTAATTACAGTACAAGTGTCACAGTTTCATCATTTTACGGTATTGTAAATAATTCAACATTTACAGTAATGCACAACACTGGGAAATAAAGAGAGAAAGAAAAAAGTGATTCAACACTTATTCAGAAAACACAGATATGCTAGACATATTAAAATCACATCATCAATTCACATTAGCTCTCCAAAGCATTTTCACACATTATCATTGATTTCACTTATTGAGCCTAAAATATGACATGATGCCTACAGGCAGGTAAATATTGCACAGTGCATAACATTTCATTATGGTGATTTTTTTTAATAAGAGGATTGTAAAATCATCAGAAATGACATTATATTCCAAAGTCCAATATTAATCCATCTTTTTTAATTCTGTCCAAGGTTCAAATTCCTTATCATTTGTATTTATTCAGTTAATTTCCTATTTTTAAAAAAAAGAAGCAAAATGTATTATATTTTTTATTAACGTAAGGTATATAACCTACATTACCTTATCTATATATTAATTAATCAATTTATTTATTTTTTTAATCTAGAAAGTAAACAAATTTGAAAACAACCTGCTATTACATCTCGAGGGAGGATTCTCAGCCTTCTGCGCATTTCACAGAGCTTGATTACGGAACCTAATTTCTGACCAATCAGCGTCGACTTTACTCAAGCTCCGCGCGTGTAGCCAATCAGAAACGAGATTTGTTTGTGACGCCCGCCTTTCAACTCTTTCGCGGGAGCTATCCAGGAAGTATCTCAATATCCTTTAGCAGCGAATATTAATGTACTTTAAAGAGTATTTTTGATAACAGATAATAAGAAACAACTGATATATCTTTTCGACGTGCTCTGGTTAAAGGTCTGTCGAGGTTTAAAGGAGTGGTCTCTGCTCTCTGTGTGCTTACCGGTAAGGAAAAGTGAGTTAGCGGTTTGGGGTTGTGTCTCAAATGAGATCATGTTCCCTGTTTAGTGTGCTAGATTGTATCTAACTGACCGCGTTTGATCCCTACGTAGTGTACCTGCAGATCGATTTGTGATGTATTTGGAATTCCGCTGTTCTGCTCTTTGCTTATGTGCTAGTCTTTGCTGTGTTTATGCTCACAAAATAAAACGAGCGCATATTGATAAAACTATCCCACAATTTGTGTTTATTTATATTTTGTATGGTTTCTATATAAAATATAATATCGTGTCTAATATAAAAGACATTCATTGCACGTGTAATCAGTTCGTGTTTCTCTCACAGTGCAGTAAATCTGAAAGATGTTGTATGCATGTTGTATAAAGTGTACTATATTCAGCATCATCTTAAGATAAATTGTTCACTCCGTCACAATGCACGCATGCACTTACTGTTCTCAGTCTAAGTAGATGACTTGGGCTCCTACAGTAATACAGCACTATATAAATACACCCCAGGGACAGCATTATCAATATATGTGGTGCTTATTGCTGTAATATTATACTTGCAATCTAACACAAGTCATGAACATTCTCTTCCCCTCTCTCTCTCTCTCTCTCTCTCCCTCTCTCTCCTCCTTCCTCAGAAGCGTGATACAGTAGATAAGTAAAATGAAGCTCTCGAGAGCAGAATACAGAGAAATCGCAAAGTTCACTGAACAGCTTCGTCCTACAAGGCAGTACATGAAGATGCTGAAGGATCGATTCCCCAAGTAGGTATACGATTGCCCTCGTGCCGTTTCAATCACTTATGGTGACACGATGATTATTTTCAGTAACTGATTTATCCTGGTCAGGTTCAGGGTGGATTCAGAACCTATCCCAAGGACACCAAGAGTAAAGCAGCGATGCCTTGTCATTGCAGGGCATTGTGCACACACTGATTCATACTTTAAATGAGAAATTTAGCATGACCAGTCCATGTACATGATGGCACGGTGGCTTAGTGGTTAGCACCGTTGCCTTGCACCAACAGGGTGCGGCTTTGTATCTATGTGCATGGAGTTTGCATGTTTCTTCCTGTGCCTAGTGGGTTTCCTCCAGCTACTCTGGTTTCCTCCTACAGTCCAATGACATGCATATTAGACTAATTGGCATTCCCAAATTGCCTGTACCTTGTGAATGTTGACCGAATGTCCTACCACGGTCATAAAATGGGAATAAATACAATGATAATCACCACTGGCTCCCTAGTCCCAGAGGGTCCTACTGCAGAATGTATGGAATCCATGTACAGGTATGATTTCAGAAACTATGAGGAAACCAGAGAACCCAGAGGAAACTTTCATAGATGTATAAAGAACATGTAAAACTCCCCAGTGAGAGAAACCAGAGCTTAGGATTGACCCGGAGACCCTGGAGCTGCATAGCGTCAACACTACCATGGTGTTTCCTGCTGCCCTACAAGGCCATAGGCGATTTCTGTTATTTATTTCTACTATTATGTATTTTTCATGATCCTGATAAATCACCACCAGTGCAGTTATGCTGAGCTTCCGCCTGCACAAATCAGCCTAATCTCATGAGTAACATATGAATCCAAACAAGCAAGTTCAATGCGAATATAGTCATAACAAAGAGATGGGAAGTCGAACTCTAGCCCAAATTTAACCCATGTTTCTTTTCTAATGCAACTTTATGGTAAGAGTGTTAAACAAGATGGTGAAAATGTACAAAATCATCATATATAAATCGTCAGCCAGGAGAGAATATGAATACTGTTTGAGTCTGCGAGTCCTATCATCTTCTTAGTGATTGGGATTAATAGTGCAGTAAGGTTGTGTTTTAAATCATTATACACTAACCATTTTATAAGATTGCCGGTGCCGCTTTTACAGCGAATTTGTAGGTTCGTTTAAACCGGAGATAGCTCATTGTAAATGTTCTTGATGGCCTGTGTCTGCAATATACCTAGACTTCCTGTAGCTTTGAAAAAAAGTTATTCCGCACCAAGATGACACTGACCAGCTCTTTGGTGAAGGTAAAACATTCTTTCAGTTGATGACAACCATGTCCATTAGCTCATACACCATTTGGTGTATCTGTACAGTGTCTTGGTTGTTTTGTGTGCTCTTTTGATGCAGTGGACTTTACACACAGATAAGCCTCTGAGACGCAAACATCTTCCAATGGCCGAGATGGACGATGGAAGATCGATGTTGTGTGATGAACGTATGTCAGTTCCTCACTGTAAATCATGTCTACTGTTTGCTAAATCATATCTCATGTGGAAAGCATCCCAGTTGTTCTTTAACATTTGTGTATCAATAGATGCTACTTTTCTGTATTTGTTTGTGAGATTAGAAGAGAAGTAAATAAATCTAGAAAATAAATTCAATATTTCCCCAGTGGATTAAACCAAATAGTACTTTATAAAGGTAATATGATGTGCATCTTTGAGTAAAGATCCAGATCTCGTGTTGCTGTCTGTGTTGTGTTTCTGGACATGTTTTCTTCATGTCCCTGTAGGTTTCCTCTCACCTTCTAAAACATGCCAGAGGGTGGATTAGTGACTCTAAATTGCCCCTAAACATCAATGAATGTGTGAATATGTGTGTGCATGATGGCCTGCAATGAACCGGTGTCCTATCCTGGGTGTATTCCTGCCTCTCAGATCCTCCACAGCCCTCACTAGAATAAAGAAATCATTGACAATGAATGAATGTATAAATAAATGTTTTGACTAAAATGTAGTTTTTTTTTTTTCATACTACATTTTGAGAGGCAACAACTTGTTCTGCGGATGTTCCATAACATTAAAATTAACAAAAGGTATTTATTAACTATTGTCAATAAATAATTAGTGTTGTGGTGTAAGAGGAGTAAAATGTGACATGCTTTTTGGACCAGGTCGCATCTAAACCCCCCACACACTCCTTACTCACTGGTTCTCTATTTAAGCCCTAAAAAAGAAGCACGGATGGTTGAAGGATTTAAGGTTTAATTGACTATAATTTAGTGGTTGGTGATGCTTATTTTCCAGCTAAGTATATTTAAAAGTGGCAAGAAGGTAAGAGCTTTCACTTCAAATCCAAAACCAGAGCGTTTAGGATAATCGCTGGAGTTGTTGCACTATGTCATTTTGATGAATGTGCTGCGCACTCCAGTAAGAGTTTAGCTGCCATTCACTTCCTGATTTCGGGTAACGGGGAACATGCGCTCTTAAATTCTTGTCTAGACTACTACGGTTCAGAAAAACGGACAGCCAGGTTGCAGATTGTCTGCGTTTTGCCACTAATGTTTTATTGACTCACCAACTGAATGCATATCATCTGGCATCATTGTTTAATCAGTAACTAGTTTAATGAACTTTATATGCATAATAAGACTGAATCTAAAAGTTGTATTGTAATTGCTATTTACAATTAATTAAGCAATTTTTTTATACGAAACTTCTGGCTTGTATTATTTATCTACTTGCAATCTTCTCATGTATAAAGAATTTATCAGTTTTCCATACTAGTGTTTTCTCTGCATGTACACAACAGTAATATTCAGTTTTCGCACTAGTATAAATCCATGAAAATACGTTAAAAGTCAATCAGTGAAGTTTAAATCTTACAAGTAGATTGAAAACTAAGCAACTTGACGGACCACACGCGTGTGCATGCTTGTAGCCATATGGGGCAGAACATGAGCAAGAAGAGACAGTGAATGACTCAAGGGGTCATGTTAACACAGAGATAAAATATTTCTTGACTTCGAGTTAGTAACACAGGTGCCGGCACACAGCGTGAAGAAATATGCTGAAAAACATTCCGAATCAACTCCAGGTTCTCTTCACGGTTTTAGTTTCTCACACAGTCAGTACATTGATTAGGTTCGTGCAATTGGTTAAAATCAGCAGCAGGCAACTCGAGCTCTTGGCTTTACAGGGTTGAATTGAAAAAAAAATTAACAGTTGTTAGCAGTGCAGTGTGATTACGAGTAGGGTAAATAATCCCATCGTAATTGAATACTGGCGTTTCGCGACTTTTTTTTGGGTGGAGGGGGGGGGGGGGGTTTGCATTGCTTGCCAGGTATTTTGGTAAATAGAAATTCTGTTAAGGAAAATTTTGTTCATTCATTCACTTGTTGTTGCAGAACATCAAATAAGTGCAGAAGAACCCGAATCCACTGTAACCATGGTGATGATGATGTTTTGTCTGCTTTGTTGGATACACTGTTACTAGTCTAATTGTTTTTTACATTCTTTTGTGTCAGATAATTCTCAAGGTATTTTGTGTGTGTGTGTGTGTGTGTGACCTGCTGCATTACAGTGTTAGTCCAGTCTCATTTAAAAAGCCACTACATATTCTTGTTAATATTTTGTATTTTTGCTGAGCCATATACTCTGTTGTGGATGTATTGAATAAGCCGGGGTTAATGGCTTTGTTTGTGTGTCTCCTTGACAATGAGGGACTGCTCTTTATTGAATGTAACACATGTAATCCCCCAAGGCCTCCGAGGCAGCCCCGTTCCTTTAGAGGTCACTTAGAGACTCGCATGAATTGGGAGCTTCCTAGTTTCATAGTGCTGTAATCACTGCTAGAATAAGGCACTGCGTCCCCAAGGGATACACAGCCTACAGTGAACATGCCTTTGTTATTGGCGTCAGCGTTTTATAGAATATGATATGTGCTGGGCCGATCCCCCAGCCACTTTTTTTTATATCCCATTGTCCTTACAGTCTGGTCTGATGTATGACCTAATTTTCATGTATTTTTCCCCCAATAAATCTGTGTGTGTTTTGTTTTTAGGCAGTCGTACTAAAACTAAAATCTGGCTCATATTTGCTATTTTCTTCTTTTTATTTTGACTGCACTTTGGATGATCGTGCATGCCAATAAATGCTTGTGTTAGGAAGCTTTGATTCATTTTTGTGTTTATGTTCATATTTTCAGATTGTAAAAAAATTAATAAATAAATAATAATAAAAATCACAGCGAGACCTTGCAATTTTAAAAACACGAACATTATCTAAGGACGTGACAGACAGGCGCGGCAGTAGTGTTTTTCACAGCCTGCAAAATTATTCTGCTTGTCCAATCAGCTGAGCCAGGCTCTGGAGGGTTAGTGATTGGACTGGCAGGAAATCAGGCTCTTAAGACATAACATATCGACTAGGCCATCCATCATCTCTTAGCATGCGCTGAGGCACGGCAGTGAGAGGCTGTGATTTCCCCCCTCCGCTGTGCCTCAAAGCCCAGGGCCTTAGTCAGTGCTGGAGTCAAGACAGGCAGCCTGTTTTTTTTTTTTTTTTTTTGCCAGTTTAGGGAACAGCGAGTTCTGTCCTTCATCGCTCCTAGTGCAGCCTGTCCCTGCTGGGAACGCCATGCTCACAGAATCATAGCAGAGAATCCCTCCAATCCTCCGGCCTTGTCACACCGCTCAACCCACTAGCCATGCTGAACACACGGCCACATGGACTAAATGAAAGAATAGCCCATCCGCTTAAAATCAGTCTTGCGCATTATACCTGTGCCACATGCACGCTGCGAATATCATGTCATTACAGCACCCAAAGCTGCATGTGTTGTAAATATGTCTATCTAGTACATTTTGCTAAAAAGTAAATTCTTTGAAATCTTTTTCTCTGTAGTGTTTAGGAACTACAGAGTTAACGTTTTGGCACATCTACTAAGAGATTAATTTAGGGACCAACACTAAATAACAGACCGTTCTGCTTATATAATAGTAAGTTTTTCTAGACCTCTGGTATGGTATGCTCTGGTAACTCGTATTCAGAATTATGATCTCATATAACTATGTGACAGTTTTTGGGAAAATGTGTTAACTTCTATAAATATTATTCACATGACACTGAATTTAGGAGTTGCAGGATTTATTGTCTTGGTTAAAAGTATCATTGAACTTTCAAGACTCCACGTGTGTTTTTGTGCATAGTAAAATAGGTATTAATCTAAATACAAAGTGTGCTAAACAAATCTATTTGAATAGTCCCATTTTTTTTTTTTGGTCATTTAAAGATGATTTGCACCGGGTGCCTGAGTCCTGACTATGCTTTTGGCTGTAGATGGTGCGGGGGGATGCAAAGTCCCTCATCTGTATCACTCACGTAACACAGATGTTGGGAGTCATCTGTCAGCCTGGCCTCTCCTGCCGGGCTCGAGTCGTTCTGAAGGGAAAAGAATTGGACACGGTGCTGTCACTTTTCCCCCCTGCTCACAATGGAGAGCCATGCAAATCCAGCACACCTCCTGCTTGGCCGGCCTGTCCTGCAACTACAATGAGACTGGAAAGGGAGGGGTGATGATGGCGTGATGGCCCAGTGGTGGGATGTGACATCAGGCGCAGGCCATTCTCTTACCCTCTCTCTCTTGTCTCTCCGTGCTTCATATTAGAATTGGAAATGTTCTCGCGGAGCTCGCCTGGCTGACTGGGATCATGTGGGACCACTGTCATTCCCCTCTGGTCTTTGTCCCAGGAGTGAGACGCCTCCGTTAGCCCTCTGCACACTGCTATGAATGAATTTGGGTGTAATGATCACTCCCCTTTTTCGAATGCCGTTCAGCTCACTTTGCATATGTCTGTCGAGTTTGGAGAGCCGGCCTGCTGGAGTGGGGAAAGAATAGATCGGTGCAGATGCTCCCATCTTGGATGCGCTTTGAAAGAGAGAAAGCGTGCATGCTGTCCCCCTTTCCACGTGCAGAAACAGACAACCCACACGTCCATACACATCCGTTCAGAGTCCCTGAACGTTTTCAAAACGGGCCCTAATGTGCCGTTTTCATCAGCGCCGAGGCGGGCTGCAATATGGTGCCAGCGGCCCGCTTGGGGAATATGAATGTTGATTAAGCATGCACTCAGGCTTTTGAAATTCTGAAGAAGTGTCAGAATAATGGATGTTGAGCAAATGTCAAGCATTTGTTAATTTCTCTGTTATTTGGGGTTTATCTAGTGTGCTCTTTGGAGTAAACCCGAGGCCAGCGTTGTTGTGGCATGTGCCATTGATATGCTGATTTTCTTGGCTGCAGACACTTTGTTTTCGATGGCGATGCTCGAGCTGGGGTTTGAAGCAAAGGGGCTACTCATTGATTATTTATTGCAGTTCTGGTGTTTATCTCTCTATTACATGCCTGTTAATCCAATAGGACTGAATTATAAGTTAACCAATCTCAGTATTCTCAGGGTTACTAAAAATTCATGAGATCTTTTTTTCCCCAGCATTTTGGCTTTTTATACATTCTGCAAACAAAGTGTTTAATTGTTGACGCCCAGAGTTACTGCATTCTGTTTAAAGTTGGTTGATGTTAATGCTAGAATGCTTGTTGCTTGGTCAGTGCAGTAAAAACGTAGTCCTTGCATTAGCTAGCAGGCTGTCTGGCTCCCAGAGCTCCTGGCCATGCATTTCACTCTTGTGGAAGACCACACGTCTCTGTCTCACGGTGCAAACAAAAAGTGGAACTGGCAGCTTAGGCTTGTGGTTTTGGCCTGGCCAGTGGAGCGCTGTGCTGTCAGGGATGCACACGGCCTCATCACACAACTGGGATTGTTTATGTGGTTAGGCGTGAGGAAGAAAGCCAAGGGCAAGAGAGAAAGAGACAGTGGACATGAGAAAGACCTTTCACTTAGTTTACAGCAGTGCTCCTGGAGCGTGCTTGATTTGCTCTGGCTAGAAGAGAAGACACGTTTCCGTATGACACGTTATTCTTCACAGTAGACTATAAAATCAACTGTTGAAAGCACTAATAAAGCCACCTTTGTAAAAAGCCAAATTGTCTAATGTTTTTTTTTTTTTTTTTTTTTTAATTATTATTATTATTTTGTTGCTGTCTTTACCTTGTGCTGATTTTCCGGGCTGACAAAGGCTTTTTATATATATATATATATATATATATATATATATATATATATATATATATATATATATATATATATATATATATACAAAGGTGCTGATGATTTAAAAAAATAAATGATACATGTTTTTATATATATATTTATATTACAAATGTGTAGCTGTCGGTGAAATGTGGCACGTCTCACCGCCTTACACAATGCTCTGGGAATGTGCTGTGAGTGTAGTACAGTTGCATAGCTACTGAGGATCAGTTTGCACGCTAGGATCAGTTGCAGGAGAGGATTGAACCAAATTGCGCAGAATGGGGAAAAGTGATGTGGCCGTCCTTGAGGGAGTAGACAGTTGGTCAGCTTAATGTGCTTCTTTCTTTGCTTGATCGGAAATGAAGGCCTCGTTTTTCACTTTACGTAAGATTTTGACGTAGTTAAATGGTCCCACTGTTAGAACTTTGGCTTGTTTTCAATCATAACCACTGTACATACTTACTTCCGTAGCTAATCATAATTAAAGCAAGGATAGTTTTGTGGATATTGCAGCTGTTGAATAGCTGGGGGCCTAAAACGCAGCTTTAAAAGCCTTAACAGGAAAACTCAGAGACTTGTACACTTGGAAGTATTTGCTATAAGTTTATACTCCCCCAACCATCCCCCAGAATGTGGAATCTCCAATACTTGAGAATATTCAAATGAGATGCTACATTATTTTTGAAGTAGCGGTCATACCTGAGCTTTGCCTTGGGTAGCCAGCTCATCTACTTATAGTACATAGAATAAGGATATCAAATTTTTCTCATATATATATATATATATATATATATATATATATATATATATATATATATATATATATATATATATATATATATAGGCCATTTTTCATAAATAGCTCAACTAGATGTATTACTTAATTTTCTGCAACAGCTATGATGTTTCTCATGCATTTTTACTAAAACATTGAAGCATAATTAATGTAACCAGCCAGAACATACGTGTTTTGGTGTGTCAGATCTATCACTGTTGTGCATTTTATCTTCATATGGTGCTGTTTGGGCTGAAACAGATGTTCCCCTGCTCTTATCAGCATGTATAATTAGGGCAATTTACATATGTGGAGCATAAAGCAAAAGTAGATGCAGTGGTGCAAAAATATTGATTTAAGGCAAAAATAAATAAATAAATAAATAAAATAGGCTTTGAGAAACAGTCCAACTTGAGATCATATTTATCTAGTGTTTACATTATTTACTGACTGGAAATGTTATCAGGAGAAAAGTGTATGTTGTTGTTGTTGTTTTTTTTTCCCCCACTCAGTCTCAGAAATGTCAGCATTGCATTAATTCATCATCCATACCAAATCTTCTAGTCCTTGCCTTTGTTTGTAGCCCATCCTTAAATCATTAGGAATAAAATTTGCTATGCTTCGTTGCAGTTTCTGCCCTGCCACAAATAGATGTAGCAAGCGCTAATTATTGTTGAAACATATGAGATGGATATCATTAGCCAGGTGGTATTCATTAGGTTAATCGCTGCCATTTTTTATTATTAATCATTTGTGTTGAAAAAAAAAGAAATAGGAAAAAAGGACGAAGGTCCTTTTGAAATGATTAAGAATTAGAATGGACATTAAATTTCCATCTTTTTTTTATATGTTGAACTATGAACAACACATGAATACATGGTTTTAAACTATTTTTTTTACTGATGCACAAAATACCCAATTACCCAGCATGCAATCTGTGTATATAGGTATGATCAAGGCAATGCAGTTTAACTTGTTCGGGTGACGGTATCGTTAAGTAGACACCGTGGAACAGTCAGAGTGGGATATTTTAATCAAATTGGCCTCAATGCTATATTCAGCCCCATGCATATTAATGGAATGTCGTAGGTTGGAGAGAAGGGTAATTACGTTCTGAATGATTTCCAAGGCACTGATCTGATTGCAGACCTTCTGTTTTTCCCTGTTTGAAATTATAGGCTAGAGGCGATAGGCTTAATGCTGTTCTATGACCTTCTAATAGCTCTCTTCATTCTTATTTCGGTGAAGTATTTTCCCAGTTTTTACCTACATGCTGTAAATACATTGCTGAATCCACAGCCATTCGTGCATCTATTTTCATAAACTGTAGGTTTCATTAAAATAATTTGCAGATATCTACTTATTTATTCATTTATTTATTTATTTATTACTGAAACAGCTTGCTGGTGACTTCTGGTCACTCATCCTTTCTGTGTGCTTTCTCTGCCTTTCTGTTTAACAACAGCTCAGGGGAAAGAAAAAGATAAATATGAACGATTGGAAGAACAGCATAGCAGTCAGTTGTGTAATAAATTACATCTGTCTGTTTGGTCTAGTTTCCTGCATTCCTGCTGTAAATACTGTTCTACAGTGGGTAGAATGCAGTGAATTATGATGTATCGGGTTTACATGCATTCAGCAACTGGCGTGTGGTCCGACATCCACAGCAAATGGAATCCGTGTTACTGGAGCTGCCTGTAAACGACAGAACAAATGTATTTATTCAGTGGTAATATTGTGTAGTAGTAAGAGGTTCTGACAAGCTATGCTTTTTAAAAAAATATATATTTTTTCCCCTTGTAACTCATCAGGATGTCTTAACTACAGGGTTGTAAACCATTCAGATAGAATACATAGTATAGTATACTGTATATCTCTGCGTATCTGTATGTCATTTATTATTTGTGTTCTTCCATGTGAGAGTAAACAGTATTTATGTGTGAATATTTTCTTTACAATTTGATATTATGTTCAGTTCTACACATTACAATGTAGTTGAGTGAGTTTCTTTAACATTATAAGGGCAAAATCACTGAATTGTGTAAATTAAACATTTAAAAATTTAATTAAACCTTTAGTTTAAGCAAAGTAATTTCACTGCCTTTTGAAGCTTATTCATGAGTTACACCATATACTATACCTAATTACTTACTGTGTCTTATGACCATTCATTCATTCATTCATTCGTCTATCTTTGTCTAGTAATGGCTTTGTCTTCAGCAGGGTTGCAGTGGATCCGAAGCCTATCGTGTAAACAATTTTAAGTTTATGTCAGGCGTACACCCTGGATGTGATTCCAGTCCATCACGGGACACCACACACATGTTCATACACTCATTCATGCCCAGGGGCTTTTTTGCACAGGTGGTCCACTGTAATGGAAAAATCATATTTTAATTATGTATTAATCCTATTTGATTCTTGTAGTAAGTGTGTAACGTAGGCCGTAGAAGTTTGAACTTGTTTGTCGAAGCTTAGAGACACAAGGCCGAGAACAGAATAGAAACAACCTGATTGTAGTTGTCCATGAATAAATGATAAAGTATAGACATCTGGTCTGGGTCAGATAAAGAGTCATGAGTTTGAATGCAGGAACTTCACGTACGGGGCGTTGATTATGTTAACAGAGATGTTTGTGTATAAAATAGGTCAGCTAGAGAAAGAGATCACCTTTTCTCTATGCTGCAACTGTTTGCTGTATGAGACTGGTCCTTCTGCAGAAGTTTGAAATAAAACCTTTGTTACTTTGCTCTTACCCAGTGTATTAATTACTTGTCTTTATATTGTTTTCAGAATTTCCACCACACCACCTACCGGCATGCTTTTGTTAGTTGGCAGAACATGCAAAACTCAAATTCGCAGACAGTAATGCCTCATCAAGATTGACTCGGAGGCCCAAACAGCTTTGAGACAGCTTCATCACCTGTACTACGTAATATTATCACTTTTATAAAATCTTTTTATATAATATGTTCTCTTTCATTTTTTTCAAGGAGGTTCAAAAATCAGGAAAATCATTCATGATCGTATTATATACTATAGCATATAGTTTTAAAACTACTATGATGTAAAAAATTCTAATACTGTAACTATAATTATTATGATTTGCTTATAATACACATTATCAACCATATGTAATGTACCTTAGAGATGAGGAGGAAAAAATTATTTAGTTATGTATTGCGATTTTTATTTGTTTGCATTTGAGGTGGTAAAATGGTGCCATGCTTCTATACTGCTACAGTATATGTGGTGTGCGTTATGTTACTCTCACATTGGGAGGCAGCACAGTTTCCTTTGTGGTTAGTAGCAAATTATTTGTGAAGATTGTCTAAAATTGCAATACTTGAAGACTTACTGTAAGTATTGTAGGTACCGATTCAAATTACAGGTACAATACTGTAAGTATTGTGATGATATCGTTTTAGGTCGTCTCTAACAATTGCCATCCCTAAGGTACAGTCATAAAATAAGTATTTATAAAATGTTTGATCATCTGGTTCAGTGCACATTTGGAGTACACTTCTGAAATCCGATTGAGTGTCTCAAATCAATTTCTGTAATCTATAATCTTCACCAACACACAGCTTTCTGACTTCCTTACTTCAGGGTCAGAGTTCAGCTGTATGGCAAAGCATGTTGTGACACTGTACTGTATATCCTAATGAAATGAGTAGTCATGCTGGAAAACTCTGCCATAGCTTTGGTCAGAAAAGTATGTTATACAGTAAATGTTGTTTTAGAAACATTAGAGAGGCCACATTCTGCTAAATGTGGTTTGTGTGTAACATAGATTATTTCTGTAACTCCCTTATTTTTACTTCTCTGTATTAAGCATGAGAGAGTATTTGGCCACAGGTTGACTCAGTATTTGAAACAGATATGTTTTCACAGATATTTAGGGCAGTTTACCTCCCTTTAAACTTAACAGGGCAAAGATTTAGCAATTAGGGCGTAATCATGATCATTATGGAGAGTAATCCATTTAAAACCTAACAGATGTGCGACTCGGCAGACGGGACGGCCATGTCTTGAGAATTGAGCAGTAATGTTGTTGAAATGTTCAGGTGCAAGGTTGAAGTGTAGAAGACTTTTTTTTTCTTTCCCATAAGTGTTCACATGTTGACAGTTGACCGTTTAATGGCCCACTTAATTGCACTGACCCTTTGACCCGTGCATATCATTGCAAATTAATTCTGTGCCAGACTTCTTACCTTGGAGATATGTGCTCACAAAGATTTTTCCATCCATATGAACCATTTGTGCTGAGATGTTGATGTTCAGCACAGGGGACTGTCATGGATTATAATGTGTTTTGGGTTTTTTTTTTCCCCTCCCCTACCCTGTCTCAAAGTCAGCTTGTATTGAGTTGATTATGGATATAATGAGAAAAATCTAAATCTAAGCTCTCTGTTGCTTTATTGGTATGTGTCCAGATTGATTACCGAGACCAATATAGACTTGATATTTCATGGCAGGTAGAAAAACTGCCTTTCTAGTTTCTGTTTACGTTCCCGCTCTCAAAGTGAAGTCTATTAAGTTTAACCGCATATGAATATTAAAGATAGCATGTGGAAACAGAACCACATGAGACAGTTGCTACAGTACCTGTGCATGGAGCATCATACTTTCAAGGGAAATTGCTTGAAAGATTTTGGCTTTTGACTGATGAAGAAAACACCTGCAGTGGGTCAGAACCTCATGGCCAGGTGTTTGACATTGAGGGTAGGTGGAAATGAATTTATCTCATGGCAAGCCATGGAATTGAGTGACTTCTTGGAGCTTCCTGCTGTGAAAGTTCCCATTTTCAAAGCCTCCCGATTTCAGTGGGAGCGTTCCAAAATGTCCCATATTCCATTACAGAGAATGTGGTAACATTTTTCGCAACACACTATCTTTTGGTTTTAAAAATAGGACGCTCCATTCGACAAAAGATCACACAAGGGTAATACAATGCAGATTTGTAAATATATCGATAATGGAATTGAATGCGGTTTATGTACGTACTGTACTATATGTGTGAGGTTTCTTTATGTCTGTTCCTTTACATCTCTTTAAGGTTTTCGGCTAGTCGAAGACAGGAAGGACTGTAGCATCTGTCTGATGCAGTGGACAGTGATATGAGGAGTGGGAGTGCTTTTATTTTCTCTCATTTCACACCATCCCCAGTCTCTGTAACCTTACCTCCCTCCCCTCACGACGCGTCTCAGCAGGAACCTTTTGTCCGAGATGTTCATCTGGAACAACTTTGCCACACTTGTTTTCATGTTCTTTTAGATTACAGGGCAGCCGGCCGCGGCTTTGAAGCGCCCCTCTTCCTTTGTCTCTGTGCAATGCACTCTGGTAATTAACTTTGTCCTTCTTTTATTTGTTCCAGTCACTCGCAGTCCACTCTTCTGAGCATCTTCTCCCTGGAGTACCAGGTTAGAAGTTTTCTTCCTTTGTGAGGCCTGACAGGTGCCTAATTGAATGATGAATGTCCCCTTATTTCTTTGTAATTGAACTGCCAGCTCTCTGATTGGTTCAGAGGATGCCCCCCCCTCTTTTTCTCTCCTCTCCTCTCCCCACTCGCATGACGAAGGCCCTGCCTGAGTCTCGGTGGAATCCTGCCAAGCCTTCCCATCCATCTGTCTAATAACATCTAGCCCCTGCTTATTTGGTGGACCTGTAATAAATTATGCTAAACCATTATTATTCTGACAATAATAATTTCCCCGTGTAGTGCGGCTCCGTGTGCTAAATGTTTGCTGACTCGCACTGTCACTGCCTCTTTCCCTGGCTGACAGCCGATGATGATAAATGGCCGATGCCGGGAGTGGCAGAAGGCTGCAGAGGCACAAAATGGAGTCATTCATCATTCCTGTGACAGGTGTCACTCATGCAGCGTGTCCCCCTGGAATTGCTTTTTTTTTTTGTAGTTTTTAAATAAGTTGTTTTTTAAACCATGCTCACTCTTTCCCCTGGTTAAGATGGCAACTGAATCATATACAATAAGGCATTTAAAAGGTGCAGAGGGGAGGGGGCTTTAATCTGTTGTGGTTTCATCACAGTGGAAATTAATTGAAGGTTTAAGTCAAGGGAGAATGATTTTGTCATTACTCACATCCAACCCCTTTGAGTACATCTTGCTGAGATTCAATAATGTTGCTTGCTCACATAGGAAAATTACAAATGAAAAGAAAAAAGCTTTTTTTGCATCACACTTTCTTTTTTTTTTTTTTTTTTTTATCGGTATGACTTATGAATGGTGTAAAATATGTGTAATAGGTAAAAAAAAAAAAAAAAAAGCAACGGTTTCATTATGCACCTTCTTTCAGAAAAGAATGAAAAGAAGTCTTGTGAAACATCACGCCGCAGATGTCATTGAAGTCTACTACCAGAGGTAAGAATCAGTCCACTCTACCTACTAATCACTAGATGGGTGTGTACGTGTGAGTGGGTGGGCTCCACTGACAGATATAATCTCCTCTAAACAAATCACCAGGCCTTCCAAATCCCCGCTCGCACCTGCTAAGCCTACAAATGTGCACACACACACACGCTGGAGAAAAAAAAAAGAAAGAAAGAAAAAAAAATGTATGCTTGGACGTTTGCCTTGATTAGGCACATGGCGACCTATTATTTGCAATTTCTTTCAAAAATCAGATCAGGAGACAACAAAAGCAGAGTGGCTCAAGGCAAGGAAGCATTTTTGTTTCATATCGTAATTAGCCTCTGGTAGCCTATTAAGCATGTTGTTTTTGCGAAACGCAAACCAGAAGCTGCAGTTGTAACCTGCTTACATAACAAGAAACCTCACACATTATCTGCGTGGGATCTTCGGAAGGCTTTGTGGTTTCTGACGGGGAGGAGGCAGAGCCCCCTCGTTTTGTTAATGATCATGCTTGTCTGATGCGAGGACAGTCTGAGGTTTCAGAGCTGTTCCATTTCAACCACACAAAGCGCTAGAAATGCCGTAGAGGCCAAAGCCTACGGGACATCAGCATGTCTCGGCTGGCCTGCTCTTGTTGTCCTCCATCCTCACGTCTGTTTTTTCACGATCGTTATTTTGTTGTTGTAATGAAGGTACCGTAGTGAAGCCAGCAAACATCCTTCAGACCCTGTCCTGCTGGAGTTAGCCAATGAGGTAATGACTTAAACCCTCTTGAGTCTTTCACTTTCTGGCTCCCTTTATTTCTCTTTTTCCTCCATTCTTTCTTTTCTTCTCTTTGTGTATTTTCTTCCCGTTCAGTTTTATAGCTAGCTATTTATTTTTCTTTTGAAGTGCCCTGGCAGGTCTGCAGCAGATTTTGGCACAAACACAATTATCCCTGAATGCTCCATCTTTTCAAAGACTGAATCGGTGTTTCAGATTTTTCCCCAGCCTGTTAGTACTTATAAAAATTGGGCAAATGGTCCTACCTATTAACCAATTATTTAATGCAATTAGGCCGTATCCTCCTCAGACAGATGTAAAAATACTTTTTTTCTGTCATTATAATAATTGACATTCATAAATGCTGCTTTCTGAAACAATAAATGATTGACACATAAAGGTCTGTGCGTATTATTTAGATTTTTATCTATGGTTGACATATCAAACCAGTCATTATTGTTCACTGAAAATCCTACTAAAATCCTAATAAACAATATTGCCACAGTTTAATATTGGAAAACTTGCCATATGTTCCTAAACCTAGACTGGGGGAGGAGTTTTGTGTAGATAGTTTGACACTGCAAGTGTTAAAGGGTCACACATGGCCAACAAGTTCCAACATTTCACATTAATAAGAACGAACGCGCGCTCTCCTTGACTAGCCCGTGTCTCCTGTGCATTGCATCCAGTCAGCAAATTAACAATTAACGCTGGGTTACTCTCAGTGTTTAATGGCTAGTGAAAGGGCCCTGCAGTGTCTCTGGTGTGTCCCATTAAACAGCGGCCACTCTCCCACCCTCTCCATCGCCACGGCCTCTTAAAATGCATCCCATAAAACCTCAAATTTGATGTTTACTCTGATAATAGCAGTGAGAATCAAGATGAACTGAGTTAATATCCTCTCTTTAATGATCATGCCTCGCCTCAGATGACCCGTTCCTGCAGAAGAGATATTAAATACAAAGTAAAAAAAAATCATGTTGTTTTTATAAAGATCATCTTACACAAGGAGACTCAGCCTTAAAATACAAATCATGGAAATGATGATGTTACGATACTGTACAAAACTAGACGCCTTGCCTTTTTTCCCCAATTTCTAAATATTTCCCAAGCTTTGAGTAAATTCTGCATTCTATTAGCAAAAGGAACACACTATGTAATTTAGCACTTTTAAGATAAAACATTTTTAAACCAAAACTTATCAGATTTGCTGAGATTATTTTTGACTTTCTTTTCTTTAATTTCAGTCATTTTGTTATATCCCGAAAATAATTATTTTGGAAGCAAGACTCTTTAGATATTAGATTTACTTAACAATGTGATTTGTTTTATGCCATTAAATAACAAATATTTTATATTTCATATTTCAGGAGCCAGATCTGATGTAATTATATAAATCATGCTGTGCTTTTAAAGAATAACAGAACACAATCATGAGAGTAAAAACTACTTTTATTTCTCTATATAATCCCCAGCTACACTAATGCACTTATCCCAGTGTTTCACTAGTGCATGGATACCATCAAGGTAGGAAGTTTTCTCAGTATATCAGCTATGATTGGAGTGCCTGCTTCACATCACTGCTGAAACACTGGCCTCCCAGGAACTTCCTTAATGCCCCTCTCCTTTAAGGGAAAAAAAGTGTATGACATCATGCTGCCCACCGCACCACTTGCACATTACAGGAATTCAGTTGAAAGTTATTGCCACATCCTCTCTACAGTCCTGACATCAGTCCAGGTGATTATTACATGGACATGAGATAAATTTATATGAAATGATATTCAAGCACTAGGGGATAAGTGCATTAGTGTAGCAGGGGATTATATAGAGAAATAAGGGAGTTTTTACCCTGTGTAGTACTGTGTTCTCTTATTCTGAGCAATCAGAAGTCCCAGTATGACTTCAATGGCACTTGTTTTACTGTACACATATCTTTAACCAACTGTCATTGTGTCAGTTATGCATAGATTTTGAATCAGATTACAGACCGGCGTGATGTGTGATGCATTTAAGAGCAAAGTAAAAATTTATAACTACCAAAGTTAATTAAACTTTAAACTTAAATTAAAGGGCAAAATATTGTTTAGTACTGTATGTATTCCACTTGTGGGTATTTTACAACGTACCTACCTTATTTAGTTTGCTAAAGCACTGAAATGAGAAGAACAGCAAAAGTCAGTTGCTATAAAATAGCTTTAAAAACTACAGGTATGTAAAATTGCATTGTGGTCATATGCAGTCTCTACTGTAAAGTGGAGAGAAAATTATTTTGTTACAGTTCTCAGTGCTTTGTAATTAGTAGTTAATTCCTTCATATGAAAGATGGTAAAGGAAATCTCTGGCCTGAAGCCCATTAAATATGTTTATATTGAAATATCTGGGATGTGTTTAATGATTCTGGTGCTTTATTTATTAAATTTTTTTGGTGGGGTTGGTTTGTGCTATATTATATTATTCCTGAAGTAGTTAGCAGTTATGTACTGCACTGATGATTACTCCTGGTACTCTGGTTTCCTCCCACAGTTCAAAGACATGCAGATTATACTAATTGCCAATTTCCAATGCCATTTCCCAATGCAGTGTGTGTGTGTGCCCTGCGATGGATTGACACCCTGTACAGGATGTACCCTGCCATGTGCTGGATAGGCTCCTGGCCCACGTGGCCCTGTACAGGATAAGCGAATGAATTAATTAATTAATTAATGACCATTTTAAGGCAAAAACAATTTTGTGGCAGGAAGGGCTGTTCTGTCTGTTTGTCGCCTAAAAACTGAAGAGAACTTGCTTGTTTTGTCACTCATCGTTGTTCAACATTTGTTGTTATCTTTAATGAGAAATCAAATGTGAAATTAACATTCATTGAACTCCAGAATCCAGTGCAGCAATATGATGCAGCTTTGTCAGGTTATAGCAGAGACCTGACTCGCCTAGTTACCCATCGAAGACAAATCATCGAAGTTTGATGTCACGGAGGTTAGTGTCAGCATGGAAGTTTCAGCTTTAGTACTTGATTAGTTTGAGTGGAGTGTTCAATTGTGGAGGTGAGGGAACCTTTACAGCCTGTAAAGGACTAAAGTGCTGCTGCCTCCCTTTCTTTAGGAAGAGATAAAGTGTTGATATAAATCAATCCATTGACCAAAAGTTTTGAGATGAATCAAAGCGATTCCAAAAGGTTTTGAGACAGAAGTGAAATTCAATAGTTTTAATGGTTTCAAGTTTGACAATCAAGATGCTATGAATAATCAGTTTTTTGCAATGAAATTTCTATACAGCATTCAATATTTAATATAAATTCCTTTATTATTCAAAACCTACGTGAGTCAAAAAGACATCTGCAGTACTCTGGTGTCACTTCACCACTGTCCAACAGTTTTCTATTGGGCTTAGGTCTGATGATGACTCAGGCCATAGCTCCAGAAGCTGAATACCCTCATCACACAGCCAGTTTGTCACTAGTTTCTCAGTGCACTCTTCAGCCGGCTAGAAGTGAACTAAATCGTGAAATCACCTGTTTTGTTTTGTGCACAGGGAAAACGATAATACATGGCAAGACCATTAACAACAGTAAAAACAGGCCAACATGAGAAGAAAAAAAAACGCACTACAAAATAAATCTTGGACACGACTGAAGATCATACGTTGATTATACATTGACATGCAAGTTGTTCATGGTTGATTTTCATGGTTGAAAGTAATTCCTCTTGTAACTGATGGGTTTGAATGACTTAATTACTGAAGTATTTTCAGAAATCTGAAGATATAATGAATAAAAGATTCATGGTCGCATCTTCAGCCAAGGCAGCTGGAAAAAGTGTGTGGTCAGTGTTCACCGTTCAGCTCCATATAGCCTGTGTAATGAGTTATTACAACTTGCAGATCACACAAAAAGTCAGTGGGTGCACTTTTACCTAAAAAGGTTGAGGTGAAATAACTGCTAATCGTATAACCTTTACAAAGCCCTAAATTTAAAGCTCAGGTCACCCAAGAAAAGAGCCGCACATAGCCAATTTCTCGAGCATTATATAATCCTAGGAGTCTGTTCCTGAGTGTGTTGTGGTGGGTATGCGTCTGTATTGCCAGATGTTATGGCATCTACCCTTTTCCATTGAGTATAGATACAGTGGTGTGAAAAACGATTTGCCCCCCTCCTGATTTCTTATTCTTTTGCATGTTTGTCACACAAAATGTTTCTGATCATCAAACACATTTAACTATTAGTCAAAGATAACACAAGTAAACACAAAATGCAGTTTTTAAATGAGGGGTTCTATTATTTAGGGAGGAAAGAAATCCAAACCTACATGGCCCTGTGTGGAAAAAGTAATTGCCCCCTGAACCTAATAACTGGTTGGGCCACCCTTAGCAGCAATAACTGCAATCAAGCATTTGTGATAACTTGCAATGAGTCTTTTACAGCGCTCTGGAGGGATTTTGGCCCACTCATCTTTGCAGAATTGTTGTAATTCAGCTTTATTTGAGGGTTTTCTAGCATGAACCGCTTTTTTAAGGTCATGCCACAACATCTCAATAGGATTCAGGTCAGGACTTTGACTAGGCCACTCCAAAGTCTTCATTTTGTTTTTCTTCAGCCATTCAGAGGTGGATTTGCTGGTGTGTTTTGGGTCATTGTCCTGCTGCAGCACCCAAGATCGCTTCAGCTTGAGTTGACGAACAGATGGCCGGACATTCTCCTTCAGGATTTTTTGGTAGACAGTAGAATTCATGGTTCCATCTATCACAGCAAGCCTTCCAGGTCCTGAAGCAGCAAAACAACCCCAGACCATCACACTACCACCACCATATTTTACTGTTGGTATGATGTTCTTTTTCTGAAATGCTGTGTTACTTTTTACGCCAGATGTAACGGGATACGCACCTTCCAAAAAGTTCAACTTTTGTCTTGTCGGTCCACAAGATATTTTCCCAAAAGTCTTGGCAATCATTGAGATGTTTTTTAGCAAAATTGAGACGAGCCTTAATGTCCTTTTTGCTTAAAAGTGGTTTGCGCCTTGGAAATCTGCCATGCAGGCCGTTTTTGCCCAGTCTCTTTCTTATGGTGGAGTCGTGAACACTGACCTTAATTGAGGCAAGTGAGGCCTGCAGTTCTTTAGATGTTGTCCTGGGGTCTTTTGTGGCCTCTCGGATGAGTTGTCTCTGCGCTCCTGGGTTAATTTTGGTCGGCCGGCCACTCCTGGGAAGGTTCACCACTGTTCCATGTTTTTGCCATTTGTGGATAATGGCTCTCACTGTGGTTTGTTGGAGTCCCAAAGCTTTAGAAATGGCTTTATAACCTTTACCCAACTGATAGATCTCAATTACTTTTGTTCTCATTTGTTCCTGAATTTCTTTGGATCTTGGCATGATGTCTACTGTAGCTTTTGAGGTGCTTTTGGTCTACTTCTCTGTGTCAGGTAGCTCCTATTTAAGTGATTTCTTGATTGAAACAGGTGTGGCAGTAATCAGGCCTGTGGGTGACTACAGAAATTGAACTCAGGTGTGATAAACCACAGTTAAGTTATTTTTTAACAAGGGGGGCAATCACTTTTTCACACAGGGCCATGTAGATTTCGAGTTTTTTTTCTCCCTTAATAACGTAAACCTTCATTTAAAAACTGCATTTTGTGTTCAATTATGTTATCTTTGACTAATAGTTAACAGTTTTTGATGAGCAGAAACATTTAAGTGTGACAAACATGCAAAAGAATAAGAAATCAGGAAGGGGGCAAATAGTTTTTCACACCACTGTATAATACAGTTTGAAGAACAAATGCGCAGAGTAAAGTGTTTTTTCTTTAACTATAATTCCTTTGAAGACGTGGGACAATTTGGATCAGAAATAGAGAAAATTCCTGTTTTGTTGTCAAATTTGTAGTTGGAGTTTGTCAAATTTCTTCCAATTATGTCAGAATTGAATTTTTTAAGTCCTTGCTGTTACCATGTCCTCTAGTTTCTGAAACTGACATCAGTTCATCTGTGAATGATGAACATGGAGACTGTTTCAGGGTTCAGGCATCTGTAAATGTTGTTCACACTTCACAGGCATGTCCCGGAGTCCGGCGTTAGAGTGAGATGGGCTTGTGATTAATATGAAAATTAGGAGAATGCAAGTACCTGAACTAATCAGGCAGTCTTTATTCAGGCTGCCCCACCAAGGGTAATGTTGCCATTTTTCAAGTGTCACTCCTGATGTGGGTTACTGTGGTGGCTATGAACTCCTTATCCTGTGATATTTAAATGTGTGTGTCTGTGCGAGAGAAAGAGAGGGAGAAGTGGAAGATAATGGGGGTAGTGAAGCCACAATTGTGTGGGTTAGCATGAGGAAGAGACCTGCAGGCTAAAGAAGACAAGAGGATACTCTGAAAAAGCAAAAGCCCCTAATGAAGATGAATACGGTCTCCTTACTGCCGTAATAATTATAGACACGTTTGGTTGTTGTCAAGGCTGCATTCTCTATGCAGAATTATGGAGATGTTAACAAACAGCACCGCCAGTAAATCTTTTTGTGGTGTATGTGGACTGCTTCAAGCAACACCAGGAAGGATCACAGAGGAGATAAAACTCAACAATTGAGCTATATGCTGAGCAGGAATCCGCCGTTGGGGTCCCAATTATGCTAACAAGCAGAAGTGCTTTTTGGCTATGTTCTTTCCAAGCTTCACAGCAGAGGAGTGAAAAATACACCAAGGATGTTTAATGAACTAAAGAGGAAAGGGTATTATCTACCAATATTACTTATTCTAGCCAAATTCACATGCATCTACTTTTTTTTTTTTTTTGCTATACGGTTGCTCCAGCTGTTTTCATGCACTAATTATTTTGCAGCTACATTGTTTTCTTCAAGAAACAACTTATTGAAACACATTAATTATCCAGCATCCTACGGGATACAGCATGTGATGGGGCGAAAGAGAGAGAGATAGAGAGAGAGCAAGAGGGAGGAAGAAAGATAGAGAGAATGAGGTGAAATAAGCATGGATATGCTGCCATTGGTGTGTCAGCCTCTCCTCACAGATGGGTTTTAAATGAGCCATAGGTGCTGCGCTTCGTGTCAGCTCCAGTCTTGATCTTCCAGCCAGCATTCATACTTTTCAAGTTTTTGCCTTCAAAGAACCACTCTGCTCCTGGTGTCTCCTCCCTGCTTTGAGTTAGTGAGTGTTTGCAGGCCCTGCCATCAGCTTCGGCCCTAGCCATGTCTGCTCTGCCTCATATAAGAGTCTCAGACTGTCTCTGTCTTTTGGGAAAGTTGGGCACTGGTGTGATTATTGTAGTTCTTACCTCATGGACGCTATATGCTATGCTTTGTCTTGCTGTCCATTACGTGTTGGTGTGGTATAGATTGTTGCTGGCATGATGTTGTATTTTAACCCTTTGTGTTAGTGGCTTCACTTTTTTTTTTTTTTTTTTAGATCATTAGATAATGCACAAAAATGAGAACTGAGTCAAGTAAGCAATCCTTCAACGTGTTGCAAAAGTGTCTTGACGTCAGCATCTTAAATCATTGAGTGTAATTAAGGAACATTATATTAACTTCCATATTACCTAGTATAAAAAAGATCAATATTTTATTCAATTGAACAACTTGATACTCTCATGCAGAAATATAACTTTTTATTCTTTTAAAAAGTCTACACTATATTGACCGTGATTGATTGGCCTATTCATCTTACTGTTCTGCATCTGCTTGGAGTTTTATGTTACACAGATTAGTAAAATCTGTGTAGCATAAAATTCAGCAGACGGCACAGTGGTGTAGTGGTTAGCACCTCCAGGGTCCGGGTTTGATTCCCGACCAGGCTTGATTCCCATCCCTGTGTGCATGGAGTTTGCATGTTCTCCCCATGCTTGGTGGGTTTCCTCCAGGCACCCTGGTTTCCTCCCACAGTCCAAAGATATGCAGGTTAGGCTAATTGGCGTTCCCAAATTGCCCATAGTGTGTGTGCCTGCGATGGATTGGCACCCTGTCCAGGGTGTACTCTGCTCTACGCCTCCTGGGATAGGCTCCAGGTCCCCGCGACCCTGAATATAGGAGATGAGTGAGTGAGTGAACTTTCAGCATGGCTTCATTCATTCATCTTCAGTATCTCCTTTATCCTAGAATAGGTCACTGTGGATCCTGAACTTTTTTCCATGAGGCAGGAATGCAACTTACATAACTTTGTGTGTGTGTGTTTTCTTGTTTTAAGCATCATGACACTAGTCTGATTTTGGTGTGACTTGAGCCACTATATGTCCCTACGATGATGGGTACTTAAGAATGCACCTTTAACTATTGCTCTAGGATATAATAGTCCATTGTCTTGTCCCCCAGGTGGACCTGTCTCCCTCTCTGCTGGCTCGTCTGCTGCTGGAGCGATTCCTAGAGGAGCATCAGGGCTCAGGATGTGAGTAGATGCACTTTATTTTGCGTCTGCTATTTTTTTATCGTGAGACACTCAGGTCAGCGGCGGTCGTACCTGCGGCACATGACTGACAATTAAGTGCTCGGCAGACCACCCACCACTTAACTGCTGTTTAGATCAATGCTCCTCCATTTCATCAGTGTTATTTATAACCCCTGTTTTTTTCTTCCCTCTTCTACTTTTTCTCCCAAGCTAGTGAAATTGAGAAGAAAATGAGAGATAAAGGAAACCTTTTTAGCTACCACCGATGGGCAAGGAGGAAGGATAATAGGTGCTCTTTAAAAGGAGAGCGTTTATTTTGTTACATAAGAAGGAAATGCTAGTTTACTCTAAGAGTAATATGTACAATCTTAAAAACGATCAGCATTATTATAACTATTATTACTATTATTATTATTATTATTATTATTATTATTATTCAATACAGATGCTACAATTATATTTTATGGATCACTAGTACCTGTATTAAAGTAGGTACTAATAAAGAACAAGTATTAAGTTAAAATGTTACCAATTCTTTTTAAAGAAATCCAAACGAGCTTTTGTCTTAGTGTATGAGGTTTGCACTATGGATCTCGAGCACTACCAACGAAAAAACTTTTAGCCTAGAAAGACACAATTTAAGAGAAGAAGCACATGCGCCTACCTATCTTGCCTTTTTCTGCTGCCTTTCTGCTCTTGTTATTCACACAGTTTCCTCTTTTTTTATTTGCACCTTGATGTCAGTAGGATTTGACACCCTATTTTTTCCTTTGAGCATTCATTTGAATGCATTTGTGGTGGTTTCCTCCTCTCACACTTTCTCTTCCCTTTACTCTTTCTTGAGTTCTCTCTGTATTTTTTTTCTTTCTTTTCTCTCCGTCTCCCTCCCCCTCTATCGCCCAATCTTTCCATCTTTAAGATACAGCACATGTGCACGCTCACATGCATACTCCCCGACCCCGTATCACTCCAGCAGACACGTCTCATCCCAGCGCCAAACCAGGAGTCAGTGCTTTATGAGAGAATCACATGATGTCAAAACCACACGCCTTCGATTTAATCAAGAAAGAGATTAAAGTGGATGTGTGTTATTTTCAACTCGGCCACAGCACAGTCATTTGTCACTGTCAGGCTTGTGATTGCGTTGGACCCGCCGTTGTCCACCGCTTGTCAAAATAGTAGTCCTGCTTTAGCGTGGCGGCTAGGGCACTGTTCCAGAGAGGGGAAAATGCTGTAAGGATGAGGATTCAGATGCTCCTTGGCCAGATAGCTCAAGGGGCAAAAGCTGTTGTGATTCACACAACATGGGAAAAGGTCGTGTTTTTAGGCTTAATGTTTTTTTAACGTACATGTTTTTATATTTATTTTCAGCTTTGTTTTTCCCCTTCTGTGCATCAGGTGATCATGTTATGGTGTTGGGAAAGCGCTGCTTAGGCAGTGTTGTCAGGGTGACTTCTATTTTGACATCTGTAGTCTGTCCTGCCCCTTCTCACTGCTGACCTGACTGGCCTTGGGCGGTGAAATTCAGCACACATAGGCTGTGTGGTCAGATCTCTGAATCTCCCTGTGTGTATATTAGAGTTTTGTAATGTGTTTCCATTATGAAGCAATGCAAGGATAATTGTCTTTGGTGGCAATTAGCTAACAGGTTTGTTCAGTGGCATTGGCAGGCACATTCATCATTCCCTACCCCCACTTGCCTAGACTTGACATGTCTCTCTCTCTCTTGCTCTTTCTTTTGCTCGCTCTCTCTCACTCGTGCTCTCTCCCCCCCCCAGCGGACAGCATGGATCAATAGACTTCTATATAAGGGACCTTGCTTCCAAGTCCGTGAGCAACTTGCCATTACCCAGCACCATTATTTTTATTCCCTTTCTTTCCCCCTTTGCATTTAGGAGACATAGAAATTGTACCTTTGGGACGGTGGAATATATACACAATCACTTGGTTAGAATCAATAAAGAGATTTAAATTGTTTCTCATCTCTTGCAGCCTGTTTGTTGTACGTGTGTGATTTCCCCAAACTGCTAAAGCGGCAGGCAGCGGCAACGATTGGTCGGTTGTGCTTGTAAATAAGGCAATACGTTTCGAATATGATGATAGCTTCTATAATGAGAGGGCAAAGGACAGGTAGGGGCTGTGTTGGTTGTATATAATGTGTATATATATATATATATATATATATATATATATAATGTGAGTGTAATACATTATTAATTTGTTGTGGTGTATTAATTTACACCAATGATCTTGTAGCATTTTTATTCTCCTTTTTTTTTCTATGAGACTTGAGTCTCAGCAGTTATCACGAGGTCACTCTGGTCGTATGATAAAATGCACCTAAAAAGCCACTAATGGAGTCATTCGAACTGAGACTCACTCTCTCACTCTGCTCTTTTCCAGTCTCCCTCCACCCTCCTCTCTACGTTTCTGACATGATTTGAAGTCCTGCTAGATTTAGCTACACTTTTTTTTTTGAGAAGGCAATTTTGCAAGCTATTTGACCTTTTCTATTTTCCCAAGGCCTTACATGAGATTAGATCTCTTCTACAGCCTTTCCTACAATGTGATTGGACCTGTTTTAAGATTTATCGTCATATCGCGTTTGGTCACCTGAGCTTTACTGAGTCACGTTGCTTGGGATGTCCAGGATGTGGAGGTGCTCACTAATATAGTACTATATTACTAATATAGTTTGTCTAAAAATAAAATTGCATTCCATAGCTTAGGAGATCATGACAGTAGGGAGTATAACTATGCTAGGTAGAGCAGACTGCAGTGGAGACCATTTTAAGTTTTGAGTGGTAAGATTGTCTTGACTAACCGCAGAAATAAAGACGCCTGAGTGTGGTAAGATGCAGTATGATTGTGTGTGTGTGTGTGTATGTGGTGGTTCTGGAGGGGTTGAATGAGGTAAGCAGGCGGGTAGCACTTGCTTTGACGTGTATACTAATTACTGTCGAGCAGAGGAACTGGAGTCGGGCTCAAGGTTGCAAGAAGCTCTGACCCAGACCCCGAGCTGCTTGCCGCGATCAGCCCCAATCGGGCCAAGGCGGATCAGTTCTGCCCCACTAACCCTGCCGGGACCCAACCTGCACCTCCGACCAGCACTGCATAAATAGGTGGAGGAAAGAAAGGAGCACAGCTCCACCTCCCTAGACAGAGCAACTGGGAGGATAGATTTAAGAGAAGTAAATTGGAAAATCAAATGAGGGCTTTAGTCAGCCAGGGCGAGATTTGCAGAGCTGTCCGCCAGGCTATGAGAGGCTCATCCATCATGTCCCACAAGTAGTCAATTCCTCTAGTATCTGTAAATGTTTTCAGATATTAGCCAATTTATATGCTCCGAGATTCATCATGGAAAATCAGCTTTATCGGGGCACGTTATCAGCGCCCCGTCTCTCCTTTGCACCATGAAGTTTGATGTACGAGCGCCTTTGCAGCTCAATGGCTTATGTGCTGGAACCGTCCGTAAGGGGGGATATGTTGTCATGTAGAATGGGAGGGTGTTTAAAAAAAAAAAGGTGGGGGGGGGTATTTTAATTAATAAACAAACTTGCATAGGAGCTCATCAGTGTCAGGGGCAATAACGATCATCATCCGTTATTGTTTATTATAGTCCTCCCTCAACAAATGTTGGCTTCTAATGAGATTTCTACCATTTTTTTCAAGATAAGATAATGACTTTTTTCATCCTGGTGGAGAAGGAGAAAAGATATAAATGATAGGACTAAAGGGAAAGAAATCATGCAAGGTTAGGCTCATTTCTCCTGCGCCATTTATCATTTCATCAGAGTCTGATAAAGGCACTGGTGTTTTCTTCTTCTTCTTTTTTTTTTTTTTTAAAGTAAACACCGGTTCTGTGTTCATGTACAAGTCCCAAAGGAGGTGAATCTACTCTTTTTAGTATTCTCCGCCACTGCATGCTTCCTCAGATAAGAAAACCTCAGTCAGAATTTATGCCGACGCGGGACAATTACAATAAATTTGGTGTGTATTTACAGTGCTCTATTGTGTGTTGTGAAATCGTGCTGCAGGGGGAGTTTTGCGGTATGTGTGTGTGTGCGCGAAAGGGAGAGGCGTCTTTTAATAAATGTATGCTGATGTTCGAGGCTTGCAGTGATGCGAGGATGTTAGGCTCTGTTGTTATTTACTAGGCTGTTTGGGCGCAACGGCGGATCCCAGACTGCAAATGGCATTACGGCTGGTGATGAATGAGCATTAGGCTAAACTCATTTTTAAAGCAGTCTGATTTATTAGCACGCTGGCCTTCGGATTTCATCAGGTCAGTGCATGGCTGAAACCGCACAATGTCAGCTCCAAGGTCACCTTCTTTGCAATCATTTTTTTAAACCCCATCCCTCAGAAAATGGAGGGAAAAGAAGCTCCATGTATGATGTCCCACAAAACAGGAGTGGGAAAAAAAAAAAGAAAACCATCAGGCAAATGAAAAGCTGAAATGCGATCTCTGTGTGGAGTGTGGGTGTGTGTGTGTGTGTGTGAGGCACCAAAATTTGATGGTGGTCAACCTCCAATTATGAGTGCTAGTAAGACAAGAGCTTTAATGGCTGCTGTTTGCCTTCAGGGAGGTTTATTACACAGTACTGTTTTGCAGGAGCAGCGTCAAATCTATAAAACTACCATTAGGAGGAAAAAAAATCAATCAAAATGCCATTAAAGTGGAATAAGTTGCCAATATTGCTGATGTGGTTGCGGTTCCTTTGATTTTCTTTCAGATTATTAGGCACAGTCGAGTAGTGACTTTGTTAAGGGAAACGAGTGTTGTTGGGGAGTAATATGTCTTGTGGCTTCATAAAGTTTGCTGCCTCATATTTCCCGCTTTATTGATTATCCATTATCATTTGTCATGAGGTGTCCTAACTCAAGGGGAAAATATAACCCTCTTTCTTCAGTGGCGAGCAGCACCGGAGTGCCGTATAGATCTGGGTGTGAAGGTACCAATCTCTGAGAAAAATGAGAGAAGAAATAAGGTGCCTCGCAGGCCTGGGCTCGGCTCCGGCGAGGAAGCGAGGAGTGCTGACTGGGCTTTGTTCTGTCTCTCTCGCAGCGGCAGATCACAGCGTACACCTCGTATTTGTCATTTCTCCACCGGGGGTTTGGAATGAGACGTGAGGAGCAGCACCTCAGAGACAGCTGGAAGGAGAGATTGAGGTTTATGGTTAATAAAAGCATGCGTGGTATGAAGATCATGGAGGGACCTGAAAGCAGAACTTAGTGTTTCTTTATTTCATCCTCATCCCTTTTCCTCTAATCATTCCTGTACTGTTAAAATCTGTTTGGGGACCGAATCTCCAAAGCCTCTTCTCGATCTCCACCTCGATTTCTCTTCCACAGCTCTTCGTTGGAAGATAGAAACATTCCTGGAAGTGTCAAGGCAGCAGCAGCAATTCTTCATGACCACATGTATACATCATTAGAATCGTGCACGTCCTCCATTTCGTCACACGGCGATACAATCCATTTAATCGGAATGTGCGTGAAAAATGACTTAGGGATTTTTGCCTTCGCAGTAATAAGAAATCAATCCAATGGCCTACCAATATGATTTATAACCTTAGTGCTGCTGGAATGGGGTGAGAGATGCAAAATATTCATCCTTCATAACACGACTGAGGCATTTATCTGCGCGAAATCTCTCTCGGCTCTGAGCTTCCACCCAATTGAGTACGGAACATGTCAGAGTAAGTGGTGTAAAATATGGTATTTGTGTCTATAGCTGCGCTAACAGTGATCTATCAATGCCATGACCTAGTCAATTAGGGCAAAAGGTTTTGTTCCTGGCTGTCTTTTAAGCTGTAGTTTGGTAGTAATCATATTTCTTTTATGTGTGTGTGGATTTTTCCCCCCTATTATCAGCATCAAAGCAAGTCCTGAATAGCATGTTACGGGAGCCATCTTTAATTCCAGATGTGCAGCTAGCCAGACACGTGGAACAGGTACTGTATGCTCACCAGCTCGATCACTTTTATTTCATTTATTAAATGTACATGCAAAACTACTGAATAACGATGCCGCCAACTCATGCGACTTCGATAATGTCATCAGTGCTTGCTTTTGAATGTACATACACATGCACATTAATTAACTTGACTATCCATGAACCCATCTCCAGTAAATAATCCAGCGTCTCATATTTGCTAATAGCATCATGCGAGCGTCTGTACTGGTGCGTGGCGTGAAGTCGTATCCGTTGTTGGCCTCCCTTCCTGCTATCAGTTTAACGGGTGCACAGAGCCCCTCTTCCACCTGCCTTAGCCACGCTGCAATATTTCTTCCCCCTCTTTTTCAGTGCACCATAAATGACTGCTGTTATGGACCGCTGGTCGACTGCATCAAACAGTATCCTTTCCCATAAAATTTTAGGCCTAAAGTTGACGAGGAGCTATTCACTGAGATGAGATGTGTCGAGCTTTACCTGAAGTTCTCTGTGTAAGTGGTAAGTGCACATGTGGGTGTCTGAATGAATACATATATTACATATATATATAATATAAATGTGTGTGTGTATAGATAGATAGAATAAGCAGTGCATCATTATTACGTCATGTTCCATGTTATACATCATACTTTCTTTTCTTTTTTTTACAAATTTGAGGTAAAATCCCTTTCAGCACACTTGCTCTCTTTTTTCCTTCTGTTCTTCTTGTGTGTTTAAAAGATTTATCAGCACCTTGGAGAGTACTTGTCAGGTCACCATGTCACCATGATAGACCTTGGTCCTTCTTCCTTCAGTCACTCATTCTTACGTGGTCGGTTTTTTCAGTCAGAGATGCATTGTTCTTTAAAAAAAAAATCTGATGGTCTGTTTTGTTTTTTTAATGGGAGAGCGTCTCTCCAGAAAGCTGTTTTACAGAAACTTACATACAGATTTTAATTTGTTCCTAATAAAGAGGCCAATGCTGATGGTAGCAAGAAAAACTCCCTGAAAGAACAAGACTAAAAAATATTAAGAGTAATCAGACTCAAAAAGGTTTCCATCCTCTCCTGGGTGACACCTGACAGTGAAATGATTAAATTTAGTGATTTCAATATATACAGTAGATGTATACTGTAGAGTTATTTTATACTATTGATTTGATTTTCTGATGGTTTTGTCTTAAAGCTTATATTATAACGGAAAGTTGTCCACAGTGACTAGTATTTGAGCATAATCTGTTTAGCAGCAATAAACCCAGTTGACATGTCTGTGCGAAGTAAGTGCTTTTAGATGTAACGGCTACATGCACGTCTATGTTAATGATTGTCCATGTATGTAACTCCATTACTGGTGCATTGCGTTGACTTGTATCCAGTGTTGCTGAGGGTCATGTGGGAAGGGGCAGACCTGAAATATACTTTTTAAGTACTTTCTTCATTTGTCAGACATACAGCAATGGAAAAAAAGTTAAATACCACCTTTGAGTAGGCAACAAATCATTAATTCATTAATTAATCATTAATTAATAATGCGAAAGGCATTCAAGTCAAACCAGGACTTTTTGACTCTTTGGATGAAAATGTAGAACCGGTTGACATTTACAGAAGACTTCAAGCACAGTACAGTAATGAGACATAGCCACAGTTAAACATATAAGTGGTGAAATCTTTTTAAAGATGGCCTCATGTACCAGCGTGGCTCTGAGCTCACTTCAATCGTTCCTGTGAACATTCAGTGAGTAGAACTTGAAAATCTTCAGATAACTGTACACATAATCATTCACAAGCATCACTTGTGAACTCGGCTAGGAGTCATTATCATTATACTTATTTGGACCATTAAAGGAGTTCCTGGGAGCCCAGCATTTCTACCGTAAAGCAGGCAGTTCAATCATTGCATACTAAGAGAACTTTCTACCTTGATGATATCCAAGCATTACTAAAATGCTGGGATAAGCGCATTAATATAAAAAAATAAAGGTAGTTTTAACTTTCATAACTGTGTTCTGTTGTTCTGCACAATTAAGTCTTCGTTTGACTTGAACACCCGTCGTATAATTGAATAGATTTTAAATATTTGTAAATGGTATATATCATTTCCTATATTTCTGTTCAAGGCATACAGCTGTTTCCAGAATATGTCATAATCATGCAGAATGATGACTCTATTTTGCTGTTGTCCCTGAAAAGGACCAAGATTCAAATGAAATAAACTAAACAAGGCATACAGTATGTACTGTGTATATACTCTCACTCTACTTGCGAGAGAACTTCCATATTCTATTACCATATTTCTGACTAGTGAATGAACATCCCTCTGCTCTGCTTAAATGTGAAATCAAATCAGACAGTAGAAAACAATTCAAGAAAGCAACTCTGACTGAAATATACCCTATCATAAGTTTTCACTCCTGGCTACAGCCACTTATCAGTGTAGTGATGCCTTCTCGGTGACCAGAGAACAGGAGACGGACGGTTATGGGCTGTCAGAAATGGGTCATCATCTAAATACTGCACCCATGAGACTATTTTGTGTGTGGGGAAGGAGAGAGAGAGAGAGAGAGAGAGGTGGACTTGGTCAGCATGCAGGCTGTTTAGGACTAGGCAGCTGGGGACCATGCTAGGCTTGTCTGTTCTTGGCCACTGAACCCTGTCCTACCCTACCCACCACAGTCGTCCTGCCTCTTTACCTCCTTTCACACCTCTCCCTCCAGCATTATTCCTCATTCACTTGCTTTTCCTCAGAGAGTTCATCAAACCAACCCACTCGCTCTTCCTCTGGCGCTGCATCATGACATCAGGGGACTTGCTCCAGTGCCTGCACCCAGACGTCCCCATAATGACCCAGGCAGTCACTCGTCTCAGTGGCATGTCTCTGCGGAAAGGCACATGAGCTCATTTAGCAGGAGTTAAGCATGAAATCAGACCTGATCTGAAAAATTGGAAATGTTAAGTACATATCAGTCAAATAAATATCGACAACATGAGGCGTATACTATACACTGTCCGGTTTGATATTACGTGGTGTTGTCTCAGCCCAGTGTATATTTGATATTAAAGTTTGTTGTGCTGTTATTTTGCATTAAGTATACCATTTAATGCACTGTGGCATTTTTTTTTTTTTTTTTTTTTCAAATGCAATTCCAGGTGATTGTGATCTTCATCTTAAGTATCGCTTAGTGGCTTGGGAAAAAACAAAAATCACACACACAGCCCTATTGATTCTCAACTTTATTGCAGTTGCTATTCCCAAGCATCCATATTATATTAAACACACACGCACACACACAAGTACACTCTTCTGGTGTTGCCACAGCAACACTGCTCAGTAACTTGGGCGTTTCTATAGCAACCTTGCATGCAGGTAAAATTGTCCCCATTTTATGAGTCAAATTTGACAAGTTGCTTTTTTTTTCCCCTCTTGCTCTTCATTTAAAATTAAAATAGCATGCATTAGTCTGTTGTATCAGTTCATACATATTTACTCAAATGTTTTGAAATAGACTGAAAGGCATTATGTGCTGACTTAATTGTTCAGTTGCTTCCAGCTTTTCCTAAACTGTGCATCATCAGCGCTATTGGTCAAGAGCATGAGGAGATCCTAAGAGAGAAACTCAGAGGGATAAACCTCTCCTTTTTAGGTAAGATGTTTACTACAAGCATTCACATTTAGTTTTATTTGTGAAATAACGATATATGTGAGAGGATTTATTGTTCTTTTATTACCTGTGAATTTAAGCCATTGGATTTTTGTCCATGGCCATCTTCAAATTAGAATTTATAGGAAACATATGTACAGTATGTAAAATCTTCTTTAGGTAATTGTTTTGCACTCGTTTTTTAGAAAAGATTGCACCATAAATACAATAGACAGATGCATATTGACCCGCTGTCTCCAAGCCTTCCCATAGCCTAAGCATCATGAAGGCTTAAAGTTAAGGTTGTGAGTAGTCAGGTGTGAAATTTCCTTTTTCCCATCTCAATACCCTACAGTAAAGCAAGCAGGCTTTTTCGAATCAGTCTTTTTTTCTGTCATTAAGAAGATATCATTTATTTGGGCCTCGAGTGCTGACCTTAGCAGAGACGGCCGTGAGGACTGTTCTAAAACTGTCAAAGTTTGGGGCGCAGGGGTCACAGAGGCGGCCTCGCCCAGCTGATAAATGGATTGGAAATAAGCTCCCCAACACTAGGGATGGCCCATTAATTTTAATCAACGGTGATGTAAAAAGGCGATCGGCGCCGCATGACGGTGTCAACAGCCCGGCAGGTGTCGAGAGAGAGAGAGAGAGAGAGAGAGACCACACAGCCCGGACCCCCTCACAGTACAAGACCTTCAGCCCTCTTCCCCCTCAGCCCATTAGTCGAGCTTGGCTGAAGACGGAGAGGCCAGCCCCTGGAATTGAATGACCTGGTCAGCCTGAGATTTAATGGAGAAATCAGGTGTTCCGCAAATAATGGCCGAACCCCGCCAGGAGTCAAGGACAATGGCTGAGGCACACGCGCTCAAGGGTCATGCTTTCAGCTGCTATAATGCCAGCCATGTCCTTTCTGTTCTTTATGAAGCTCACCAGCTCAATGTTTTCCACCGCCAACCTGCTCTGATGGATTTTTGTGCAGTGTTTGCAAATCATTGGCAGATGTAAAGTGTGATGTTTTCAGTGTGTGTGTAAAAAGCCTCCGCTTTCTGGGCCTGTTGTATTACAAACTTGTTAGGAAGTCAACAGTATTAGTACCAGGAGCACTAGATATGGGATGTTTTATTATTACTTTGTTTACAAGCCCACTCCTACTCCTACTTTTTCATTTACGCATGATAGGTCAGGGATCTGGAGGCGAGTAGCAAACCGCATGCTGTGTTATTATTAGTGCCCGAATCTGATAAAGGTCATTTTTGTCACTTAGGCATAAAATGTACTTCCTTTTTTTCCCGCTGAATTTGATGATTGCGATTTAAGTAATTGCCTGAAATATTTCCTTTTAGATGAGAATCAGCTACGGGCCAAAGGTTATGACAAGACCCCTGACATTATTCTAGAAGTTCCCATTGGTAAGTCTGTGGAGAATCAGTAAGATAAGCATCCCTTGGTCAGTCAGCAGTGACTATTATCGGCCTAGAGTTATATCAGACACAATCCCAGCTGTCAAGCTAATGTTAAAATAATGCCATTTCATATCGTATAATGTTTTTTATTCTTTGAATACAAACTATAAAAGCATTGTGTAAGAAAATACCACATGTCGCCTCAGGAGAAGCTTTTCTTCATGATAAAGTTAGATGGATTTATACATCTCATGTCTGCATTCAGAACTGAATCCAGTGTGAAATTTAAACACAGAGGATTTATTTATTTTTTTGCAGCTGTTGAAGGCCACATTGTCCACTGGATTGAGAGCAAGGCCTCATTTGGGGATGAGCATAGTCATCGCACATATCTAAACGAGCAGTTCTGGAGTTACTGGAACAGGTAAAGAAGCTCTATAGTGTAGTCCATTGTCCTTATGTGGGCTCTGAAGATACTGGATGTCGGTACATTCCATGTCTCAGTGATCACTTTTTACCTGTAATTCTACATATGACAACTTGAATAACATTATTACTTTTAATTTTATTCTTTAATAATGTCATTTAGACAGCGTTGTTAGCTCCAGAGGGTTGTGTGGCTTTGTCGGTGTTGTTTCATGTCTAATACTGTATGTTGCTTGGTGAAATGGTCTAACACTACAAGGATTCCCATCTACATGGCAATTTTGTACATGCATATTATAAACCGATAAAAGAAAAACATCCTGGACTATAATGCAGTGATAGTAACTTTATTACCAGACACCTATAGTCCAGATAAGTTTGTATGATCATGTTTTTGTACACTAATCCCAAAATTAATCAACAATATGTGCAATGTTCTATATATTGTATGCAGAATTTGAAAATGCCTTTAGTCATGTTTTTTCATGGTACTGCTTACATAAGGAATAGTTGCAATAATGTGGGTAAAAAGTCAAAGTGAATTATTTTCCTACAACACTTTCTGAAATGTTTTATTTATTTTACGCCACATAATTACCCCACTAACATTTATTTATAAAGGATGTCACATTGTACTTTTGATCTGTTTGTTATTACACTCACTGCTTTGGAACGTCCAAAAACAAGTTAGTTCGCGCCTGTGACCGAAATCTGCATGAACAATTACATATTTTTGTTACATAACAACAACAATTTTTGGTCACGGAAAAGTCATTGTGAATGAGCTGTTGATATAGAAACTGTAAAGGATTATTCAATTTTATTTATATAGCGGTTTTAACAATGGTCATTGTCTCAAAGCAACTTCATCAAAATCAGAAGAACATTATGGAAATTTTGTATGAGAGGTAAGAAAATGTGTATACATCATAATGCTCAGATTGTCCTGTATTAGAACAGATATTCAGTGCATGCATGACCTCAAGTGTGATATAGCTTTTATACAACAATTACTCAACCACTATTTAATATTAATAGATGATGTCCGCCAACACATATTCTTTCGCTACTAACGGAACGAGCATTGGACCACCAACAGTTACTGTAATTCACAAGGGTGAAAGTAGTTTTAAATTCTGTATAGCAAAAGGTGAGAGGAATTAACTATAGAGATAATGAACAGTTCTCTCTTTATATTTCCACTTATTCCACTAGAGAATATTACCTAAATTATTATTAGAATATTACCTAAATTCAAGGTCCTGGGTTTGAATCCCAAAATAGCATTAAATCAAAATCTAGTATGCTGTTTAGGGTGTACAGTCACTTCTTTCAAACACCAATTAGTGCCCTTGATTAGGGATAAGAGAGGGATTTAGGATTCAGCCTTGGTTTAGATGCAAATTCGCTTTCTAGCTAATGTTAGCCGTGAACAAAACAACTCGAACAATTCAGATGCAATTCTGAACGGCTTAAAACGATTACTAAGGAGAGACAGTGTTGTTTAAGATATCAACATTATCAGATGTGTTTGCTTGCTAAAGGGATTTTTGAAGTGAAGTGGGTTTTGGCAGGTAGCTGCTCTCTCCTCAGTACTGTTGATGCGTAGTGATACGTATAGTGAAATATCCCAGTGCTGTTATGCTCTAGATAAACACTTGTGGAATACCTCTCGTCTAATTAGATTGCTCAGACATAGCTAACTGTTGTGTAAAATAGTTCAAAACCTTCTGATTAATTAGAATTTAACACAATGGTGAAAATATTGATAATTATGTCATGTTTATGCTGCAGGTTCGACATATCAGCATAACCGTAGTTGATGGAAGCACAAATTAAATTTAATTTTCTTTTGCTGTTTTCTTTTGCTGGTTGATTTAAACTTGCCGCTATATACAGTTATACTAGCCACCTCTAATCAGTCCAGAGGGCGTTTTACTGTCTGGCCTGTCAGGTGGAGTAGGTCCAAGGCTTCATTTCTTACATTGAGAGGATAAAAGCAGACTGAGCCTGTGCCACAGGAATGGCTTGTGGCTTTTTAGCTGAAGGCTGGCTACAGAATCGGCCGTCTACAGATTGACATCATATGCCTCCGTATAGCTGCTTTTCTCCTTATTTCCATCTGTGCATATGTGCGTGTGTGTGACTGACAGAATGAAGGCTCAGCATGTTCTCCAAGAGAGACGCGTGATCGTTTTTAAAAACCAAACAAACTACAGCAGGCTTTCTAAGCAAGTCGTACGTTTGAGGTCATGTAAACAGCTGTATTTGGTTTGTGAAAAAGCTTTCCTTTTCCGAACGATTCATCACTGCAGCATTGTACTTCGCATACAACAATGAAGAAGTGCATGCAGCTTGAAATGATTTTTCACCCCACAGAAATATGGGACATGTAAGAGGGGGAAAAAAAAAAATAACACTATTAAGATAAAAATAGTGAGATACCAACCAAAGATTTATCAGCTTACTACAGTGAAACTATTTTTGTTTTAATATAGCACAGAGGTGGCTGTTTATATTTAATAGTGAAAAAAATATGGAAACGCAACAGAATAACTACAGTATACAGTTATAAGAAAATAATCAGCAACAGAGTGATGTGATGTCACCATTCTGAAGTTGATCAGCGGGCCCCGGAATGTTTTTTTTTTTTTTTTTTTTTTTTTTTTTTTTCAATTTATGTACAGTACCACACCAATTAGCAAAGAGTATGTTACTATTATTATTATTATTATTATTATTATTATTATTAATGAATGACCCATCACACTTTATCAATTTCTGCTTGTACATTGAACTTAAAAGAAGTTCATGTACATTTAAGCAGCTATAAACAATATTGATGGGTTGGTCATCGGTCAGATCCCGAACTGTCAAAGAAACCTTGTACTTTGTGGTTAAACCAATTATTAATCGATCATTGATTGATTTACTGAAACCGATGAATGATTAAGGAATGTTTACTGACTTCCATCACTAATAATAAACAGTAATTTCTTCTTTATCTTTTCCTTATTTTCTCTTATCTTTCTGTGTGGATTACACTGGAGACCCCTTACATAAATATTAGAAAACAGAAATATTTATAAGGCTTTTTTTCCAATAAATACCATAATTATTATTATTATTATTATTATTATTATAAATAAATACGTTTGCTGTCCACCATATAAGTCCCTGTGCCTTTGCAGTTTCTCTAGAAATAATGTAACTGTTAGAACAAACTGATGAACTAAATTAATATAAACTTGTTGGCTTTAATTTCTTACATCCAGAGCTATAAGTAAACCCATGCTAACTTCTGACCAATTAGATTTGAAAATTCAGAAGCGTTGTGGTAGAAATAATTTACAATGCTTATAATAGGTGTAATAGCTGTTTCCATAGCAATAGAGTGCATGCATTTTCGGAAGGATCCACCATTCATATACTATAAACGAACTCTTTTCCTTGCATTTCCCCAATTCTGGGGAATTGTTATGATCATTGCTGTTGAAGTGCCTCACTAAAGGAAAAAACAATAATGTACAGTCGATGGTTTACTTTTTTTTTTCCTAAAATATCATCTTTCTCTAGGAACTTTTCTGTACTTAGCTGAACTTTTTACTACATGTGCAATTATTGCATACACTGAAGTTACTCCCTGGATTCATCTTCTATAAATCTACAGTATCTATAGATTTCTGTGTATGTGTATATGTGTGTGTGGCATGGGAAGTGCTCACACCTCTGTAGAATTGAAAGGTCACCCCCACTAGCCAAGCTGTGTCTGATGGCCGGCTGACACATTGTGACATGCTGGTGCAGAGCCGCGAGCTCCTGACCTCACAAACCTTGTACAGAGACAGCTACACACACATATACACATGCACACGCACACCAGCCCACTACAACACAAACCTTTTTTTCTAGACTGCACCTATTAGTCAAAATTTGCGAGCCATGGATTAAAAAGTCACCTCTAAAATGAAAGGATGCTGAGGTTTGAGTTCAGAAAGCACAGTGACATGACGAGCAGGAAAGGGCAGCCCTCACGCCAGCTTAATGATGACTCCTGAACGTTATTTGATGACTGGGTCATCACCTTCAGAGCGGGAGATTAGTAAAGTAATTATTTTCATTAGAACTGAGCGTAAAGTGGTGCCCTTTGACTTTATATAGCTGTCTTTAATGTCCTCAATCAAAGAAGGGTTATTTTAAATAGTCTACACTCCTGAAGTGACTGCTGTAGTACATTTTTTTTGGGGGGTGGTTCATTTTCAGCGGGTTAGAGAAGCTTGATTTCAGTAACAGATGCTGCGTGTCAGTGAAGACGGTTCCTACAAAACTGCGCGAGGAGTCGAACCCGACCTGCCAAGTGATGCCAAAGTTCTAATCAAAAAGTGTGCTATTTTCTCCATTTTGCGAGGTTTTATTTGGAAATGGCATGCGCCGGAACGGCACGCTGCGCTGGAGCTTCAGAATTCACCGGAGGGTGATAGACTTTGAGCACTTCAGCTTTTAGTAGGCCCCATTAAAAATCTTAAAAAGTTGTCGAGCAGAAAATACTGGCCCGCGACTGGGAACATTCCTAGACTATGAGGGACGTTAGGTTTAATGAGACAACACTCGAATGAAAACAGTCAAAAGTGACACATGTCTAAAACCATATCCTTTTATGCCTATTAGCTTCGATGACGAGACACAAAATCATTTTGATTTATCAGCGCCGCTCATTGCCTCTGATGCAGCTGCGGCCTTAATGATGGATGCACTCTAGCAGAGGAGGTTTAGCATTACGGATTTCCATACGAAGATGTATCGTACATGACGATGAAGACCTTCCCATCAGTATTCAGCATCGGCTTCCCTGCTCATGTGTGTAGGGAGCTGACAGTACCCATGCCGTCATGTTTGTGGGCTGCCTCGCCTGATAAACTCTGCCCTGTCAAAAAAATGTCAGCCCCTTCAAAATGCACCTTTTGGAGCTCCCTTGTAATTTTTAATTGACATTTACATTTGACATTTTGAATGCGCTCTCCCATTGTTAAGCCTGAGCAGTTGGAGAGCCCTCCCCACACACACACACATATACACGCGGAGCCTGCTCTACACTGCCCACTGAACTGATATCAATGCAACGAGAGTGATCGGGTGACATCACCCGCGCTTTCTCTTCTAATTTATGGTATGGTTTGATGTGGAGGCAAGTGGCCTTCTTAGATTTGTTCATTCGTTCTGTTGGGGGAGAAAAAAAAAACATGACAGTGATCCACTGAAAAGCATGCTGGGTTTTCCTTTTGACTGACCTTCTTAACATGACAGTCGCTCATTTAATTACAGCAGCGCTCTAGTGTGACGGCTCTACTGATTAGCTTATTTATGTTTTGTGGTTTTAAACTAGTACCAGAACTTCCAGGGTTTGTTAATCGTTCTTGTTTACTCTTAAGCACTGCCCCCCCCAAAAAAAAATCCCTGAGAAATGGTGTTGTATTTTTCCTCCAAATGACACAACTAATTTTCTCTCCCTGACCAAATATATTCATCATCCAAACAATAGCCTTGCCAAAACACTAACCTCGTAATACACTTTCCTCAGTGGAGTGAGGGGTAATGATGCTTCGCATATGAAGGCTGCAGATAGAAAAAAAAATATAGAAAGGAAAAAAGAAAGGAAAAGCGTGCGTGGGGGGGTGTGGGGCGGGGGGAGCGTGTTCAGGCCCACTGACTGGATGTGATGACGAAGAAGCCATTGGTCTCATCTTACCATCAATCTTAGCCGCTGCCTTCGCCGTGCCAGGGAGCTGTGTGACGGATGTGCTGATAATTGAGTTATCCATCTCCTCCAACTATCAGACTTGGATAAAAATTATTCACCTGATGGTGAATATTAAGCACATTATAAGCCTCGTGTGTGTTTTAGGAGGAGTGCGTATAGTTAAACATGGCATGTAATGAAACATGGCTTCGGGCTAACGTTCTTCCCGGTCATGAACCGAGCACAGGGTTGAGCCGTTGTTGGCAGAGAGCGTACCAGTAAATAAATAAATACATACATACATAAATAAATGAATAACTATTCAAAAGCAATAGGAAATAAAATGTCATTTCTTCCAAACATAACTCAGGCTATGAATTAGACCTATTGAGCTTCCCTTTGAACGTCTTGACATTTCTTTTTTTCCCTTCCTTAATGCATGCTTTTGTAAGGAAGTGGTCATCTCTGCCTGGCCTTGGTCAAACATACCCTTTAATACTGCAGTGACAAGATGCTAATCCTCTTGCAGTTGGTGCTTATGTATAATCTGAAAGGGCTGCATGTTATCCTCTTTACATCTTCCTCTCCTCCCTGCCTCTGTCCTCTTCTTAGCCTTTATATTAGTAAGCCTGCTGGTTGTGCTCTGCAAAGATGCACCCGCTGTTATGTGTGTGTTCATTTGTGCAGAATGAATTATCAACCGTGTGTGTGTGTGTAAGACTCTAAAATGAGCCATAAGGGTTGCAAACATGCTGCCTTACTCTCCAACATAAAGCATTTTCATTATTAAAATAAATGATAAAACATGCCATGGTGTGCTCATATAGGAAGTTCTACCACAGCGCTGTTGAATTTGTAAATCTGACTGACCAGAAAGTCTTGATTTGATTTCTATAACAGCAGCTCTATTATAAATTTTACATTAGATTTATATTTATGCATGGTTAAATATAGTGTTTCTTTAGTAGTTGCTTATTCACTGAAACTTGTGAATGAGAGTCGTATGGTGAATTAGCTGCGGAATCTAAAACAAGTAATTAATGTATGACAGATTGTCTTAATACGTAAGTTGAAGAGATTAGTTGAAGAGAGAGAGTGATAAGGGAACTGCTGTTTATACTTTAAATTATTTATAGTAAATGTCCTGAAATATCTGTAAGACAGAGCTTAGTTCCAGTCCTTCTCGTTGACATTTAATGTCTTTTTGGCTGGTGTATAAAGGGAATAAAACACTGTTTCGTGTTATTGCAAAGAATCGTGTGTCACAGTGCTTCGGGTGATCATGTAAGCAATCTAACAGGTTGAACTGTTATAGGAAACTTAACAAAGATGGGGTGGTGGGATCCTGTGAGAAACGAAGTGTAGTTACTGTTACTCTACCCATGTTGATCATTTTACAATCATAGAACAAATAGAAAGCAAATTATGCAAATTAAATTAAAGAAATTGGAAAGAAAAGTTCCCAAAGATACAATTTAAGAATTGGTTGTTTATGTAACAACCTCAGCTGCAACCTCATTTCCCCTCTCGTCTGCTCCATCCACAGCATTCAGCATCACCAGTATACTAATCATCGGCCTCAACATCTGTCATCATCTGCACCTGCTTCTCACTGGTTCATACCTTACTTTAGATGTTTTTAGTTATTTTTAATGCATGAAAGATTCATAGATGGCTTAAGAAACAAAAAATATTTCTTCAAAACTGCTCAGGTACAGGAACTGGACTGAAAAGAGTTAGAGCCAAGAATTAGAGCAACAACAAAAAAAAATTCCTTCAATGAACCTGGAAAACTTTTCCTACTAGTCTGGCTCTGAAGTCTGAAGCAAAATAGGAAGAAATGATGGGTAGCTCAAGACTTTTCAAATTTATTTGCACAGTACTGTACGTATATTAAAAAACAATGCATTTTTAAGTGTATTGTTGAGCCTAATTTTGTAGAACATCTATAAAAGAAATTTTGCCAATGCAAACAAGTCCTAGCCTGAGGACTTAACAAAAAGTTAATCCTAGTGCTTCATGCTTGACTGCTGGCACTAGAGACTCCTTCCAAAAAAAATAAATCAATACAAAGAAACCTCCCATTACAGGAAAGTCAGCATATCCATGAATACACATATTTGTACCCTCATCTGCTGTGCAAAATTGCTTGTGCAAGTTGTTGCTACAGAAATGAACATGTGCAGTAACATGAATCCTGAAGGTGACAAACTACTGTCTAAACCTGTGCTTTTGAAATGAACATTTAAAAAAATTCAGCATTGCTGTGGTATAAATAAAGCGACCAAACAGCTTTTTTTTTTCTTTCCATCAGAGAAAAGAAATTTGAGCCATGAAGGTTTAATGGTAGCAATTGCATTGTTTCCTGTGTGAGAGGTGAAAAGACTTTATTACAAATGAAGGCTGCCCGTCCCAGCCTGAAGTTAATCAGCTGTGCTCTCCGTGTGTGCTACACGTCTGTCAGAGCTAAAAATGTTAGAGCTCCTAATGGAGGCTTGAAAAGGTTAGATCTGATAAAAAGCTGTCAAAGGTTGAAAAAAAAATGATTTATGGCAATATAATGGGACAAAACGGCTCATTTCTCTCACATATGAAATGGGGTTAAGACTTTTGGATTTGTCATATACATCATGCAGTTTGACCACTTAGAGGAGTTGATATGATGGTCTGTGACGTCCTGTTTGTCATACGGAATAAAGAAACCTTGCTGTAATGTGTGGCTTTTTAATCACGCTGTTCAAATTGTCATTTGAAAATATTTATTCGCTGTCTTGCGTGTTTAGTGTAGGTCCTTTTCTCTCTCTCTCTCTCTCTCTCTCTCTCTCTCTCTCTCTCTCTCTCTTATCGACATTTCTTCAGTTTGGCACTTCAAACTTTCTTTAAATTAATTTTTGTTCTTTATGGCATCATTTTTCTTTTAATAGAGAAATGGGATGTTAATTCTGTTTTAGTCTTACGCTGGTCAATCAGATAACCCTGACACAGAATTAATTTTTTTGATCCAAGAATGTGGACTCATTTTTAATGGAAATGTCCATCATAGTCCCACACATCTTCTGAATGTGAGGCCAGGAATATATAATTAATAAAGACATGGAATGACTTTAAAGCAGAAAGCTTTTTGCTCGTTTTTGTGTACGTTTTTGCCTGGTTTGGTGTTTTGAAGGTGGAGGTGGACTGACCTGCAGAAAGTCATCAGCAGGAGTGTACAGATTTATTGTGTCATCAGAGAGAGAGAGAGAGAGAGATGTCCCTGCTGTCCCATGTCCACTGATCCCAATGTGGCTGGACATTGCAGGGTGAACCCTGAGGACAAACGCCTGTGCCGCTCTCATTGGTGACGCACGTACATTCATTCTGCTGAAAGACAAAAGCCACAACAATTTTTAGCCGTTCTCTTCCCCTCATGAAACCTAAACCGTCACTTTTTCTGTGTGTCACGTTTACGAGTATGTGGTTCAGTGTATTGCAGTTTTTTTGCATGTTAGTGGCAACCTTTTGATCTGCTTGCCATGATATTTTTCATCTTGCGCCTCATTCCATGCAGAACAGAACTAGTTCTTTACTTGAATATTTCAAATCGTTCTCTCACACACAGACCATGTGCAACTTTGTGACGGTTTAATCGTTAAGAGCTCTGGAGGAATAAAGTTGACAGGAGATGACATCAAGAAATCCTCTTGGAATTTGTGACCCTCAGCACATGACATTTACCACGGCGATACACCCAAGCGCGAGATGTATGACCGACAACTCGGAATACTAATATCGAATGACAAGGTGGTTTCATGCTTTACAGATTTCAATGCATATTTAGGCACATTGTTTAACGTGCTGTGCATGTAATCCGTACGTTTCTGCCCGCCGTCGGCTGTAGGATTTAACCTACACTAAGCCCCCATTTCACGTATTTATTCTGGAGAGTTTGTGCTGGCGCATTATACAAATTCTCCGTTTAAAGTCGAGGTTAAGAACGGCTTTGACGCGCAGGAGGTGCTGGGAAAACGAGCGGTGGGACGCACAGTCACTCGGGTGCAATTTCTGAAATCTCGATCTGACAGTTGGAAAGAAAGTCACAAGTAATTGGGAGCGTGAACATGCCTTTTCATTGAATTCCTGTTTAGTTCTGGAACTTTTGTGTCAAGTTAGTTTTTTTATTTTTATTTGTATTTTTCTTCTTCACAGGTTTTTTTTTATAAGTATAAATCAATGAATGTAAAGAAGCATATTCAGGATTTTCCATGTTTCCCTATTCCACCCCCCCCCCCCTTCACCCCTTTCACTGACCTTCCGGGTTTCATTCCAAGTAGAAGTCGGCAACATTCGTCATCCTGGTGAGATCTTGTCTTGGAGCACAGAGAGCAGTGTGACTTTATTAAAATGCCTCGTTGTAAAACCCAATCTAGCCGGAGAACTTTGATGCCTGGAATGGATTTGAGCGCGCACACGTCTCTAGACCCCAGAGAGATCTGAAAACGCCAAACACGAGAGGATATTTTTCTGGAATAAAAAATGTATTTCTGTAACAAATAGAGCTGGCGCTCAGGAGAAACAGTCGACTGTGTCTCTTACATGTCACCTCGCATCACAACAACGTGGAAAAAAGTACAGGCATTTTCTTGTGTGAGCTGCATCTTTTGGAGGTCTTAATGGTGTAGAGGTTATGTACAGTGTTACATGACAACAACAACAAAAAAAGTTTAGCATAGGTGTGTGTGCGTCTGGGGGTGGAAATAGGAGCATTTGATAATACCAGGATCTTTTGCATCATGCGTATTTTAAAACTTGGCTATTGGACGCTTTCTGGTGAGCTCCAGCATTGGAACCGTTCTCCGGCGATGGTATTATATATTCTGGAGTCAACCCTAATGAGCATATTCCAAAAAGCCACTGACATCAGCACTGAGAATCAGAACAGAAATTGGATTGTTTGCTTGACCCTTGGTTTGCTTCAGCTGAATCTGAGATTCTGGTTATTTCTGTCACAGTTAATATCTGAGTCGAATTGAACTTCATCCTTTCATATTGTTACCTCATTCAGCTTTAATACATTTGTTTTTAATATTTCCATAATGCCCAAATTCTCTGTCCTCAAGTCCACCACAATAAGGCACTCAATGCTTCTTTGTCGAAGCTAATGAAATATGATTTTTTTTTTTTTTTTTTAGAGACGCACGTAGCCGTATTGGGTTCCAGGCGTCCCGTCAGAGCGGTCAGATGACTTGCCAAAGTCAAGCGTGAAACATTGCAGTGCCGGTTGAAGGGAACGAGTCTCGTGCTGGGCTTGTGTCAGGGCTCGGCTATTGTAGAAGTAGGGTTAAGGAGAGCGCTGGAGCATGAGGCTGCCGCCTGGCTCATGGACACCACAGACACCTTTTAAAGTGGCCAAGTGAATGGAAACAATCTGGCCTTTTGTTCCTCAGTAAACCAGCGTGCCCCTGACATTTGGTCTGAAGGAATAGGGATGGTCTGAGAGGTTTTGTGTGGATAAAATGGTCTGAGAAAAACGGCATATTTGCGGTTTCCTTTTTATACCATTGTAAGCGTGTGATTGCTTTTGGAAGGTGATTAGCTTCGTTTTTTTTTGTTTTTTTTTATAGGCTGGGGGATGTTTCGGCACATTGATATTTATGAGGACAGACATACATGGTGCTCTTCTTTTAGTTCCTCTGTTGTGTTTTGAGTCTATTTTAAATTGAAAAAAAAAACTTCAACGGGAAGTTCTGGCTATTTAAACTGGTCAGATTTCCAGCTGCGGATGTTGTCGGTGGGTGGCTCAATCTGAAAATCAGGACGTCCATGACAAGTGGCTGTTTATAAATAACTCCGACGTATTCCTCTTTTAGGTCCCTCGCTCAGCCTTGTCCCCTTTCCTGCCCAGCTTTCTCAGACTTCTCTTAGTCCTGGAAGAGACCATCAATTACAGCGGCCCACCATCATGTCGTCCTAATCGAGGAGCAGATGTTGGCCCGTTTCGACAGTCCTCATCAAGGGAACACACTGGTGCAGTGGATTGGCTCTGCGCTACAGTATCCATAAACGTCACTGTAGGGTTATTCAGTTGGGATTGGCTCTTTTTTTTTCTTTTTTTCTTCTTCTTTCCCTCCTCCCTTCTCAGTTGTTATATGCTGACCTCGTTGGACATGACTGCAGTGTGAAGGCCTGAGTTTGATTTGTTTCTCTACAGAGCCTTTGAGAGTTTCAGGTTAAGAGGTAATCCAAGCAAACAGGCGGTTTATAAAGCACGGCTAGCCTTACGAAGAGAGCGGCTGTATATATCACAATTAGCAATCTCATGCTAAGTATCTATAAACAGGTCTCCAAAATAACAAACATGTCATGGTATACAAATCACTTTCAGTATCGCACTCAGCATTAAGGGAAATGTGTTCTTCATTTATGTCAGCAGAAAAGAACTATTTCTTCTCTTTCTTCATTTGTTAGGTATTTATTTTGGTCAGGGCAGGTTTAAAAAAAGACAAGATTTTGCATATTTGTAAAGGTTGTACATGTTTTGAGTTAAAATATAAGATAAATGTTGAATCTTAGTTTAGAACCATTGTTTAAGAAACATTATTTTCCGTAAAATGGATGTCATTGCACTGCCCTGTTTAAGCTGAACTCTTACATTCTTTACTATTTTGATCTGTCTGTTTTTCTGCCAAATTACATAAATCTGCTTTTGTCCTCTTGTACATTTTGAGGCTGGCCTTTTAAAAGTATACTAGAGATCCTACAAAATCAGCTTGAATGAAATATTCCCTTTATAAATATCATTCAGTGCTACCAATTTATATACACTGTATACCTGATTTACATTTTTCCTGCTGTGTTCTTTATAACTAGGAAAAAGAGCGTACTCTTGCCTGCCCATATTTCTGTTTTAAGTTTCAGGTCACTCTCTTGTTTCTCCATTGCTTCGTCGCTTAAACACAACGAACCTTGTAGCCATTGGTCAGAGCGTAATCAGAGACAGATGAGAACTCGAGCAGTGACCTTTGATTTCACTCATCCATTCAAACTAATGTTTGATATCTGTCAGGTCAGCATAGTCTTTCTGTCACACACACGGCATATGTATAATCAGTTTAAAGTGTTCGGCTCCTTCAGATGAATGGTACGGAGCTTCAAAGGCTCCGTAGTGGCCTTTGTTCTTTTCAGTGCCATAAAACATGGCCGTAGTGCACCCCATGGCTTTGTACAGTAGGCAGAAGAGATCCAACGTTCCTGCTCTGCATGTCATCACCGTTTCGTTTTTGTTTGTATGCTTTTTCTTCAGTTGGCTCGTGCATAGAATGATGCTGTTAACAAAGGGGGAAAAAAACACTTGGCATTTATAGAATGATGTCCATCACATGTTTTTAATCACATAAAGAAAAATCTTTTTAGCCAAATCTTTTAATCAAGTTTTTTTCTGTAACCACTGACATTTAAAAAAAAAAAGAGATAATGTCAGTGAGAAAACGATGCAGCCTGACTGAAAACTCTGTGACCCAACCTGCCACATGCCCCTTTCACCCCAACTGTGGTTAGCTGATGCCAGATCACTGTCCTGCCTGCCTGCTTGCATTCTCTTTCTCTGTGCTTGTACTAAATATGAAAACTATTAACTTCCGATCGTGCCCCCGTCCCACTCAGAACTCCCCATTGTGGTTTTCTATGAAAACTAAAAATACATAAAAAGTGAAGTATCTGAAATGTAAATGTAACAACTATTAATCTGTCACAACTGCACAGTATATTGTCTTTCCTCTATACCGTTAATTTGAATCATATTGAAAAGTATGCTTCCTTGATTGCATTTGTACTGGCGAGGTCAGAGGACTGCACCTCACCTAATTTGGTGATGGGGGTTTAGCAGGCAGTGGAACTCGATCCATGGACCTGCTGACAGTCCGCATTTTCTCTCAAGCCTCAGTTAAAGGCTCGGCTGTGGTCAGAAAAGATGACCGCTTCTGTTTTGAGTACTCGTTGTGGTTTGAATCAGAAAAGGGATAAACCTCCTTGAATAATGATTGCAAAACATTTGGCCTTAGCCGCCAGAGTGAAACCAAACACTATGGCTCAAAATGTCAGCCCTCTTTTTCTCTGCCGTCTTGTTTTCAATTCATATCCCCAAGTTCATGGGAAACTTTCAGCAGAGGTTACCTGCGCCTGTCCAAGCTATGGAAAAAAAATGTCAGGGCCTGAAGAATGTTTTTGCAACTATTTGAAATATTACCAGCATTGTCAAATGTCATTGCGAATGAGAAAGCAAACATATTTTCATCAGCGCGTTCAAGGCCGGACTCTTGAAACGGTCGACAGAAAAGGGTCACGTAATTGCGATGTTCGCTGTCATGTTTGGTCTGTTTCTCTGTTTTGATGTCACCACGTGGAAAGTTATAGTCTCCCTAGCCAAAAAAGGAAAAGAGCACGAATGAATGGGGAAACTCCTCTAAGAGGTCTTAACATGTTAAGTGCTGTAATCTCCCCAAAGCGTTCAGTCCCTTTTTCCTGTCGGCCCTCCTCTCAACTTCAACCTCCAACCCCTCCCCGCATGTATCACTGCAAATGAAGTTAGCCCATGGCGGCCCTACATGAACAACTTAAAGCCCCAAGGCCTTCTTTTTCTCTTGAGTCCCTGCAGCAGTGTGTGACCCCACATCCCACACTCTTCTTCTTCTACTTCTTCTTCTTCTTCTTCTTCTCATAATCATCTTCTTTTTCTTTGTTGCTAGCCAGACGTGCACAGGACCTGGGTGTAAACACAGGCTCCTATCACCCGCGCTTTCATAATGACTGTTTTAACAGCACCAGAGGAGGGGGAATATACTTTGTAAATTGTGTTTGACAATCTGGGGTTAGTGATTTCATCGTAGCTTGTCTTTAGTTATTACTCAGACTTCCTCCTGGCGCAGATAAGGGCCGCCCCCATAAACACACCAAGGTGCACGCTGCTCCTTATCGCTCAGATTGATTTAGGGCAAACCTTCTGTGACAGAGGTCATTGTGCACTAAAGTTATCCATCACTGAAGCTTTTGATTTCTGCCTGTGTCTGCCTCCAGCGTGTCTATGCCTAGGCTGGGCGCCGAGTGCAGGGAAGGGTGGGGACGCGTGCATCAGAATAACTCGCAGTAATGTGCTGTGTGCCAAGGACTTGTGCTACGACTCTGATTTACAAGTGGGTACTTTCATACGGTAGACCCCATCAACACACTGATCTTTATTACTAAACTTTTATAACCTCTGCCTTGTAGCTATTCATATTATTTAGCTATAAATCCACGGTAGCTTGACTAAACCACCGATGATTGACGGACATTGTCAGTATGCAGACATTTAGAACATACCTCATGAAATATTTTCCTCGCTTAAGTTTTCAGGTTGTGTAGTATGCTGTGTTGCACTAACATTCTTTCCTCTAAGCGGAATTTTAATGGAAGATCCGTGTATGTTGCATTCGTTTTGATTTTTTTTTGTTATTTATTTAAATGTAAAAAGCAAGGAAACGGTTTTATTTTTGTTTTTATTGGAACACGCTTTAGATAAGAAATTAATCTCTACTTCCCATAAAAGCATTTCTTCAAGGAGAAATTTTAAAACAGACTCATTTTAATTGTGGTTTTTTCACCACACAACTTCTAGAAATCAAATATTCATGAAGCCACATATGCAAAAAAAGAAAAAAAAAAAAGCTCACTGCAGCACATTTCAGCTTTGACCTGAAAATGCAAGTTCTGTTCTACAGGTTATTCTCCGGTGTGACTCTTTAATCTTATTTTGTTTACATGAAAAATGTGATCCAAATGAGATTGATATATGAATCTTTTGGATCATTTAAATCTTCTTAAATTGATACATCTGGAAAAATTCAAAGATGCACAGTAATTAATATTAGCAGTACACGAGGCATTAAAACATTCTTTAATTAATTTATTCTTAATATTAGCTGCTCAGTAATTGCTGATGTACATCTGGGTCACTGCAAATTGTTCATTAATTTTAGGCCCAAAATTAGTTTGGCATGATGGAAAAACAAGCAAGGGAGAAACACGAGAGAGTATTGGGTAATATTTATGGTTTTAGACCCCAAAGAAATGTTTTCAACGTCTTGTTTGGCATTTTTCAAATTTTAAAACGACAACCAGATTAATGCACTTTAAAGTATATTTGTCATCCTTAATTGTAGAAAAGTGTTTTTTCAGCATTTGGAAGATATTTATTCTTACAAACTCCGGTAACGACTCTCTTGTATAGATTTTGTATTTCAGCAACAATATTGAGAAATGTCAAACACTTTGTGGTGTTTAGTTTTCCTGAATTAACATGGTGTTTGAAAGTGGCTTTTTTTCATTACTACATCTAAAATGTGCAGATAGCTCAGCAAATGAACTTGAGTAAACAGCCTTTTTATTTGTAGGCAAATGCTTCCTGCATGATTTGAAACAGTACTTGCTGATGGAACAGAATTGGCACTGGAGTATCAAGGAGTTCCTAACTCCTCTTCTCCTTAAGGATAGCTTAAGTAATTACACTTCAGTCCCTAATCAAAACTGTGTCAGGCCGCCGGAGAACCCTGGATTTATACACTGAATTTCTGCTTAATACAAGGCTCGCTTAAAACATTTTTATGGTGCTCTCCTCGTATTATATTTATATATTTCTTCTTGAGCCCTCCTCTGAAACGTGTCACATCCCATTACACAAATCTGGATACGCTAAATTACCGAGGAAGGTGCTTATATGGAATACGTTAGAGGGCCCCCCTCCTTTTAACAGTTTGCTGAGGGTTCGCTTGTTCGGGGGAAATGTAGGTCTTTAACTCTTGGAAGTTGTCTTGAATTTTCTCCCGTCGGAAGATGATGTGGTTTTGCAATTCAAATATTTGCTCCTTCCCCTTTCCAACGCAAAGCTGCTTTGAAGCTGGGAAGTTCTCTCATCACCAATGACAGTGTGAGTGTGCGGCGTGACAGCACACCAGGCAGCGCTGCTCTCCTTCCTACCGCATATTTTAAGTGCTGCGGAAACACCAAATCAAAAATGCATGCAAATGTCTGCATGTTTTGCATGTGAATATTTTTGATTCGTGCACTTGCATATTCAGGTGGAGCGTGCACAGATAAACAGCATTAATCAAGGCTACTTAATATGGCCAGCGCTATCTGCTCATAAATAAACACTCTGTCAAGTTGCTGAAGTTTCACCAATTTCTGCTCGGTGTTAATGAAAGAACTGGCTACTTTGTTTTTTAGCGGGTGCTTAAAATGCACCCAAGGAGCGAGTCTTTTCAGAGGTGTCATGAGCTGAAGGACTCTTCATTCCCCTGCTAATTAAGCTTCTTCCACTTCGGTCACTATAGCACAGACAATAGGCTTTTTAAAAAAAAGAAAGAAAGAAAAACCTTGTTCTGCTGAAGTGGCTCTTCATTCATTACCACACAAAAACAAACCCCCACTTTAGAGGCCTTGGAGAGACAGCAAATCACCTCTTCTATTCGTTTTTTTCCATATGAATGGCTTTATATATATCATTTGAAATATGTTTGTAGAAATAGACATTCCTATGGACATTTTTAGATTTGAGAAGGTGTACTATGCTACACATTAACCTCATATCTAACCCCTCCGGAGCTATTACTGGCCCTGTCCTAACATAAAGAATATATAAGATAATTAAGAATTGTCACTGCAACAGGAACCCCCTGTTCTGCAAAGCCTATAATTTCATCCTTTTTTATACTTCCTCTATTCTTTTTTTTTTTTTTTTTTCTCGTCTCTCAACAGCAATTAATCTCATTTTTAGTACAATTTCCACCCCACTCCTGAAGTCAGGCAGAGTCCCCTGTTTTGTTCCTATTTGGCTTGGTTCCTGTGCATAGTCATTAAAGGTCCAATTAATGTCACCCTTTAGCTGAAGAGTGCTCATTTTTATTGGGGAGCTGACAGTCACCGCCGTGAGTGCCGCAGTGTAATATGCATTAATTGCCCCGTAACACTGGTAATTACCAGTTCTTCAAGCCTCTCAGTAAACTGTCATGCCCAGACAAGACTGCTTTGAAATAGATTACTCATTAGGGAGACCTGCCCTGTTTTCCAATAGGGCTCACTGTGTTGGCACAAAAAATGATTCTGGTGCTGAACAAATAGTTGCCAAAAGCAATTTCCTATTACAACTTTCCTGTGACGGCCCTTCTTTTCGTTTTTCCTTTTTTTTTTTTTTCCTTTTCGCTGTCTGAGTCGTCACTTGGGGCGGGGGGTCAAGAGCGGAGACAGGGGTCCACCGTGGATCTGTCCCTCCTCCTGTAATTGTCTGTGACGTGCACAACACCGGCTTTCATCGGGCACCTGCTCCGGAGGGCGTGCGCAGCCGAGACCAGCGCTCGCTCTCGATGCTCAGGTTACCTCGAGGCTCCATCGTTTCATCTTTACTTTGTCATCATTGTTTTGCACGTTCAGCTCAATGTAGGGTGTCAGAAAATGCAACTTTGAACAAGTTCGGATTAGGATAAGAGTCGATCTTATTGATCTCATTGATTTCGAGCATGAAAGCTTAAACTGTTGAGGGAGAATTCAGTTTTAGACTTAATAACTAATGTGCAAATATTATAACTTTTTTGTTCTTTCATGTACATGTACATGTACATATGTAATTATAAATAAATAAATAAACAAACAAACAGCTTATTTATAAGGCCATCGTGGATGTCACACACTTCTTCACCATTAATAAAGAAAATACCCCATCTTGTTCTCTTTCTCTCTCTCTCTCACACACACACACACACACACACACACACACACACTATCTTACACAGTGTCACCTGCATTTGTTTTATCTCCCTTATAGCACCTGCTTCAGGCAATCTGCTCCCACTCTTTTTAAATGAATTTTGTCACAGCCTTTCACATTCTCACTGGGCGATGTGCTAATGAAAGGAGATGGTACAATTTGAAGTGACCAGGTAGCACAAAGCACTGCACAGCTGAGCATGCTGGGACACGGGGAAACAAAGGAGAAGGCATGCACTTCGTCACTGATAAACCCATTGAGACACGCGCGCACACTCACACACGCACACACACATCCACACACTCTGGTGCTTTGCCTACTGTGTGTGCGTGTGCACGTGTGTGTGTTTATCTGTTTGCATTGGTCGAACACTTATCAAATTGTTTATGACGCGACTAATTAGGCTAATTGAAGACATTAAGATTACCTGTCAGCTATGTGTATCCAAACTCCACGTCTGGCTGACAACTAGTGACAAGCGAGGGACCCCGTAGCATCAGTCATGATGGCATTTTCCCAAGCTATAATAAGGACAATGGGGCCTCGCTCTAATTTGACGTGGACATGCTTCTCAGGACGAAGGGGTTGGCTAAATTGAGTGTGGTGGTGGTGGTGCGTGAGTTGGGGAGAGGTCAGGACTGTGTAGGGCCTGGCTAATGGAGTCCGCTTTGGCATTCTGATGGAGAGATGAGGCAATTTGAGGAGAAAAGTGTGGGCTGTTTTTTTTTTCTGAGTCATCAGAGGAAGAGGTGAAAAAGCTGAAGACCTTCCACACTTGACAAAAGCACAAGACGATAGGGAGGAATAAAGCAGCTTGTTTAGTTGTCATAATGTTTGCTATATTTGCTGTATACTTCATTTCATATCCTTTCATCCTGTTCGGAAATACATATTTGTAGCCAAGATCTATTCTCATGGTTTCACCCTTTTGGTGGTTATTTATACAGTATTATACCCCAGCAAAAGTACATTCTGGAGTCAGAGTGAGGTGTGTGCTTTTCTCACAGCACAGCTTGTACACTTGCTCCAGCTGTAACATAAATGCTCTAATCGTTCTAATACATTTCTGTAGTAACAGCAAATTCACCTGGACTTCCAGTATATAGAGCTCTACACTACTGTACTTAATACAAGGCAAATAATAAACATTCTTTTTTATTATTATTAATATGTTGTTATATGAAGGGATGAAATCAATATCTATAATATATATGATAATCACATAGGGAAGGAGTCTCCAGTGTCAGGATTATGTGTACGTGTCACAAAGATTTCCACCATAGGGTAGTCTTCAGGACAGTACACTGTACATTTTCCTGTTTCTCCATAAAATTACAATTGTGAGGTGAAAAAAACTATACAGAATAACTTTTTTTCCAACTGCTTTAACAGGAATTTATTTTGCAGACATTCCATAATGTGAAATATAATTATATATGGATGCAAAGCATATGACTATTTATTTATTTAATATATTAAAGATTATAATGAATGACATGTACAGTAATTGTGGTATAAGAGGAATAAAACAACTCGGATTGTTCTTTTCTGGAAAATATCACACCATCCCAATATGTCAATTGTTTCTGCCTATTAAAGCACATAATTTTGCTTATTAATATTTCTCCTTTTTTAAAAGGCAAGCCTTTTTGATGACCATAAGTGAAATTATAAAAAGCTACTAGTGTGTGCATGTGACTCAGTTGTGTCTTGGTTCACTGAGCACCTGTAAAGCAGCATGGGATACTGGTTGTAGTCCAGGCTTGGGGCCGACTGCTGTGCATTAATTTTATGCTTTAGGTTCATGTCCCTGAGCCTCTTTTTTCCATTCATTGGAGAAGAAGACATTGTTCAGGACGACATGGTGTCATCCACAGATCAGTGCTATCAGATGATGTCCTTCTGTTTGTTTCCTTTTGAAAACAGGGTTAAACTGTCAGCATGATGGTTCATAAGCTCAGCGCCCTCTGCACTCGCGCGCACACACACACACACACTCGGCCCCCTACCCCTCCAAACGAGTGAAAATCAATACCACATTGCCTGAGGACCAGTGTTTGGCGTCAGCCTGACCCCGGCACGTTACCCTTTCGTTCTTCCATTACATGTTTCGGAATATTTAACTTCCAGTTTGATCCCCTGGCTAATTAGTGTGGCCGGTCCACATGCAGGAGCCTGTGTGGTGTTTTTGAAGCCCCATGGTGCTGTGAGTGAGAGGAGCCGAAGCCCTAGTCGCCAGAGTCCTACTCATGTTTTGTTTTCTTTGTAAATTTTTTAAAACGACAATGAAATCTGATTTGTACCGCAGATCAGGAAAGAAAATTCTGCCAGCTGTGGTACGAGATCACACTACACATTGAGATTGAGGAAAAATTATTCGTTTTTTCAGGAGTTTTTTTTTTTTTATCTTTTGTAAGAGCATAAAAAGTATATAAATATAAAAATACATACAGATCGATTTTGACTGCTATCCCTTTTATTAAAGTGGCAAGACTCCTGAATTTAATAATTATTCAATGAAAATTTATTTAATTGTATACAATTTTTTCTTTCTTTACCTCTGAAATCAATAAAGTATAATTCCAGTAGTTTCTTTAATGAATAGACACAAAAATTCATATCATACAGTAGTTTAGATTAGGTCTGAGATGTCTGAAAAAGGATTACATTTAAAGGCAATAATTTCCAAACAATCTTCATATTTTTTTTTATATTTATATTCAGAACCGTCTTTTTTCTGTTAAATCAGCCATTTTAATACTGTATTTTTCATGTTTTTTATTTTCATGATACTTAATCATCTTTAAATATTAAATAGAATAAAACATTTTGAAAGTGTGGAAAGTTTAGCAATAAATATGGTACAAAGTGAAGGTTTGAAATCCTATTGCAAGTAAAGAGCAAGAGTCCTTATGCAGTGGATAGTTATTTTATTTTATAGTAGTATTGTTTAATTGCCTAAGATTTTTTTCAGATATTGCTTAGATGCGGGATATGCTTATGTTTTTTTACCTCATTTTCTTTTTTGCCATTTGAGTATATGTAGGGGAGTGTGGGTGTGTGTGTGTCTCTATACCACCCACTAACTGTTTGGTCCCACGCCGAGCCAACTGCTTAGTGATGAAGCTAAATGACACCGTGGCCCTTGTATGTCCCCTTGGGGCTAAAATTACCCCCAAGAATGTAAACATGGTGCTAAGTTAGCACACGGCTTTCTCTAAATCTACTCAGCTAGATACGGGGCACAACTGAACCCTAATTTTGACCTCAGTCTACCAGGCTCTCCCTTGATCGCCCAGTGCGATTATTATTGTTTGTCAGTGAACAACAAATTTAAGTCCTGTCCGTCTGCAGGTGAAAAATTGTTCTGTTTCTTTGCACATTTTTCTCTGGCCTTCTTGTTTTTTTTGCGCCAAGGTGACTGGAGTTACAATTCATTACAGCTGCTGAATAGCTGTGAGCAATATAGGCTGAAGGTAAAGTTCAGATGCTGTGCTGCTGACATGTTGATTTAGAGGCGGTAACACCAGTGTGCACCTCCGAAGGTGGCAATTTGGATGAAATCCAGGTCTGTTTTCACACGAGCCGTCTTTTACGCTGGCTGCGCTTATTTTTGGAGAGGGGGGGGTCTTTTTTTTTCTCCTGTTTTTTCTTTCTTTCCCACCTTGGGTGTCAGACAACCAGTTTTCACACTTATTTATAAGAAACAGTAATTTATCCTCCATCTTTGGCCACGCACATTCAATATTGGATAAGTAAAGTGGTAATTTGTTGCCAGCTAAGCAGCAGTTTAAAAAAAAAAAAGATAAAACCCAGCCATTCTGAAGAAGAAGGAGGAAAAAAGAAGACTTGACTAAATGATGAGGGCTTTCAATGTTTCTTTCATCTATGTGTGTGCATGCAAGATCAAGATCATCCAAGCCATTTAACACCAGAGTCATACTGTAACCTGCAGCCTGAGAGATGGAGATTTGTTTGTCTGAACAAAGCACGTCTCCTTCAGGTCTCTATGCACCAGAGATGCTGGACACTCCAGCACAGAGGCGCCTGGGTCGACCCAGCCAGACCCAGCTTAGGTTACACTCCAAACTGTTGTTGATTACCACCATGGCTGCACAGGGGCTGATCATAAATTGGAAACACATTAGCAGGCAGGGTTAGGGGCAGGATTAGGACATGTCTTGTGGCCAGGCTTTCTCAAAACAAAATGGAGGATTTGTTCCCTTCCCTCAAGAGAGCTTTGCTAATTATTGACGAGAGCTACTGGGAGTTAAGAATAACAGGTTAAAGGAACATGTATCCCCTTGACACTGTCACAAAAGTCCCACAGATGCTCATCATCATGCTAACTTCTTCCTTGTCATGCTAAAGAGAGACCCGTTAATTATTATAACACAAGCTCATCTGCTAATTAACACCAGAAGCAGTTTTCAAAAACCTGCATTATTGCTTTTTTATATCTCTTTGTCCACACTGATGGTTTTGTAAATTAACAGGACATTAAAACAAACAATATAGTCTGGTCAGATTCACTATAAATTTGGAGCTTATCCTGAAATCATCGAGCTCTATAGCCAGGGAAGAATTCAATTCAATTCAATTTTTTCAATTCAATTCAATTCAATTCAATTCAATTCAGTTTTATTTGTATAGCGCTTTTAACAATTGACATTGTCTCAAAACAGCTTTACACAATCAAAAGAATTATTAGAATGGTGTCAGTCCATCGCAGGGAACCACATACATACATACATACATTTTACCAGTCATTCACATCAACGAGCAATCTAGATTCATCTGTCCGCATATTTTGTGGACAGTTGGAGGAAAATTGGACAACATAAGGGAAACCCATAGAAACCTAGGAGAATAAATTAACTTCTGCACAGACAGGTATCATGATCAAACCAAGGGCCTTGGGGTGACAACACTACCCTCTATACCATCACACAACCCTGCTGTATACATCTACCGTATATTGAAAACACTTAATGCATCGCAATGAATTTATTTTTAAGACCATTACAGGTTTTTGTCCATTTGCATTAGGCCAAAGTCATCATGTGTCAGTGATACAGACCAGACCACACGTAAACTCCAGGTCACCTGATACTTGATCTGATGAGAGAAAGGGGCGAGGGTTAGCCAGTCTCTAAGTGAGTCAAATCCTCAGAGGAACCTCATCATGGACCTGGCACAGTTGTTCCTGCGTAAAGGATCTGCACATGTTCCATAGAGCTTTTATCAGAAAAATCATAATGCGGACGAGTCTGAGCCACCCTCTGGTATGCGCTCTGAACAGATCACAGGCCGGCCTGCTGGTTGTTTGTTTTTGACGTGTGGCCAAAGCAGGCAAGCACGTGTCCAAGTGAGTCAGAGCGTGACCACGCAGATCTAAGCTGTGCATTTTTTATGGCAGCACAAAAGACAGACAACTGCTTCCTAAAATCGAGAAAGAAATCTATGGTTTCCTGTCATATTTTTGCTTTTCATTTGAATGACAACCAAATGCATAGGAAACTGAATTTAATAAATTTTTCTTGATTTTCACTTGGGGTCATTTCTGATTTCTGACCATTTGGCATTGGCCGATCTCTCCATTGCTTTTCACCCTGTCATTCCTAAGGAAATTAAGTGCCTAAAAGTGGAAGTGCCATCTCCTTAGTCATCATCACAGACAGGCCAGGCGTTTATTGGATCTCACCTCACTGGTAGCACGGTGGTCATTAATACATGAGCAGAGGATAATGAGGGCTGTGCGGTTTTACACAATTATAGCCACATGCAGGATGAGGGTGAGGGTCTTTGCGTTCTTGCATTAATGAGGTTATCAATATGTGTGACAGGCAGAGCCTTTGGCTGGTGCTGGCATGGTCAGGGGTTGAATGAGATCCAAAACTAAAGGCAGCTTTTGTCCTCAGGATCGTGGAGGTGCCCAAGGTTTGCTGATAAAATGATGTTTCAAGTCCCTCTTTAATCTCTCCGGTTGTATTGACAAGCCATGCCTGTGGGTGTAAATTTCACCTACACTCTGCTATCAAACAAGGAGCAAGTAGGGGCATCTGCGTCACATCACGTTTTGAAACCTCATTGACGGGGGCAGAAAGCAGACATAAAAACGTCTTCAAAAATTACACCTGAACAAGGACGGGATTTTTTTTATGGCAGTGTGTTCCCGCTTAATTACACTGCTGGTGTCTGGGGCTCTTTTGAAGGCCAAGTGGAGCCCATCACAACCTTGTGTTTGTGTTTTACATACCTGGGAGAATTAAATGCTTCCAGTACAACAAGGCTTTGTCGTTAGCTGGACGAATGTTAACGGCAGCCTGTTTGGCTATTTGTGATATTTATGAAGAGTGGACCAGCGCACAATTCTTGTTTACCGCCTGCGCTTTTCTGTCCAGGCGAGGCCATACCTCTTCAAATATCCTGTTTGTGTGGAAGCTTTTTGTTATCACTGGGCTGCTGTATCCAGGGCCCCAGGCAGGTCGAATAAAGCATGCGAGACGGAGGTTCTGTGCTGATATCGCCTTGCTTGCAGCCTTGGGTTAAACCCCCCCCCCGCCTATCACCCAGTTCAAGCCCTATAAATAAACACCAATTAATCACCAGCCGAAAGCCAGGCCAGGCCAAAGCTGTGACAGCACAAACCCTGATCTCTCTCTCTCTCTCTTTTATATTCACACCTTGTCACCATGGGGTCGTGGTACAGGTTGGTATTGCAACAGAAAAAAAAAATCTAAATTCAGTGTAATGGATGTCAGCACTTTGCCAGATTTATGGAATTTGCGACAAAACCAAAATCATTCTTTATTTTTTTGCAAAGCAGTGGACTGTTAAACACTCCAAGGATTTATTCTGCAACATCATCTATGTTGTGCCACATTTAGAAATTCCATGGAACTATGTACTCTTGGTTTCATTTCTGCCAAAGAAGTTTATGATGAAAAGGTATTCTATAGAAGATGCTAAATTGTACTGTGGTGATCTGGAGACAACACCATGGAGGGCTGTAATTAGTTATTTAATTACGCTGCGATTACACGTGTGCATTGAGAAGGGGGGGTGGGGGGGCTGCCCTAATGGCAGCTTACTCTCTCAGCACCTCCATTTGGGTTTTTGTTTTTAAGTGCTGTGCTCTCATTAAGCTGCCGTTTTAACCAGCATGGCACCTGCTTCAAAATCAAATGCAGACCGCTCGTTACAGCTAATGGCAGTGTGTCTGCCAGCAGAGCTCTCCACGGCATCCCACTTACTCCGCCCGCCAAAGCTAGCACGCTCCAAATTAGCTACATTTCACAAACAATTTCACCAACTCGTTACGCAGTTAGATGTTTATTGGAAGATGACCGACTTTCCCAGAGCGTCGCGGGTGCCAGCTTTAGGTGATGGAGCACTGGGCCGCATAATAGGCCACAATTATGATCTAAGGCTTGTGTCATTTGCCACATTATTTATGGAAACCTTTCATTGAGATTTGTATTTATTATTATTATTATTATTATTATTTATTTTGATATCGTCACGAGCCTACCTCCTTAACCTGAGACCCCTGTTGTTTGCCCTTTACCTCCTGCTCTTCCAGCACCAACAACCCATCCATTGTATTACTCGTTTGTTTGTTTTTTTTAGCTCAGGGATTTATTTCAAGGTCTCCCTGGTATGGATTTTATTAATTCAAAATAGAATTCAAACTCCATTAATTTCCTTACCGTGCAGCCTTGGTGACACCTTGGTGTTTATAATTTTGCTTGTTTCAATTTGTGCCCGGACGCCCCTGACAACGCAGGGACGTGATGTATCGTACACTTGTGCCTTATCTGTTGATGTACAGTTTTAACCTTTTAGAAGGTTGCTTTCCTTTCTCTCTGCACCCTCCTGTTTTTTTTTTTCTGTTTCACCCCCTTACTGGCTGAAAAGAGCAGTACACACTGATGCTCAATAAAAGTCTGTCTTAACCTTGCTCCAAAGTTATCTAATGTAAATGTTTAGATTTTGTTTCCATAACATTTCCATAAAAAGAATGGACATCCATACAGGAATGGAAAAGAATATGAGACTCTTACAGAATAGGGAGAGGAGATAGGGGGGAGAGTAGGGTGGAGGAAAAAAAGAAAACTTGCACTATAGACTTCTCTACTGAATGGCTCAGCTATGTGTGACTTTGTGGTGAACTTGCAGTGCATCTGTGGCCTCGCTCTTTCTCTTTAGGGCTGTTAGTTTTGGCGTGTTTGCCCAGAGATACTGAACTGTAAATCACAGCCTGTAAAACAGGCAATGCTGGTCGGCTGTCACATGTACTCGCTTTCTTTCTTGCTAAACTTTCTGTACCTCTGCTGAGATTCGGGGTTTTTTACACAGTTCATTTGCCCAAACTTGTCGAATGCAGGTCAAACAGCTTGTTATTTATAGATTTAGCAAGAATCAGGAAGTAGGGATGAGGGCGTGAATGATGAAAGTTGTAATAACCGTAGTGTAGTTGATGATTACAGTGACGGAGGTGTGTGAGAGGGTAAATGCGTAGTGCATCAAATCATGACCGAGACAGCAGTGTTTCACTGATTGCATGATTGATCACTGTTGGAACTTTATGAACTCTTCCTCAGGATTGAACTTCCTTTAGTGCCGCATAGCCCGTCAGGCGGCTTCCTGTCTGCCTCAGTAGGGACATCTAAACCCCATTTATTATCTCTAGACAGTCAGTTTCACTAAATAATCTGGATCCGTGCGCATCTCTGCTCTCACCTAAAAAGAATCATAACTCTGACATGACTTTACGTCTGAATCTCGAAGTTCAAAGAGCTAACCCATGATCTTTCCTCGATGGACAGGCTCCTTAGTTTTCTTCAGGGCGTAGTAAATACCACCAGAAATGATTTATAGCACGGCAAGAAAAAGTGTGAAATAATTTCGTCCTGTTTTGAAAATAAAAAGCTCTAACTACCTGTGTGATTTCTGAGCGGAATGTGGATAATTGAAGTCACTAGCCAAAAATACAAAACGCCATCATGTTGGAATAAGAAAGGGATCAAAGAAAGAAAAAGGTATCTGAAAACTGTCAGCTTTTCTCAGCGAGCGGGTGAGTGCTGTTATTTATAGCTCTCCAGAAGTGCAACGTGAGCCAAGCCAAAATGGCTGTACTTTAAGTGTCCATGTGAATGAAACAGCTGGATTGTACCACAACTGCACTGACAGATGCACGATTAGAGCGAGACTGCTCCCTCCATTATGGCTTCAGTGCTGTGCTCAGTGTGAGCGTTTTGTCTGAAGCACTAATCTCCAGCATTGTTCTTCTTCAGAATTATTCTTGTTGAAGTTCCATTGTAAATGTACCCCGCTCATGCATCGTCTGCCGATCTTATCAAACGACGCCTTTTGTTTAATACTCGTCATGTTTCCTAAAGGGGTGGATCAAAAGCAAATATTTTGCAAAGTTTTTTTTTTTCCTCCCATCACATGTGGTTTTTCATCATTTAACTAAACAAGCCAAGGAAATCTACTTGGTCTGTCTCCTTTTAAAGCAGCTATTCTTGATTGCATGTAATTCTGAACTGAATTTATCATTTGCAGGTTTGGCCCAGGTCTGGTCATCTACTGGTACGGTTTTATAGCAGAGCTGGACTGCCAGCGGGACCGAGGGATCCTTCTCAAAGACTGTTTCCCTTCAGACATCGTGACTCTGTGCCATACCCCAGACCAGTGCTGACGCTATAGTTAAGGGTGATACTGAGGCTGAGGGAGTGGGGGGTCACAGGCCATTCGCTGGTGGAGATGTGAATCCGGAAGCAATTTAGTTTTCCTGCTGCGCACAACTACTGGCAAACATCTGCCCTGAACTCCAACTGAACTCCCAGGGATCAGGGTTGGAATCATACCACTGTGCAAATTCACAGCATGGAGCCTGGAGTCCTGGACCGGACCTGGACCTCCTGGTCCTTCAGGAAGGAGGAGACCTCTTATCACAGCCCTTTTCCTCATCATTCTGCCCCTTCTCAAACTCAAGAGGCCAGCACAGGGGTCACCTCCATTATCAGCTTTTATGTTCTAAACTTTCTCTCTCTGATAAAGGTGTGGTCCCTTCTGGAATGCTGTTTGCTGACCTTTTCGTCTTTTTCTTCCTTTTTTGGGGGGGAGGGGGCATTTCTCAGTTTTTTTTCAAAGTGGGTTTGAGTAATGATGATAATTAAGCTTTTTGTTTTTACCTTTATATTTCACATAACTGTCAGGATTGCATTATAAACAAATGGACAATAAAGTCAAATAACCTGCAACTTGTGTTTTTGGTGAATATATTTTTGTCACAGTACTCTGCGGAAAGAAATAGAAAAGTTGAGTGATTGAATTTGTAAAGAAAAAAAAGTTACTGTACATAGTTAAAGTACAGGTTTAAAGAAACAGCCAGTTTACAATCTCCCTAGACAGTAGGAAACTCAGGTTGGACTCCTTCTGCATGCTGTCTGGATGAAAGACGAGAGAGGGCCCTTGGAGCCGCAGTACCATGGTGAGATATGAGCGAGATCAAGAGCTTCCCCGCTCTCTTCTTGTACTTGGTGCTAATCAGGCCCAGACCTGCTCTGACCTACTCCTCTCAGGGTGGAGTGCAGCGGAGCTTTACCCATCCCTGACCTCTCTCTCTCTCTCTCTCTCTCTCTCTCCCCGACGTCCCCCCCAATCCGCCCTTCAGAGCTTACAGGACTCCTTCGGCCTGCATGGACCTCGCCGCTCTACTTTTCAATGGCAATAAAGTGTTACATGATTTGTTACCCTTAAACCTCTAACCCTAAAGCCGCCCCCACTCCGTTTAGGCCTCAAGTACCGGGGGTCAGAGAAGGGTCACGGGGCGGCCATGATTTCCTCTGTCGGGCCCATTCCTCCAAACGGTACAAAACAACGGCCCCCCAGCGTCCAGTTAACGGAGGCTTATTGCACAGCTATGGAATGCTTAGACATCACTTTACAGCTCCTTTTGGAGACAAAAAACAGCTTTATTAAAAAAAGAGCAAAATGCAATGTGGAATAAAGAAAACGAAAAAAAATAGTAAATAGCAGATTCAGTTCCTCTCAGCTTTCAAGCCTTCCTGCCATTGTTTTTCAAGATGGCTGTTGCACAAAAGAGAAGCTTGGGTCAACCTCTATAAATTAGTTTCTGCGTACAATGCAAACCGAATAGTGCTGCTTATTTTTTATTTTTTTGCCATCATTACAAAGGAAGGTCAGAGATGAGACAAGAGTGCTGAGATTTCCATGATGCAATTGCAGGTTCCCAATAAATGATGAAGTACACTGCGTCTTTATTTTTGTGTTTTTCCTCGGCAGACTCCACTCTCCAGTTTTAGATTCATTGTTCTTGTCAAAACAATCTCCCTGTTAAAGTACTTTCCAAATAATGTCATGTTGTTGTTTGTGTCCAGATGTTCTCTTCCAGGGTTAAGTGTAAGTACCGTGCATGCATGTGCATCATAGTCATGAAAACAACTTATTGTGATCAATTAAAAGAAAAGTATCATGGCAGTAGAAGTGTGTATTTATGTTGATTTCTTACAGTACGTTGCTAAAGGCACACTGCATATTCTGAGAATAGAGGCTGTTGCTCTGTTTCGTCATGAACATCTCATCAAATGCAGGTCCATTCGTCCGTTGTGCTCTTACAGCCAGACATCCCACAAATGCATGCGGCTATAAGCTTTACTCAGACAATATGCCAAGGAATGGCCATCCACAGAGGATTGCACTTGCTTATTAATGTGGGAGAGAGGTTCACGTAATGGGCTACAGCAGCGCTCAGCATGCTCTCTCCATTACTGGCTCTGGCCAAGCGCGGAGACCGCTCAGCACCGCAAACTGGCCAAGACTCGATGGAAAGCATGTTCTAGAATCTTAAAGAGACAAGGACACCATGATAATTTCTTTTAGAGTGTTGCATGACTCATGATTTCATATTTTACATGCTATCGAGAGAATTAAAACACTTCCAGCTAAAAAAAAAAAAAAAAAAGTAAGATCATCTTTCTTTACACACTACATCTATAAAGCATCCTGTGATCCTCAGTTGTGTAGTTATGCTCAGGAGGATCTATTAATTCTACAACTGTGTCATTTGATAAAAGCAGTTATAGTTGGGATGTGAAAATAGAGCCTACCTTTTTTTCTTAAAGCAAAATACAGCTTTTCAAAAAAAAAAAAAAAAAACGTCAGGGAATAAAAGCTTGAAGACATCTTTCAGGAGAGAATAGATCCAGATTGTTATTACAATCAGATGGGATGTATGTGCAGGCACGAAATGGCATTTCAGCTGTTGTTTAACTTTGGCTGAGGTTGTAAGCACTCTGCACAGCTGTGTGCACTCCACCATTAACATATCTATCTTTCACTGCCACAGCAGGTGTGTGATCATGAGCTGCTATAGATTTAGTTTGGATCCACTGGGGTGCTCGCAGACAGGCAAAAGAGATCTGACCAAACGTTCTTTAGCAACAATTAGCTATCTTTGTGTGATCTGATTCCAGGGCTTGAGTGAATTGTGAGAAAATATCGTTACTATCGGAATGCATTACAAATTTTACACCAGGTACTTTTTCAGTCTCTTGTGTTTTTTAGGTCTGAGTTACATATATTTTGTGAATGTTTTTGCTCGGTCACCTTGCTGCCCTGTAATATCTCTCTGTGAGATGAAAGGTTTTTTTTTATTATTATTATTAGTACTACTTATTTTTTTGTTATTTATTTATTTATTTAATTTTAAGGTGTAAACTTTCCTTATTTGGAATATAATTTGGCCTTATGCTGAATGTTATTTAGAATACATTCATATTTAACGTAATTTTTGTTATCATTATGCCCTATAACATGAGAAATATAATTATGATTGCATGCTGCTACCTGAAGCAGTCTGCTGTAGAAACAATTCCAGTTTGTACAAATTCTGATATTTTGTATGATGTAGTAGGGAGTTTTTTTTTTATTTTTATTTTTTATGTGAAATGGTATAAAACCCTTTCCTTATTTGGAGCTCTTGTCTGTTAGAAAGTAACTATAATATGGCCTTATGCAGAATATAAGGACTCATTGTTCTCAGAGCTCACCCTCTCATACATTTGTTTGTTTTACAGTAACACTTTGGAGACATGAAGGGAAGCTTCAAATAAAGGGCCCCTTGTTTTAACCTTCAGGGGGGAGAAAAAAGACTTTGGCAGGTGGGGGAGGTCGCTGTGCTGTACTGTCTTAAAGGTCATAGACCAGAGTGACTGGTTTGGACACTGGAAGACATGCAGGAGATGAGCTGACATTCAGAACGATGTGTGACTAAAACACAGACTTGGGAAAATATGATTCTGTAATTCGTAAGGGAACCGAGGAAGAATATGATAGGGGGAAAACAAACTGTGGCCCGCCCAAGCTGCAAGTTCACAATTGTGAGTGAGATCTCCTGATGAGAGCTGTCACTGCCTTGTTACTATGAAAGAAATGTTCTTGCTTGATAGTGATGTTGTGTTTGCGTGTGTCTGCACACTTAACCCTAGCTTTCTTCCAAAACAGCCAGAGCTACCAATCCTGCTGATTGCAAAGAGCTATCACAACGCTGCAGGCTTCTTAGACAGACGTTCAAAGGATCCTCCTTTTTGGCCAAAACAAGGCCAATGATCATTTATCATCATAAAATAAATCATGTATGGATCTGAACGCAGAGATGAGACACTGTGGAATTACATGTGGCCAATGCCTCGTTTAACATTTAAATGTTTTAGAAGGCAGATGTGATTAGTTATTTCATTAAATAGTTGCCAATGGCAACATAATATTTTTTTCTGTGATGATGGCCAGGGAAGGATGGCATGCTTGTTGAGAGTGGAATGAAGCTGTAGGTGGCGAGTATCTGCTTTTTGACTTCTTTTTTCTTTTTCTTTTGAGGTGCTCTTGTGAATATTTACATTTTCTACTACAGTAAAAACCTTATTTTCATACCAAATTTCCATGAGCACTTAAAGTAGTATATATTAACAACTCCATGATTATTGCAATGACTTGGGGAGGGGGGGGGGAATCAATCAGTAGCAAATAAATCTGGTTAACTTAAAGTAAAGCTTTCAGTGGTTGACAGGAGTTAGATGTTGACTATGAATTGTGTAGGCTTATTTTATTTACTTATCAATTCCTAATCATATGCAAACAATAATATTCATCAATATAAAAACAACCAAATTAACTTTAAATGAAAAATTAAAATAGGAGAGTGTTGAAAGTGTTCCCTATCAGAATTTCAAATGACCGTAACTGATAAAACTGTAAAACTGGCACACTAGGCTAAAGAGAGAGGTATAATTAAGATTTTACATTAAACAAGCTGATTTTTATGATTCCTTCCTGACTCCAGGTGTGTCTGGTCTAGACACCTCACTCCCTCATTTTATCATTAGACTCCAGATTTTTTTTAAATCATTTTATCATAGCCTCCAGATAAGATATGCAGTATTACTAGTTAAAGGCAGCTTATCTGAGTATTAATGATGGCTCACAGAGTTGAGAAAGCAGCTGCTGAATTTGTGGTTCAGTCTGTTTTTGCAGAATGGATGAGTCCTGATCTGCTCCATACTTCTTGCCTGAACTCGTGAGCTGTCTTATGTCATAGTTTGGACATCTCTTGTTGCTATTTATTGCCATGAGCTGTCCGGATAGGCTAAAAAAGCTCTTGACACCAGCTATTGGTTTTCAACACCAGCACTCCCACCTGCTAACAGTGTGCCTACCTCAGTGCTGCTGGAACAGTGACACACAGCCCACTGTGCAGCTCTCCTCTTCTCTATACTCTTCTTTACGCTTCTCAATATTTTTCTATGCTGTTGTTTTCACTGAGCCTGGAGAAGGAGTGTTGAGTCTCACCCGGACTTTCTTCATATTCACTAACTGTCTTTTAAATTTAAACATTAATTGAGTGTTACAGCAAGTTGTATTTTTTATGGCAACTATGGGAAATTTTACCATTTAGTAAAAATATAATTTAGTGTACCAAAGATTTATTTATTTATTATCTGCCTACATCAGTTTTTATAGATCAATACACGCGTATCCTAATATTTTTCGGTATTATTCCTAGGAATACATTTAAGCTAATTACAATTAAATTAAATTAAAGCTAATTACGGCATTGTAAAATCGAGGACTTGTTTGTTTGTTTTTAGGATTTTTTTTTCACCGACAAAAATCAACTTTGAAAGCCTCGGACCGTCCGACTTCCTTCTAATTCTAACATCGAAAACTTTCTCCAAAAGATCAATGAATTATGAGCCGCCATGAAATAAAGCATTTCCTATAGCGCGTAGATTATTCCATGTTTGGTTTGTTAATTGGTTTGTTTGATTTTTTTTGTGTACATGTTTTGGTATGACATGTAATATTAAATTGGGATTTTTATTCTTGAATCTTATTCTTGTGTGTTTTTTTAAAAGTTGTTTATAATGATTATTACTATTATTTAATTATTTTGCATCGACCTATAATTGAGTATAAAAAATTGTTCTCGTTATTATATTTGCTATTAATTCGGCTAAAGTATTTAAATAGCATTAAATAGTTATTATCATTATATATTGTTTAATATTGATTTATGAATTATTCTGGTTAGCCAGTTTTTATATTGTTATTGTTGCTGTCGTTACTGTAATAATAATAATAATAATAATAATAACAACAACAGGGTTCTTTTCTATCCCCTTTATTCCCAGTGTTTGGCTCCATGCTAGCCTAAATAAGGCATAAGGAACGCGGCATGCAGCCGTTCCTCTGTACATTATTTTGTTTGGGAAAAATCAGGAGTGTAGTGTAGTGTTCCCTGCCATCCGAGAAGATAATGGTTACTGATCCCATTCTTTCAGTCATAATGTTCAAGTGGGCTGAGATTAATGACCAGCTTCTTACTGTAGCTCCCTGCTGCCTGCTGCATGACTCACACTTGTGTTTCTAACCCAGGCCGATAAATCGCTCTTCCACGTTTAACACGTCAATGTACAGCAAAACACCGAGTGGAAAAGAATTTCCTTATTAACAATCAGTTAATAAAAAATTATTAGGAAATAGTTTTAATTATCAACTGGTTTTAAAACCCTCTTGCTGATTATAAGCAGAATACTGCAGGCATAAAAGTGAACTTTGAATTTTATATTATTTATGCCTCAGTAATTAACGGTTTATTTGTTTGTCACTATGCCCTATCAGTCAGGCCAGTTTCTCGATCGATTATATGTTTATATATATATATATATATATATATATATATATATATATATATATATATATATATAAAATCATATTTTATATATTTATATATATATTATATATATAAAATATGATATATATATATATATATATATATATATATATATATATATATATATATGTATATATATATATATATATATATATATGTTGAACAGCCAAATAGAACTCAATACACAGCAGAAAAGTCCTGCTAGTTGCCTCATGTACAAGTAATAAACTCAGTCATGCTGACATTAATGCTAAAGATTTAGCATATATTTATGCTAAAGATTTAGCAGGTAATTTAGCACAATGTGTTCTTGCAATAACGAAGAAAAATATTTGTTCAAATTGTGGTCAATTTCTTGGAAATCGGTGTGAAGCATGCACACAGTTATATTCTCCGCCAGGAGGGGTCGCCATAACGTTACTGAGTCTCTCTCTCTCTCTCTCTCTCTCTCTGCCAGCATTTACTCTTATTTACACTTCTTGCAAAATGTCTCACTTTGGTACCCCCTGCGCTTTCTGCAACATATTTCTGAACCTCTGTTTGTTTGTTTGTTTGTTTGTTTAAATAAATAAATAAATAAATAAACAAACATTTATCTTCAGGAAAAAAAGATTTGTCAAAAAACATTATTATTATTATTATTATTATTATTATTAATATTATTATGAATAGATGGCCACCTTGTGATTGTTAGTTTCACCGGATTAGGCACTGGTTATTGCGTATTTCTCAGGGAAAACTGTCATTATTGTTCTGTTGTTGGATGTTGATCGAGTT